>JBAMJR010000102.1:2187500-2505000 GCA_038501785.1 Myoxocephalus aenaeus
AGTTCGGCGTGTCGAACACACACGCTGATCACACACACACGCTGATCACACACACACACGCTGATGACACACACACACGCTGATCATACACACGCTGATCACGCACACGCTGATCATACACACACACGCTTATCACTCACACGCTTATCACGCACACGCTGATCACGCACACGCTGATCACGCACACGCTGATCACACACACGCTGATCACACACACACACGCTGATCACACACACACACGCTGATCACACACACACGCTTATCACGCACACGCTTATCACACACACGCTGATCACACACACACGCTTATCACGCACACGCTTATCACGCACACGCTTATCACGCACACGCTGATCACACACACACGCTGATCATACACACACACGCTTATCACACTCACACGCTGATCACACACACGCTGATCACACACACGCTTATCACACACACACTGATCACACACACGCTGATCACACACACACTGATCACACACACGCTTATCACACACACACTGATCACACACACACTGATCACACACACGCTGATCACACACACACTGATCACACACACGCTGATCACACACGCTGATCACACACACGCTGATCATACACACACACGCTTATCACGCACACACGCTGATCATACACACACACACTGATCACACACACGCTGATCACGCACACGCTGATCACGCACACGCTGATCACGCACACGCTGATCACACACACGCTGATCATACACACACACGCTGATCACGCACACGCTGATGACACACACACGCTTATCACGCACACGCTGATCACACACACACACGCTGATCATACACACGCTGATCACACACACACGCTGATCACACACACACGCTGATCATACACACGCTGATCACACACACACGCTGATCATACACACGCTGATCATACACACACACGCTTATCACTCACACGCTGATCACGCACACACGCTGATCACGCACACGCTGATCACACACACGCTGATCACGCACATGCTGATCACACACACACACGCTGATCACACACACGCTTATCACGCACACGCTGATCACACACATGCTGATCACACACACGCTTATCACGCACACGCTGATCACACACATGCTGATCACACACACACGATTATCACGTACACGCTTATCACGTACACGCTTATCACACACACACAAATGCACACAGAAGGGTTTACAAATACATTCCAATGATTTATATCAATGTACATCAGTTTACATTGATAGAAAGGTTAAGATTCATAACTTAATGTTTTAATTTTGCTTTTACTTTGAACTACAGAGGTGTCTTTTGACGTTTGACCGAATTGATTGCAATTATATGTGTATCTATATAAATATAATATTAAGTATTTATATCAAATGCATAAAAAAATACATATGAATTAATTATGAATTTCAATGAATTATTACATATTCATAATATATTACATATAATATATATATTCAAAATAAAAAATACATATTAATTAATTGATAAAGCAGGATATGCTCCAAGGAGGTCAATTACAGTAAAAATAAAATCAATAAAATCAATGTTTAACCGCTACGGAGAAATCAGAGCCAGCGGATCATTTAAAAAAGTCCTGCCGGGATCAGGCTGCTCTCGGTCCGGTGCCGGCGGGACTCAGCTGTCCCACGAGCCGGACCTCAAACCGTCGGCGTATCTTTTTAAGCCGGCGGCTTCTAGATGAACCGGCCACAGATTTGATGCTTAAACAACTAACTTCTCGCCTGAAAACATCCTAAAATGTCATGTTGTGACTCAACAACTGTAGTATTCAGAGAACGTCAACTTTCAGTTGTGTCTACCAGCGCCATTGTTTGACTTATCACCTCCGCTAATTCCGTAACTGTACGCTGGCACCGCCCTCGTGGGTAGGGGAGGGGGGAGCTGCAGTCATGTGATTGGTTGAAAATGAGGGCGACGTCTGATTGGCTACGGACAGGTCCATGTAGAAAAAATGCATTTACGAATCCAAAGGACGGCAGGGGAGTCTCATAAAAGCAACTCGTAAATGTGAAGCTTTTCACAAACAAATGCAGAAATATATTTGTGATTTTTTTTAAATACATTGATATAAATCATTGGAATGTATTTGTAAACCCTTCTGTGTGCATTTGTGAATTGAATATATTTGTGAATTGTTCTGTGCGCATTTGTGAATCTTTCTGTGCGCATTTGCCATTAAAGAGACTGAAATAACCCCATACTGATCACACACTGACGCTCCACCCAACATCACGCTGTCTGACTCCATGCTGCATCCACAAAGCCTCACAGGGTCACCTGACACAAAGACCTTCTCTTTTAAAATCACAAAGGCTTTATTTATTTTTACTAAATGGATCCCTGATATTCACAGGAAAAGTCTCACAAAGCAAATGCCCCATACTTAATACACGCAGTATTACGCCTTCATGACTAAATCACTATAAATAAATATCAAAGTATTTAGATTCTTTACTTAAATAAAAAATACAAATAGCGTGATAGAATAATTCTCCATCACCATTAAAAGTACCTTATTGGAAATGTCAAGGTTAGTGATCAGAATATATCATTTTTAATGATCTATTAATGTGTAAGTAGCAGTTGCATAATCAGTATTGGGTATTTTCAGTTCAATATATTTTTTTAAACACATCATATGCTTTTACGTGTTGAATTGTGATCTTTAATAAAACTGAAAGATGTCAAATAAATGCAATTCCGTTCAGTTTATTTTGTATAGCCCAAAATCACAAATTACAAATTTGCCTTGGAGGGCTTTACAATCACATGACATCCCTGTCCCGGGACCTCACGGGATGCAGTGGAGTAAAAGGTACACAGAATATTAAAGTAAAGTACACGTTCCCTTACACTTACATGTTGTTCTCCACTGCTGATGACATCATAACACACATTGGCGTGTTCTCAGGACACTCACTCGGGCCATGAGTGGTTTCAAGGGTCCTCTGTTGTCTGAATAGCAGTGTGCGGCACTTGACTGTGTGTGTGTGTGTGTGTGTGTGTGTTTACTGACTGATGCCTACCTTGGTCTAACACCATAGTTAACACAGTCGCTCTGGCTCCACAGTGGGTGGAGTCGCCAGACGACATAACTGGGCCCCGCAGCCCACTGTAATTAGCCTTATTGAAGCTGTCACTCACCGGGCCGCCCCGATCCGATCCCAGAGCGGCCCGGTGCTGACATCAAGGAGAAGGTGCTGGGGGCGAGGCCCCGGAGCCGCCGGCCGTGCGACGCTAAGAGCCGCTATCTGTTACTGCTTTAATAACGCTCCTGACAGTGGCCTCTGTGTGCAGCCAGCCTCTCTCGTCCCGCCTCTCGGTGCCCGGAGATGCGTTTTGGCAAACTGATTGTCCGTTGGCATGACGTGACGTAACGAGGGACATGTGTTGCCGGGAAGGAGGAAGAATATGAACGTGACATCAAAGAGAGGAAAAATCAGATCTCGGGCAGGGCCCAAATGTAGAGCGAATAGGCCTTTTGAATATGTTTATGTATCTCCATGAAGATGTTTCCAATTGAGGGGAATGTAGAGCGCAGACATAAGGGCATGCTTGAGTTTGGGGGTTGATAGAATTAAGTCCACATGAAATAAAACATGCTGTGTCTAATAGGCTCATAGCCTCAGAGGTTTCTGTTGTTCCTCTTAAACTCACAAGTGGTTTCCCCTCACCGTTACTCTGACATCTGCGTATTAATACTCCATGTGTCGGGGGGAATACAAAATGCCCAGTAATTTTCATAAACAAGCGCACACCCAAGCTTCACACGTGCTTCTACTTGAAATATTCATTCACTGTTTCATGCATTCAGTTGAGTTGCTGTCTGAGGCGTAAACAAGTTAAAACTGTGTCCTCGTATCCTGAGGGGGACGTGGATGCTGCACCAGCATTTCTTTAATTTATTGCAACCCTTCTGATATTCAGCATACATAAGCATGTGATGTTTATTCTGCAACAACTGTTATTATTCTGGTCTCTTAGATTTCAGAAGTTTCTTCATTTATTAAATTACATATTTAGTGTATTGAAGGTTAAAAAGGGACTTTTGGAGAGCGTTAATGCAACACTTTAAATATGTATTCTAGTATATCCTCTCATCTGACAGTTTAAGTTGTATAACACCTTTTGGCTCCAGAGGGAGAGGCGGAAAGTCGGATAAATTGCCTCAAGTGATGATTCAGCATCCGTTTGAGAGGGAAAACTATCTGCTACGTTAGTTGCTAATAGCATAACACATCCAAATCAAGTTGCATTGTGGTTAATGTAGGCAGGAAGAAGAATGCATGGAATAAAAAAAGACAATCTCCAGTTCTGCCGCATTGATTTTTATATTTTAAAAACAATTTGATTAAGTCTGTTTAAGAACATCATTCTTTCTCTCGATTGTAAAAGTGTAATGTTGGTTATTTATTATCTTTATAATCTTAATTTGGTCCTTTTATTTAATAAATTACACTAAGACTTGTAGTTCATAGCATTCATTCATGATGCTTTGGTTGCTTTAGGTGTTTCTTTTTACTGTGAATAACAGTGACAATACATAAACATTAATAACATTCACTTTTATTTCCCCCTCTTAGGTTCTGAGTGTGTTAACAGGACCATAGAAGTCACTAAGTGTGCTGCAGCACACAAACACACGCTGTGTTAAACGCCTGCTTACGGTTTGTTCTCGTCCTCCTGCACTGCAGTCAGTGTGATTTTGGTTCTGAGTTGTGATGATTTTACTGATGTTGAAGCTGAAAGCTGGCAGCATATTAACCTTCCATGATTTACAATGTTCAAAATATTGCAGGTGACTTTCTAATGCTGAGTTATGGCATCTTTTACCTGATCCGTGTTTCTATTTAGCCAAACTTAACTTAACTTAAAAATCACTCTTTTTAGTAAATGTATCAATAATTTTCTGCATCGCCTCCTTAAGGACTGACATTGATTTATTTAACCCTAACTTAACCAAACCCTAACCCGAAATCAATGCAGCTCACCATGCAGTGCATTGCTGTGATTCTTACACTGTGGAAGAGCTGCAGAAGTTCAAATCTTCGGTTTATGCAGAATTAAAATCACAGTATTTAATCAGCAATAACTGGTCCACAAACACATGCAACCAGATACAATGGCATGTTGTATTGTGCTTGCATGACTCCAGAGTCATTCGCAGCCAAAGCTCTTGTGTCGACCACTCAGTGTGAGGCAAAGTCCTCGCATGCTGCTAAAGGCCGTAAAATCGCTTTGTTACAAAAGCCGGAGGTATTTGTGGGCTTAATTACATTCATTTCACTCTTGGCATTTTGATGGTAAAACACTTAGCTTAGGAATTTTCATCCCCTTTGTACAGCATTGTAATGAACACAACCCCATAATTGTTTCTCACCCAAAGGCACTAACTGGCCTTTAAATTTTCCACCGCTTGCTGAGAAGCTTTGCCAACTTTTCTTCAGGTGATAGAAACTGTGACTCACAGGGTGCAGGCTGTGAGAACCGGGCCAGCTCTGAATGGAGATACATATACCCAGCGTTCATGAATGCTTTCTGGGATTCGGTACAAGCTGACTCTATACCCAAGAACCTTTCTTAGGAGAGCACGACAGAATCACACGCGCTGCTTTTTGTAATTATAATTGACATTTAATTACGTCTTCCTGAACAGCCTCGTTGTGCTTTTTCCTACGGCAAGCAATCACTCAAAAGGTCATTAAAGGCTAAACTCCAATTCTAAAACAGTCACATCCATCACAGCTGCACTTTAATTTTGAAAATAGTGTGTCGGCCTCATAATTGCTCGAGTATTGTCACAAAAAGAACACTGAGTAATATCTTATTATGGATTGTAACCGAAGGTGAATTCTCAGAGAGGGCAGAACAAAGGTGGAGAGGCTGAAACAACACCGTGAAGAGAAGGTGGACCGTTGGCACCAAACACGCATATCTTGTTGCTTAATCAATGTTGAGTCACTCGCTGACAGCTCAAGATGATGAGCCACATGCAATGTGACAATCATACATGTACAACACATTTTAATTGGAATAGGCCTTAATTCCTCGGTACCAACATTCGTCAGGTTTCAAGTCAAAGGCCTTTAGTTTTATAGACGTCTTCCAGCTTAGTGAGAGTGAACGGCACAATGGGATCCCAGCACAAGACTTTCGGGTATCTGTGCCAACGGGAACCTTTTATGAGCCGTGCATCAGCACCTTGAGTAACTTTTAGTCTGCGAGTTAACGCTGTGCTCTTTAAATGCTTGTTGTGGCTGCTCTCATGTCAGCTCGCTGTGCAAAATACGTCCGTGCATGTAAAGGTTGGCGCTGAGATTAAATCCATCTCAACAGACGTGGACAGTGATGAATCCATGGCAGCGTGTGGATGTGTGTTTTGGCACGTGGGAGGAATAAAGCTGATTCTGAGTACTATTGTCAACACTGTGCATTCCTCAGCCTGAACACTGGGGAGAGCCCGTCTGCTCGCCGTGAGCCGCCTCCCCTCTCGCCGCTCCACCAGCTCTCTGCTCCGAGCTGTGCTTTCATTTGTAAATTGATGACGTTGACAGACGTTGAATTCATTGTGAACTCTTGTGTGAGAAGACAAATCACTTTACTCAACTTATGAGACAAATACGATGCCTGAAGTTATTGCCAAACATTCCTCATCAAACCTTTACTGTGTATACAGACTGATCTTCTCGGGCATAAAATGCAAAGACAGAGCGTCAAACTGTCTGTCACATAATGAGCATCCCTTTTCTTATTTCACGTGTGTGATTGCTCTGTTTTGGGTGGTCCTGCCATCGTGTATTCTCTTATTTAGGTGTACAAACATGGGGAACGTGGGGAAACCTAATCAGGATGCAGAGATAATGACGTGCTACGTGCACACACACATGCTTCCTGCAGAGAGACGTTCACCAAACACATTTCAAGTTAAATCACGAATGATTCCTGAGGCCGAGCGGGGAACCTCCTCATGAGCTGCATCCTCTGTGAACAAGATGGATTTAGATGTGGTCAGTGTTTGACAAATGGAGATTTATCATTTACATGTCAAGAACGAGAAGAAGAAAAAACGCAGATACGTAACAATACACGTGCAGCATGCCGACCTGCCCAGAAACACGAGTGTGTGCAGAGAGACACACACACGCTCCGATCCGAAACAACTGCTAATCGTCTGAGTCATCGGCATGGGAACAGTGTGACAGATCGTTGAAAGACAGGGTGGTGCAAATAAAACACTAATGACAGCATAATGGCTCGTTAGCTTATGATGTGGGCAGCGCCGTGCGCATGCAGACGCGGGACAGTGTGTGTTTATGTGTGAGAGGAAGAAATGCCTGAGAGGCAGTGTGTGTTCCCAGGCTAACCTGACTAGGTGAGACTCTCTGGCACCAGGTCTCATGCAGCCCGGGGGGAGGGGGGTACAGTGCTGCAGCCTATACGAACTGAGGTATGCACGCACACACACACACACACACACACACACACACACACACACACACACACACACACACACACACACACGCAGGAGCAAAAGCTTCCTTTGTATCTTGTCCCTGTTCCAACACAGCTCCTCTCAAAGCCTCACATGCCAATTACACAGTGATATAACATACAATAATCACACGTTTCACTTGCTGAACATACCATATTAATGATGCGTCGTACTTTGTATATCCCGATGCTATTTATATTCCCGTGAGCGCGGTGCGTTGCACTTAGCGCTGCGATGAAAGGTTAACCGTGTGCTGGCGGTGGCGATGGCTGAGTTTCGGGGTCAGGTCTCTTCATGTGTTTGACATTATTAGTAGAGCTACCATGTAATCCAGACTCAATCCTCAGGCCAATGAGACTTTATTGGGGGTAAAGGGTGATGGCTATGGAAGCTATTAGACAATAATGGAATAAACTCCGCTCCTTCAACTTATTCAGTCCCTGGAGGATTGTCTTTTTCCACCGAAGTTCCTTATCTTTCTTTAGACGGAACTGATGACATACCTTAAGATGTTTGGGGAGCTCTCGTTTAAAAACTAATATCTGAGCCTGATAATCCCTGTTTTGAGTTTTGATTTGATGGTGGTCACAGAGAGCTCTTTCCCAGGGGAAAAACCTCATGTGAGTTGAGGAGATGTGATCAGTAACTAAACAACGAGCATGTTGGACATTAACTTTCTCTTTTGGTAAACAATATTAACATTCCCAGCTTTATTTCACCGTAATTGCAGCTCGTTAGTGTGCCAATTCAGGTGGAAAGTGCGGTGTGAAGAAGTGTTAAAACAAAGTGTTAAAAGTGTCCCTCCGTCGACCATCAATGTTACGAATTACTCATAAAAAGAACAAAAACACAACGCGCCCCCGCTGAGTGTAAAGTCATGTCAGAAACACGTAAAAGATGAGTCGTCTCCCTCGGTGTTATTATCCACCATTAGCGCATATTACACACTAAGTTGTTGCACTGGTAATTGTCTTTGAAGCGGCCATGATTACAGGGGAGGTTGCCAAAAAAGGTTTTGAAACGTCTGAGACAATACGGGCTGACGAAGACAAATTCGCCGCAGGTTGCCGCCACTTACTTGGAGCCTCTCGCTGACTGTTTAAAAGGGAATGGTGGTTGAAAACGGGCCAGCCAGCTGCACCCAGCGTGCACTGTGCGTGTTTGCACTTCTTTCTTTCGCTTCAAATTTTGAAAACCTGTATGAGTTCGTCGCTGTGTCAGAGCAGCAGCAGCAAGAGGTGAGCCGGCTGCTCGGTCTAACCTCTGTGAGAACGCTGCGTTTGGAAGCTAAGCCTCCTGGTGCACTGCAACGTGTTTTCCTTTCTCCATGTTTGGACACACAGCAGACAAGTGGAGGTTAGGACAACACTCCGCTAGGAGCCAAAAGACTTATCCAACAAGTAATTAGGAGCGGGGTCAAGTTGAGAGAACTAAGCCCTGTAATTCCCCTCCAATGCCACGGGTGAGGTAAGGCCCGACTGAGAAGGCCCAGACAGGGAGAGAGAGGTGAGATCCTGAGAAAGTAAAACAGATATCATCACAAAATTCATAATAAAATGCTTTTATTTTTACTCAAAAACATTCCTCTGTAATTGGTACATGTATATCTTATCAGCCACACATTGATACTTTGAGTCCTTTTAAAAGGGATTTGATACTTAACACAAGTTTGTCTTCATGCAAGTCAATACGGTCAGATTGGTTTCTCACTATGAACGGTTCAATATCTCCTGAGATCAGACTGTGAGAAGTTATTAAGTTTGTTTATTTTAAACATTTAAACAGATTCATTTCCTGAAACACACTGTTGACCATGTGATCTCACATTTAAAGTCCTCGCTTAATAAATTCATCGGATTTTTCCACAGAGACTAAGTGGATTCTAAGTAACACAATAATTGCAGCTTCATGTTCCTGCATCCTGATGAACATTTGTGTTGTCGCTCCATGACATTAACAACTGCATGTCCTTCTAACAGTGGAGAGCGACATCATTTAAGTACTGCACTTGAGCGCAATGTTCAGGTATTTGTACAAAATATTTCCACTTAATGCTACTTTATACTCTTACTCCAATACATTCCAGTAGCTATATTTACATTTTACTGCACCACTTTAGTTATATAGTTACTTTTCCCTCACAGGAGGACTTTCATTTTGGATTCTTTAAGCAGCTGAGAATACTTTGAATGCAGGGCTGCATTGCTACTTTTATTTAGATTTCAGTTGTAAATGTTTAAGATGTGTAATGTTCTTAATAAAAACGCAGCAGTATATGAAGTAAGTAAAAGTTCTCCACCTTGAGAGTTGAAAATGCTGCATAAAAATACATGTTCAAACTTAAGTAATAATACTTCCTTCAGTTTCAAAGGCTGATGGAAAAATATATACAATAACACTCTGAAAAAGATGTATTTAATGTCTTTTTTATATTTATCTTGTTTATTTGTATATCACATGTATATATGTACGACAAAAGCAACGTGTAACCGGAGTCAAGTTCCATGTATGTGTGCTCATGGCCAATAAAGCTGATTCACTTTAGGCACATTTTCTGTTAATACTTTTGTATTTTTTACTAAAGTAAAACTTTAAATACAGGACTTTTACTGAAAAAAAGACTTATATATATTAACAACAATTTTTTCACTTGTGTATTCCAGTCTATTGTGTTTTTGTTTTACCTTTATCTGTCTAGCTTTGTTGTCGGTTATTTCTATTTCTGTGAGAGAGTCAAAGTCTTTGTATGCTCGCGCTACTTGGCCTGTGAAGCTGATTCTGATATTTGATGAACGGGTAAAGAACCAAGAATGTTAGGCTCAAGAAGTACTGATAAGATATTTTAAGTTCGGCCTCTTCACCATGGGCACTGTGAGAAAGAAACAGTCGTGTCATGGATTGTATTTCTGCTTTAATGAATCTGCCCGGTGATGAAAAATCTTATTTATATTTTGCTCCTTCAGACGGCGGCGCTGCAGAATGAGGCGTCTGTCTTTGAGCCCGGCTTGTTCGTGTGAGCTCTGGCGAGAAAACACCCATGATGTTTTCATAGCCACAGAAGGCCTGTGCTGTTGACCTGCACCTCGGTTTTCATGTGGTCCGATCCTAAAGCAAACCTCGCAACCCACAACATGCTCATAAATCAGATGCTCGGAGGAGATGCTTTAATAATCGTTCAGTTCTGAAGCCACAGAAATAACTACATATGGCACAAAAAAAAGACTCCTGGTGATGTTTTGCAACTTAAATTGCAAAAGTTGCTCTATGAGCTGTTATTTTAGTGCCAGTATTTTCCCTTCTTTATGCTCCCAGACTACATATTTCTCTCGGTAAATATTGTTTTGTTGAATGCTGCATTGAAAGATCATTTTCAGAAGTGCTTTCATCTTCCCAGTATCTGTTGAGCTCCACTGGCTCTGTTACAAAAGCCCTTTAATCCAGTTAGACAAATCAATTCTCAAAGAACTAAAAAGCTGCTTCATGATGGTCACTTCACTTTTGTTTACTTATCATATTATTACCAGAAGATTGTTTCAATGGGGGAAATATGGAATGGGTCCTTTAAAGTTCTAGTTCCTGAGAAGAATGGCCACCTTTTTGCCTTAAGAGGAAACGTAAAGAAAGCCATCACTGTCCATATAGCATGTGTAATGAAGGCTGCATGTTACGAGCGCTGGTCTGGCATGTGGACATGCCTACATGCCTACATGCTGTTTATTGTCTTCACTCTGCGGCGGTGGCGAAGGATGTTACGGAAGGACGGATCAGCCATCCCAGCGATGGATTAGAACGGACTCGGAGGCTCTGCAGGGACAAGGGTCTTTTATTTGAAAAATGGGAAATAGACCTCTGTTTCATAAAGAGCCATTAGTGTTTATTGATGAGACTAATGTGTGTGTTTAAAGTAAATTAGAAGGAGAGAGGCCATGCTTTAGGGGAGCTGGTGATGAAAGGCTTGCATTAATGTAAATGGTAGAAGGACTGCTGTTTTCCATTTGAACTAACCGCTTCCCCTCCGCTCAATGCACCAAACCACACACACACACGCACACATACACACACACACACACACACACACACACACACGCACACACACACACACACACACGCACACACACGCTACCTGCTTACTGTATACTGTACATACTGACACTCTCTTTCTCATACACACACCAACACACAGTCCTTGCTCCCAGCAGCCGACACATGTAAGTCATATACTAACCAGAGAAGGCCTGGCGCCCAGGGAGAGGAGCCTGGAATTGCCCCTGAGAAACCAAATCCACTTTATCAAACTGCCAGATGTCACTACCAATCCTCTTCCACTGGACGCCGCTTTCAGCCGGCAGGAGACGGCGAGCTGGTTGCAGCCTACGTGGTGACTGGGGCAAGGACAACACTGATGTATAGTTTTACAATAAAAGATCTTATGCACTTCATGTACCTTATTGGAGAAAAATATATATGATACATAATATATTAGTACGCTTCCGTCAGCATTAAAGGAACGTTTGACACGATTTAATCAATCTGAACAACGATGTTCATGTAGAGGCTCAGTTGAATCAGAACTGGAGATTATTTGCCTTTGTTTGTTCTTTCATTCAAAGAAGAGCAAATAACGGCCCTGGCTGCTCTTGTTTTCACTCTTTGATTGACGGGTCGGTTCATCCAATCACCTGCTTGCCCTTTTCTCAGTGGTTTCCAATGACGGCTCCTCCGATGGGTCTATAATAAACCCTCTGGTGGGATCAGGTTACAAACCAAAACTAGACCTACAATATATATATTTATTTCGTTACTCTTTTGCTTATTTAAATATATATTTTTCTCCATTGCACTTACAGAACTGCATAATTATACAATACACTTAATATAAAGAGAGCAGCATTTAACATTTTAATGGTTTCTTTTCTCTTAAAGATAATTTTCAGCAACAAGAAAGTGTCATTTCAATTTACCTTCTGATTTTACTGAGTCTGTTCCAGCACTGTTGTAAAGAAGGCATGCACACACACAAAAAATGAACTTTCCAGAACGGTAAATTCTTCTTCATTACAACGGGGGTCACGGTTACCGGAGATGCCAAGCTAAGCAAACACTTTTCAAAGTCCAACAGCTCCCTCGACGGCTCGAGTGCCCGCGCAGAGCGAACAGGAAGTGAGTGGTAATTTGCCGTGAGTTCTGTCCAGCCTCAGAACTCCCAGACATTGTGTCGTCCAATTAGAGCGGAGTCGCGTGGTTACAAAGACTCCGAGCCGACGGGTCAAGAAGTTGAAACGGATTCCTACCGTCCCCAGACAGTTGTTGATTGAGCTCCTGGATCTGCATGCTGAAATCACTCGTTCCCCATTGTCATTTTTTCAGTCATGAGCACGTGCGTGCGTGTGTGTGTGTGTTTGTGTGTGTGTGTGTTTTAAATGAGACGGCCTCATGAATCTGAAAAATCAACGGTAAATATCTTTTGGAAGCACAATACTGCGTTTCGGGTGCTTTGGGGAATGGAAATGGGAAGTGGGGGCATGCAATCGGAAACAATATGGTTTGAATCAGGTCAACCCTATTTTGCCATGATTATGTAACTAATCACATTTCAGGCTTTTCCATTCTGAAAATGGATGTTGTCTTCAGTGGGAGAGAGACATTGTAACGCATTTCCATGCCATAATTAATTAGTTCCACTTAATAGCGTGGACAAGGCCCCTGATTGTACTAGCAACATGCTATCTGTCTCCATCGCATCCAGACACAATCAATTATTGATTGGTCTTTACAGATGAATCCTAGTGATCTGTGTTCTTCGGGGGGAAAATATACTTGAAATTTACATTTTTTATGTGAAAATGCTAAATCTGTAAAAGGAAAAACAAATAGCTTTATGCATGTTTTCCTAATATAATTTCAAAGACTGGATCCACGTGGGAATGAAACAAAGCACAGAATTTATTTCCCATCTGTTTCTTCAGAAATAGACCAAAACTAATGTTCAGAGCAAAGCGGTTTCTCACCAGTTAGTCCAGCAATGTTGCAAATGTACAGGGAGGAAAAACAACAACCAAATCCTACATGAATTACAGGAATAGTTTGACAATTTGGGAAACATGTTAATTGGCATTATTGCAGAGAGAAGACTGATACCACTCTCATGTATGTGCTGTAAAAATGAAGTTACCGACGGCAGCTAATTAGCTTAGCGTAGCATAAAGGCTGGAAACGGGGAAATCTGGCTCTTTCAAAGATAACAAAACAAAAAAGTGCTGGTGTCAGCATGTGAGGTTGCCAGGCAATCAGCAATTACCCCAGAAGGGTACTGCACCCAGCATCTAACCCACTGGGAAACCACAACGGGACGCTTTTTTAATTCGACCAGCAAAGAAGCTACGACATGCTAATCAGTGAGCTCTGCAAGTGTCAAGCAGATCTCGTGAAGTTTATACTCACTGTAGTGCAACAGAAAACTACGTAATTTCAGCCGCCGCGTGATGCACGAACGCTCCGCAGCTGGTCGTCATGCTTGGTCTATGGCGGGTCACTGCTTGTCTTTTTGATTCTTCACAGTTCATTTAGTTTTCACGCCCTCTGGCGTAGAATAATGCGACGAACATATTCATATAATGTATAAACACCGTCGTACATGCTCGGAGCTTGTGCACCGTTAGCGCGAGTATATAAAAAGCTTTACGTTGGGACCAGGCTAGCTGTTTCCCTTGGTTTATGGTCTTTATGCTAAGCTAAGCTAACTAGCGGCTGGATGTAGCTAACTTACAGTAAGAAGGGAAATAAGCATATTTCCTTAGATGGCGAACTTTAAGACAAACTCTCTCTCACACACAGACACACACACACACACACACACACACACACACACAGACACACACACACACACACACACACACACACACACACACACACACACACACACACACACACACACGCAGTTTGTCTTCAGTGTCTTCAGACACCAACATTGAACTTTTCCCATCACACACAGGAAGTGGTTTCTAAAGCATCACCATTTCCCCAGATTTCCATGTTTCCTTACCACCTCTTCTGCGTCTCCATCTTTATCCCCGTTCTTTCCCTTGTTTGTTTGTTTCCCTGATGTTTTTATTTAAGGCATCAAAAGACACCCCCCTCCCTCCGACGTCCCGTCCCGCTCCCCCCAAGCCCCAGAGCAGTCACAATGATTTGTAAACTTCAAAGAACTGAGAGCCCCAGCCTGGTCTCCTCTGCTCATTTAGGTAATTCAATAAGCCAGGGGGGACAAGCACAGCAGCGCTGCACCCCACCCCTGCACCCCACCGCCCCGCCCCCCTGCCCTCTGTGCCCTCGCTCTGCCGGCTGAAGCCTCTGTGGACGATCTGCAACAAATGTCAGTCTGCAAGGAGCTGAATACAAACGCTTCATTCTGATCTAACCAGCGACATCTTTTTGTATTTAAATAATGGTTGCCCCTACGCTGACCCGCAATGCAATTCAAAATACTCCAAAATTATCTTCAAGAATGCAATTTTTTTTACAATGGAATTGTGTCATTGAAAAATTGCATTATTCCCTTTTTTCATTCCCTTTATACACAGAAGAAGAGGTGTGCAAGGTCTGAGGTTTGATTGTCCCTTCATGCACTCTCACCACATCCTTCTGCTTCATGGATCGTGGTCCATGCGTATACTACTCATTATATGAATAATTTCTGTCATATTCATGTAATGTGCTGTAACTCTGGTACGTTGTTCATTCTGGTCACAGGGATCACAGAGAGGGATCCTCCTCTGTTGCTCGCCTGAAGGGTTCTTCCTTTTTTCCCCATGAAAGGTTTTTTCCTGATCCGATGTGAGGTCCCGGGACAGTGATGTCTTATGTGTACAGATTGTAACGCCCTCTGAGGGCTACACAAAATAAACTGAATTGAACCACTGACCTATGAATGTGAATGAGGCCTTCATGATTAACCTTGATATTAGTGTCTGTGTTTGATCTGATAACCTTAAAACAGACCTGGCAGACACACCCTGGGGAAATCCTCTCTGCAGCTGTCGCATCTTTACCTCTTCATGGTACATTTCTTTATCAGCGAGGTCATTGCATGCACGTGACAAGTCACCGAGCCACCAGTCTATCAGTGTTTGGCCTTGTTGGCACGGTGGGGGTAATAGAGTGGAGGAGGCGGGGTACGAGGAAAGGGAGCCGTTAACAACATCCGCCTCCCTCCCAGCTTGTTGAGGAAGAGGTGGCGGCAGGTCTGAGTAGGAACCGCCACAATGGGCCAGACCCATAAACGCTGGAAGAGCATAAATCTCTATCTTTATCAAAACCACACAGAGACATTGGTGGCCACTCCCCACTGTGGTTGCCTTTACCCACAAATCTGCATCTGATAAACTCCCCCCCCTCTTCTCCCTCCCTAGTACTGCTCCACATCAGACACAGCTAATAATGCCACCCAAAACCTGGTGGGAGAGTAAAGTGCTGCTTAGACTGACACCGTAGTCCACAGAAAATAATTTGACTTGTTGCAGCTCATGTTGGAACATAACTCAATGAATCTTTATTCCCATGAATCTGCAAATTTATTGTAAATAGCAATTAAAGACATCAAAGAAAGGTTGTGCAGTCTTTCCTGGTATGACTGAGACAGTTTGTTTCTTCTCGGACTACAAGCCTTTTTTTCCCCAGCAAGTTACATTTGCCCCTCGAGAGAAAAGAAGAAGCAGAGCATCCTGTTTACTGCCCCCAAAGGAGGCAGTAAATGGTCCATTTTATCTCTTTTCTGTCAACCATGACCACAAGAGCGCCAGATAGTAATCTGAAAAAAAAGAAAGAGTAAAAACAATTTAATTGCCCCAGCTAATTTTTTTTTACAGCCGTCCAAAAACCTTTTAAAGCAAACTATGATTGGGATGAAATTGCAGAGCCTCTTCCGCAGGAAGGAAAAGCTGAGTAATCACTTGGTCATTAATGCCGACGCCCACGTGGACCGGCACAGCGAGGCCGGCGGATGCTTTGCTCCGAAGCGAAAAACAGCTCTCAGAGAATATTTAGATTGTGCTGTTTAAAGATTTGGAGCGCCCTGACGCGGCTGCCGCCATCCAGAGCTGGCAGGGCAGAGACCGCCTGTAATTGATTTAATTATCAGTAATTACCCAACTGTTTTTGTGTACGCTCTGTAGGGCTGGGGAGGAGAATGGAGAGAGGAAAGAGGGGGGTCTGAGTTAATGATGTGTTTCCATCTTATTGCATGTGGTGCACTCTGGTTAAAGCACATGCACACAGGCACATGTAGATGTAATGTTGTGCAGACGAACACAGATTGACGCTGAGGGTGGCAGTCTGACATGAGGAATGAAATAAGAGGTGCTACTTTGGGTTCATGGAGGTTCAAACCCTGCAACCTTTGCTTGTAGGCCACCGCTTCTCTGTAAACATCAAACAATGTGGCTGAACGTGAGGATATAACTGCATAGAAATGCAGCAATTTGGCTTTGACTACAACAAACTGAGTGTATGTGTGTGTTGCACGTAAGCTCCTGCATAATACGTGTGAGAGCGAGGGTGGGGGGGGAGCTGTTCAAAGTCTAGAGTTCTAGCCTGTAAATGTCATGTTTGGTTGAAGATTTCCGTTTTTGCCTTCTAATTGGTGTCGGGGGATTTTGGCTTTTAAAAGGAGAAGGTGAAAAAAGAAAAAGCGAGTGAGGAAAGCAAGGAGGAGGAGGAGGGGAATGAGCCAACAGAACTGCAGAGTTGCACTGAACCCAAACTGGGTTTTAAGGTTTCTACTCCCGGAGAGCATGGCTCGGGTCATTAAGACGGGAAGAGGGGGTCGCGCTAGAATAATAATCCCCCGCTTTTATTTGACAGCACAAGAAAAATACTGTGTCAACACATAAAAGAGGTTAGTGGTGATCATAAACTACGTCCACTGTTCACAAAGTGGGGAGACTGACAACTCCTATGTGGGGAAGGAGTTTTTTAAGCTTTGCAGAAAGTGTGTGATCCTCAAACATCTGCATTTTGAGTTTGCAGAAGAAGAACTCTTTTGTAGAATCCATTTTTAGCCGTACCTCTCGTGGTGGCGCTTCAAAGGAAGCGGTGAGCTGTTGTCATCGTGGATGCGTATAAATCTGTAAGTGTTTCTCTCTCACACTCGATGTTTCATCTGCAACCACCTTCCATCCCTCCAACGCCGCTCTCCCTCCCCTCGGCTCTCGCCTCGACAGTGAGTGGGTTACTCTACTGTTTACAATATTTCAAATTCCCTCTCAAGTGTTTGGCTTGGCAGGTTGTCCGGCCTTTTCCCGAGCAATTACAGGCTTGCGGGGTTTCTCAAATGGGGCTTTTGAAGAAATAACACTTTTCTCCCCCAGCTCAAGGGAAAAAGCGGAGACATTTGGCCGGCAGCTCGTACAGTCAATCACACAGACCGAGCTCCAGCTCCGTCTGACGCACTTGGCTACTAAAATATCCTCATACCTTGTGTGTGTGGAGGCATACAGACGGGCACACACACTTCTTGGTGCTCAGTTTAGGATCAGTCAGACACGTACTGTCACTAATATGAAGATGTGTTGCAAAAGCTGCTGATTATTTTAATTTAGTTTGCACAAAGATGAAGGAATAGCCAAGCAAATTATAGGGAAGAGGAGGTTGTGATGAAATGTAATGTGTCTTAAATAATTAAACTATCTGTGTAATATACTGAGCATGTTGCATTAATGTGGATCAGTGTTTTGAGGAGAACTGTGCCATGTTTATTCAGAGGGCAATGACCACTACATGAAACAAACAAGAGTCTGCAGCTATGCTCAAGTTGTTGTGAGGCAGAACACACACACACACACACGTTAAATGCATCAGCATGTTTCGGGCCTATTCCTGTGTTTGTGGGTCTGCTTTGGTCTGTGTGGCATAAAAGTCGTCCGTGTGGACCGTATGAAGACGTCCGCAGGCAGCCCAACGTCTGTGGCTGGACAGGAAGCACGCGTACAAGCGTGCCAAGAAGAAGAAGAAGAAGAAGAAGAAGAAGAAGAAGAAGAAGAAGAAGAAGAAGAAGAAGAAGAAGAAGAAGAAGAAGAGAATGCATGTTTTGACATGCGAGAAGATCCGCCGTTACCCACATATTAAAAATGTGTCTTTGAACGAACACAAAGACTGCAGAAGGGCAAACATGTCTCAACCAAATGTCATGCCAACTGATTCAGTAGTTATTATATAAATATCAAACTCATGGAGGCGGTAGAGAAAAAGTCACTGGATAATCAAATTCATTAGGATTCATCTTCTGGGAAACATGAAAATCTGCACAGGATTACATAAGTAATCCATCCGATAGGAAAGCAAGTATTTTTGGTCACTGTAGCCCTAAAAAACTACAGGTTTGAATGTGTTCCCTTGTACTGACGGCTGAGTCTTCACTTCCTGTTTCCAAAAAGTGCTGACGAGAGAAAAGGAAGCATACAAGGAGGAGAAGGAGACGAGGGCTCAGAGATAGATGTTGAATGAGTATTTGTTCATATCTGCTTTCTCTCCCAGTTCACAACCACAAGAGTCACACAGTGTGAGGCAGACAGAAGAGTTTGTGTGCAGAGGAGATCACATTTTAAGGACACAAGTCATTGCCGTGTCTTCTGGTAATTACAATAAACGTAATTGTACGATTGCTCTTCTAAACTTTCTCTGTGAAGATGGTGACGGCGAGTTCAGATGAAAGGGCCGACAACATCAACACAGTTGGCCTTGCATTGTCAGCGGGCGCAGAGAGGGGCCGGGGGTTAAAGGAGGAGCAGGAGGGGAGGAGGAGGGAGGAGGGTCTTGAGTTCCTTACCCCGAGGCTACGAATCTCCCCTCCCTCTGCTCTTCCACCTCCCCTCGCCCTTCCACCCACACAAGGGAGTTAAAAATCCCATTTACTCTGACTGGAGCCAGGAGTTGGCTTGAAAAGGCCAGGGACAAAAAGCGATTTTCCACGGAACAAAACCATTACAATGGTCCCGCTTTGATCTGGACCCCCCTCCCCTCTCCACTCCTACCAGTGCCAATTGAACTTTGTCACCATGCAACTGTCATCCGCGAAGGGAAAGCCCTTCCACTCTGAATGAAGCGGTCCACAGCAATTTACTCCAGACAGCGCTTTGAAGTGTCAGAAGAGAAGTTCGGCTCCTGGACTGCACTTTTTTTTGGACCGCTCACCCTCTCTCTCTCTCTCTCTCTCTCTCTCTCTCTCTCTCTCTCCTTCCCTCATTCTCTTTCTTTCTCTTGCCAATTTCAATCGGCCAGCGGGACCGCTTGGACGGTCCGGCAGGGCGAGCGACGAGAAGAGAGAGAGAACATTAAACGTTCAGCCTCTCCCCCTCCCTCCCTCTCGTCTGAGTAACAGAGGCATGCAGCGCTGGCATGTGGATAATCAGCCATGGGGCCCGGCGACATCAAAAGCTCGGAGAGCCCCTAAGAATACAAATGTGAGGCCTAATGGTACACTTCATTAATGTCCTCCCCATCAAAGGCCACTTTACTGACTTGGGAGATTGACTAATTTACACATTGTGGGAAATTGCTCCCAGCCATGCGTAAAACTGCCAAGCATTTATATAGAGCGTCGGAGAGAGAGGCTGGGGGGGAGTAAGTGGAAGGGACAGCCTGGGCTCTCTTCTGGAGTGCTTTCTTTAACTGTTGGAAGTGGCTGAAGGCCAAGCCACACTATCACACATACAGCACCAGGGAGTGCACGCCTTTGTGTCTCATAAGGATTATTACTTTAGGCATTTCAGTGCTCTATCGCCTTTCCTCCCCTTCTTCTTCTTCTTCTCATCCTCTCCTCTTCCCTCCCTGCTGGATCCACTTCCCCCCCCCCCCCAGCTTTCTTTTTTAAGGAATAGTTATTGTGTCCTTTTGCTTTTTCTCTCAACGGTCAATGTGTATGTTTAGTGTAGCGTTGGAGCAAGCCCCCAGGAACAGCTCCAGGCTACGATTTTGGGATGGAGCCCACAGTTGGAATTGCCCAAAACCCCAGAAATAGTTTTCTCCCATCCCCCCCCCCCCCCCACACACACACACACACACACACACAATCGTGACAAAAGGAATGAATTTATTTCCATCCCAAAAACTCTGAAGTGAAACATTCATTTATTAGACCCAATAAAAAATAAGAGCCATATTAGTACATTTTTGCCGTGTCTTTAATGCGTGTGGTTAGGCAACAGGAAGTCTCCTGGCTCGGCTGGTGAGCAGCTTTCATTGGAAAGAATGGGCGGCGTCTCGAAAACACATCCAGTCCTCTTAAGGAGCTGCAGCCTGTTGAGCCTGGTGACTATACATGACAAACAACAGCTTATCCATCTTCTAAATGTGCAGTATACATATATTCTGGGATGCTATATGATCAGTGGGTGCAGGTTTATAGATCTAGACACATGTGAACCAAACCTTTAGGATGCAGCACAGTTACTGCAGCCGATCGATGTTATCCAACATTCTGATAAACCCACAATACGCTATACCTGCTAAGCATCAAACAGCAGATAGTGTGAATAGTTTGCCAGCTTGTTTCCTGTTTTTACCGGTTTAATGTAATCAGAAAAGCCTTAACTGAGCCAACACAGAGTGATACGAGGTATTCTTCCTGTTTCTGGAAACATTGGAACAAGTGTCTGTATGTTTTTAACCACGAGTGACTTTTTAACTGCAATGATTATACCTGTGTCCTCGTATTTTATTGTATTTTATTTTATATATTGTTGTTGTATGTGTGTTGTTTTGCTATATGGACCTATGAGTCTGAAATAAAAAGGAATATAATGCACAGACATGATGCTGACAATGTATTTATCATTTTGCTCTCGAAAAAAAAAGGAAATAAGTGTATCACTTTTTAAACAAGTTCTTTACTAATCGACTGATCCTCTACGATCCACATCTTTCTTTCTCTTTGCAGCGATGCGTGCATATACATTTGTTCACAATCACACACATCATCTACACACACACACACACACACACACACACACACACACACACACACACACACACTCATATTACTGTCATCACCTGTTATTACAAGCTGGAGCCATGTGCAGGCCGGCATGTTTTACAACCACGTTAACCGTGCTATGGGGACATAAGTGACTGCTGCGAGATATATATATTTTGTAGCGGTCTTACATACATGTAGTGTGAGCATGCACCGTGTGTGTGTGTGTGTGTGTGTGTGTGTGTGTGTGTGTGTGTGTTTGGGGGGGCTGCAGGGAGTTAACGCCTGCTTCAGGCCCTCACACCTGCGATACAGAGCGAGTCTTTCAGCAGCAAATTATATGGCTTTAATTTGTCTCCTTGAAACAGTGAAGCCGGCCGCAGACACCGATGCCAAGAGCCGCTCCACTGCAGCATTGAGGAGAATGTTAAAAGTGTGTTGAGTGTCTGTGTATGTAAGCGCTGCCCTGACATAAGTAAATACACTGCTTTGGGTGGAACACCTGTTTATGTTGGAGACCGGGGGAGCTGACAGATATTATAAAGGAGTTTTCAATGTTTTCCATGTAGCCAGAAAGTAGCAGAGGAACTTTTTCAAGAAGCCGCACTGGCACCAGCGCTGTGCCACTGGACTCTGGCAGGAAGGGAGCGCCTAATGTGTCTCGTTTGCAATCTGGACCGAGTTGTGCGGTTGGCCCGGCCTCCAGTCGTACACACTTCAGTCATTGGCTGCTCAACAGAGACGATTTGAATATCGTGACTAATTCCACCAATTAAACTGTCAAAGGCCTTTTTTCAATGGGTCTTTTTCACAGGCTGCTCATCCATAATGCTCTCCTCTGTTACCCCGGGGTTTGACTTTAACTCTCTCTATTCACAGTGAAGTGGTGCAATGAGCTAGATCACAGAGTATGTAAAAGCATAGCCAGAGGCAGCGCCGGGCCAAGCCGCAGATGAGGGGGGATCTTTACAAATTGAACAATGAGGTCAGTATAAACAGTTTGAAACACTGTTATTTGGACCATTTGAAATCAGAAGTGGTCAGGGTGGTCAAAACAAAATTTACTGGAATTATATGGAAATCTTGAAATGCAATTTATTACTGCTTAGCATCTCTGGTGTGATAGCTGCGCCTCCACCGGTCCCCAGTGTGCACACATGAGACTGCGTGCTACTCGCTTCACTTAAATGGAACTGATTTTATTTTGATACACTTAGACACAGAGTGTAGACACACTGGCTTTAACTTGTTTCAGTGCTGTGAAAATCACATGTAATGCAGGTTGCTTCTCCACCGCCGTCTTTTAGTCGGCCTGTGACCACAACTCAGGTCACACACTATGAATCATTCAAATAGAGGTACAGGCCGGGTTATTCTTACACACTGTCCATAGCTAGATCCCCATCACTTTCACCCAGGAGGCTGCTGCTCGTGTCCGGTGAAACCAGAGGTTAGTGTTCCTTTATCTGAGACGTAAAGGCACCCGAGGTGTTGCACGCGGTTGTTCACATTCAAAGGAACAAGTAGATGCGAGAATAAAACTAAATAAACAAATGTGACGCACGATGGTGACGTTCAAAGCGGCATACCTGCAAACCTGACCAACCACTGTGCCTAGTGAGTTGTCAGATGGTCACTTTATTACCGTACTTTTTGGGTTACAAGCCGCTCCTACGGCTGATCAGCGTCCCCGCTGTAGCAAGCTAGTAGCGCTGCTAGCTAGCGCTTCTGCTGCTACCGCCCGCTGCTGCTGCTACTGCCCGCGTCCCCTCTGCCCAAGTCGGGTGTCGAGCCTGGTCCCGCTACCTTCGGTGGTTTTCAGGGAGCTAGCGGAAGTTAGCGGGGAGGTAACAGAGCGCTAGCAGGAGCCCCAGCTGGCTACAGCGGGGAGCTGTCGGGGACACTGACCGAAGGTAGTAGCGGCTTGTAACCCGAAAAGTACGGTAAGTTATAAACGGTTCTTGAACCTTTTATTTTACTTTCTTTTACTTTACATTACAATACAATTATTTATCTGACGCTTTTCTCCAAAGGGAGTTACAATAAGTGCATTTAATCATGTGGATACAACCCAAGAAGTGCATCAACGTCATTGCATGTACTGATATCCTTCAAGCTGCATTACATTCAGAGGACTGTAGGCCGTGTTCAGACAGACAGCAGCATTGTGGGAAAATGCTGCCGCCTTTGTCAATGAAAAAACACAAATGTTAAAGAAATGTCATCCTGCCAAAATGTTGAAAATACAGAATGCGAATACAAGTTTGCAGCATGTTAAGCATGCATTTACATGTATGCTTGTATACATGTATTTGATATGATTCATATTGAAGGCATTGCAGGTTACTGCCAGCAGAGATTTCTCAGCTCTATAATGGCAGTGTCACTGGGTTAATTGTGTAAACTTGAAAAACTATTTGTGTGGCTGTTCCTACATTACCCTGCAATTAAAATATCTACCATGCAAAACAAACAAACGCAGCATAGGTCCTGCCAAGAGCACAAAGAATACATGGACATGGATTGATGCAGAATAATGTGACAAATGCGGATAATTGTGGGAAAGTGAACACACCTTCAGTTAACCCTGAGACTGTTTTGTACACATGTATTTGATATGATTCAATTAGTTTGTCTCTTCTATAACTGAAGTACAACCAAACTGTGGCAGAGCAACACAGCAGTGTTGCCGACCAATGGAGACATTTCGGGAGACTGAGGGGAGACTTGACATCAATAGACTAGAGTCGGGTCTCGTGAACCTCAAAGGGAGCGCTTGAATTCACCTTTTGTCCGTCCCTAAACGAGACGCTGGGGAGACTGCGCCAATCTAGTCCGCCGATCTCAAAGAGAGGGAGAGCCACGCTTGGATTTAAGTAATGCGGCGCTCCTTGTTGAACAAATTCACCATTGTGACTCGTTAGCCTGATACTATCCACATACCTGCTTTTGGGGAATGCATGTGAAAAGGCGGTCTGCGGTCTCTGCCAAGAGAGAGAGGGATGGAGTGGTGAGGAAAGAAATAGGAGGGGCTCCACTTAATGGGTCACAAATTCACATTGAGAGGAGCCACATCTGCATTTTATCAGCAGGGCCCAGATAGTGTTACAGGGGACGATTGTCTGCAGATTGGCCATTGGGCTTTTAAAGTGGTAAATTGTTGAGGAAAAGCAGAGCCGCACACAGGATGACGTAGCGTGGTGCCGCCTGCCACTCACACACTGTCAGGCTGACACGCTGAGAAAGACTTCATGAGTCAGGAGGGCGTATTGAACGTTGTACATCTGATTAACCTCTTAACGTTCCTGTAAAATTTGCCGGAAAACGCCTATCCAGGTATACCCAAAGTAAATTGGAAGCTGTACTTGAACTATTTGGAGTAAATGCATGGTCTTGGTCTCTTTTGAAAGGTAACACCCTGAAGCTTTTTTCCCTCAATAGTCAGAATCACTTTAAGTGCTGCTGACACTGAGTTATATAAGTTTGAACACACTAAAATATAAGGTTTTTATTTTTTAAGCATTTCTTTGCAAATAGATGCCTGTAGATGACTATAAATGGGACTTAAGAACTGGAAAACACAATGGGACAATAGCCTGAAGTAAAAATCTGATAAAAATATCACAGAAAATTAATATTTTACACATGTTTTTCTAATGAAATGTCAAGGCGTTTTTCCGTTTTGAAACTAAAAATATTCACGATATATATATATATATATATATATATATATATATATATATATATATATATATATATACCTAAAAGGCTTATAGTCTTGCAAACTTATAGAGGTACTATATATTTACTACATATTTACATGCACACATACAGTACAGGTACTGGAACAAGTCAGATTCAGACCATCTCAACTAATCTAGACTGTAGTTTGTAGTTCAAGCCCATCCTCTCTTTATTTACACTCCCCGACATCAAAAGCATCGGCGGTAATTTGGCAGAAAGCCGTTATCTGCTCAGACGTGGTCTCTTCCAGAACATCCTCTGACACATCTTCTCCACAGGGAGCTGTGGACGTGGTCTGACGGCGAAACAAGTCCCGGGAGGCGTCGGGGTCCCCGCAGGGACCTCTTGTCTCTTCCCTGTGCTTCATTACCATCTTCCCCCCTTTCATCTGCAGTCCATCGCTGGCTCCAAGCCGCCGCATCCGGGACTATGGAGAGTAGGGGTGGGAGGATATAGACGGAGCAGGAGCGGATATGGGGAAAGGCAGAATAAACATTACAAAGAAAGGGGATTTTCATTTCATTTTTAATAAAGCCTCCTTTTAAACAAGAAAAATGGACACAAAAATATATAAAAAAGAGCAAATGTTGGCCGTGGGATGAAAGGTTTGTCTTGTTGTTTTAAACAACAAAGTGTTTTGTTTTTTTCTTCAGTTATCTGAAAACTGGACATCATCATATATAGAACATGTAATTAGACATGACAGGCTAATGGCATTTTGGTGGAATTAATGCACAAATAGAACATGTATAATCAGGAATAAAAGCATGAAGTAAAATGCTTCACATAAAATAAAACCACAAGCACTTTATACTAGCATTGATGCTGCTGCAGCTGATTCTCAGGTTTGCAATTGTTCTGTATTGCTCATTTTAACTTGCACTTGCATGCAAACTTTGCCATTGATCCTGATTGTATTATTACCATTCATCTGCGCTCTGAAAGAGACGTTGATTGTTCCCCCCAATGACAGCAGAAGCCAGTGAATGAATCAGCGAGCCACGTTGAAGCAGCCGAACAAAAGAGACGACAGAAAGTTATTCCATGAGTCTGCAGTGTGGCAGAAGCCCATAAAGATGCTGAATCTCTGCACTTTATCTTAATTGTCCCAGCAAATGGGAGGGAGAGCCATTCCAGTTTATTATCACCTATTTGCCCTCTAATGGTGTTTATGAAAAGGATGGGAATAAACAAATTAGTGTCGATGGACAGGATAAGACACACACGCACACACATCACTTTTGCACTCAAAGTTGAAATAAAAAGCATTATTCAAATGGTATTCTCCTCACAGTTCTGTACAGAAATGTAAACTATAAAACAGACGTTTTTGCACAATTTAACTCGTTGGTTAATAAGAGGTTTAAAGACATTTTTGGAAATAGTTTCAAGAGTTTGAGTTGGCGGTTCACAGAAAGCGAGGAGAAAGAAGCATTATCTTCTTCTGTCCTGAAACACGATCGTTCTGGAGCACAACTCTGGGAGAAGCCATTGTGCTGAAATCATGGAACGCAGCCCATTTCCTCTCGATGGTACGCTGCAGTCGTTGGTTCTTTCCACACAGTTCTGCCTGTGTGGCCGTTGGGAATGAAGTAATGTTCCAAACATTAAAAGCAACATAAATACTGCCCATCACAGGAATAATCAAAAGTCATATTTAATCATCTGGTGATAATAATGTTGATCAAATAAGTACACAAGTCAAAACATATATATTCATTATTATTTTTTTATTGTCCAAAATTAATTTGAATATTTAGAATATTCAGTAAGCTGGTTTGGAATGAAAAATAAAGCTAAATGTTGTGCAATTACTTTTCCCTATACATGTGTGTATTTTCAGAAATCTCTTTCTTAAAATTTCCCAATACTGTGATGCCGCAGCCATTTCCCCTGATATATTTCAGACAGTTTATTGACAATAAAAAGGGGAACATGCAGCGATCCGCTGGCCAGATACACAAAACCAATTCAGCAGCTTCACCCGACGAGCGTTAGGTAACCGGGGCTAATTTATTGCTTTATTGGGGGCAGCTTTGAAACACATTTTCCCATGACTCCCCTCTTTGATTTCTCTGACCTCTGACAGACACACACCTTCCCTAAATGCACACATAAATCTACGCCTATCCACACACATACAAGGAAACATATACACACATAATAACCTTTGTTTATGTGCATTTCTTCTGATTCTCTCTCTTTCACACACACACACACACACACACACACACACACACACACACACACACACACACCCTGCAAGTGGCCTTATCGCCAGACTCTCATGCATCCCCAGACTCCACTAATCAAGACAAACTCCAGCCCCTCACCCCTAAACCCTATCATCCTTCTCTCATTCCTGCCTCCCCCCTTCCTCCCCCGGCCCCTCCCGCTCGGCCCTCTGTGGCCGTCGGGCCGGACAGGGTCCCGCTGTAATTGGTTTAGACATAATTTACTGCCCACTTGGTAATGTAGCATTTCAGCATCTGATAAAAATCATATCAAGTCACAGCAACGGGCGCTACGGCTTGAAAGGGACTCTTTGTAATCATTTAGATACCAGAGGAGGTTCCTGCTCTCTCTCACTCCGCTTCACTCTTTCTTTCTCCCCCCGTCTGTACTTCTGTTTCTGTGTCACACACACACACACACACACACACACACACACAGAAAGAAAAAATATATATATAAACTGATATATTCAGATGTGTAAATGTAGAAACATATACACACATAATAACCTTTGCTTATGTGCATTTCTTCTGATTCTCTCTCTCTCTCTCTTTCTCTCTCTCTCGCTTTCTCTCTCTCTCTCTCACACACACACACACAGACAGAACAATATAAACTGATATATTCAAATGTATGTGTACATGTATAAATAACCTTTGTTTATGTGCATTTCTTCTGATTCTCTCTCTCTCTCTCTCACACACAAACACACACACACACAAACACACACACACACACACAGAAAAAAATATATATAAACTGATATATTCACATGTATGTGTAAATGTAGAAACATATACACACATAATAACATTTGTTTATGTGCATTTCTTCTGATTCTCTCTCTCTCTCTCTCTCTCTCTCTCTCTCTCTCTCTCTCTCTCTCTCTCACACACACACACACACACACACACACACACCCAGAAACAAATATATAAACTGATATATTCACATGTGTGTGTAAATGTAGAACTCCCCGCTGATATTTCACTCCTTCCTCCATCACTTTACTTTTTACTGAAGGCCATTTTCAAAGGTCAAGACTATAAGCACTGTGTCCATTATTGTCCCAAAAACGTGGCAGCAGTTACACCCGCTTGACTTCACTACTTCTAATATTCTTGTTTCCCCTTATTCCTGTGAAATAAGAGAGCGGGAGAGAGGGAGAAAAAAAGGGGGACTGGGGAGAAAGTCACTGAGAAATAGGAGGTGAAGTAAGGAAATCCAAGTTCAGTGACAGTGAATTGATGAAAGTTGTTATTATCGTGATTCACTTCGTTTGGGGCTTTACGTGGAATTGCAGGAAGTGCAGCTGTTTTTTCTCTCCGTGCTTCCAGTGAGCCGTAAATTGAGCCCCGGGCCGATTCTGTTGCCACATTTGCTTCCACACCATCGCCGCTGAGCTACTGTTGCACTGCGGTGAAGGAACGGTGGTGTTAGACGACGCCAGAGCACGTGTCAACGAGAAATGTGCTGTTTCTGGGTAAAACGTCATATTATTTGTCAGAAATATAAATCAATTACACTCGTGTTTTTCCATGTGTACAATTGTGGAAGCTATTGTAACTATCATCAAATACAGCTGCAGAAACGATTGAACCCTGCCAGAAGAAGAGAGCAATAACAGGAACATAAGCATTTCAATGTTTTATCTAAATCGTCACCTCTTTATTCAAACCTGTCTGTCACCATGTACATCTGAGGTGGATTAAAAAGAAAAAAATAACTGAGTTTGGATTCAGAGTTCGCCATACTGCTCAAGTTTAAGGGCTCTATTTAACCGGATATTGAGATAATTGGTGCGATGCGTTTGGATATTAACTTTGGGTTCAATTGCGTGTGAAAGGACTTTTCTTCCAGACCTATGAGAGCGGAAAGGTGGCTTATGAAGCAGCTAATCCAATGATAACACTTATTACCCCTTAGCTTGCAGATTTTGGTCTTGAAGTATGTATACTTTTCCATATTTATAAAACATTATGTGAAAAACTGATAATGTTAAATTCTTCTATAGCGTCTTCTTATCACCCAATTAAAATGTACTTAGTATAAATATATTTATAGTAGATTTTGTTCCATATGTAAACAAAACAACTAATAACAAAAGTCAGGGTTGTTTTCACTTTTCGGAGGAATAATAAAGATCAAAACTTCCCCCCACCCACAGAGTTGAAGCGGTGAAGACTTCGCCTCAGTGGTATTTGAGATGGAAATGTAGTGGAGCCTATTACCAGGCCCTGAAGTAGATAGCTATTAGCGCACAATTTGCCTTGTGTTTTATGAGCGGCACTAAATCTAGCTTTTATCAGCGGGAGGGAAACCCCGATGCGCTCTTCGGGTTTCGCTGACGTTCGGTGCGTCGGCCTCAGAAGTCCAGCCGCTCGCTCTTCAAGGCTCATCTGCTCCACGCTCGACCACACAAAGGAAGAAGCCACTCGGCCGACAAAGACGCTATCTGAACACTGAACAGAGGCCTGGTGTGTGGAGCGCTGCAGATAAGCAGACAGGTGATCAGGCTGTGATCAAAGACTCAACAGTACTTCCAAGGAGATTCCTTCCTTTAAAACAACATGACTGATTGCGCTAATTATCGACTGCCGACTCCCATTCAACGAGATAAGCACTTAGTGCTCAATCTGCATGTAATGTCTGCTGGAATGTGACGCCACATATATATTTGTATATATACTTTTCTTTAATTTGAAATATTTTCTGCTTCATCAGCCTTCTCTGTTTGTTCACATTAATTAGAGCTTCATGTAGCTGCTTCTGCTTTAGCGGAAATCTGGATTTTATTAACCAAACGATGAAGGTTTTTAGTTTTAGTTAGCAGAGAAAACAAGTTGTTTGTTTTTTAATTAAAAGTTACCGTAAAAGTCGGGTTACAAGCCGCTCTTACCTCCGGTCAGTGTCCCGCTGTAGCTAGCTAGGAGCTAGCGCTGCTGCTATCTCCCCGCTGCTGCTGCTACTGCCCCTCTGCCCCAGTCGGGTGTCGAGCCGGGGCTGGTCCCGCTACCTTCAGTGGTTGTCGGGGAGCTAGCGGAGAGCTAGCGGAAGTTAGCGGGGAACTAGCATGAGCACCAGCTGGCTACAGCGGGGAGCAAACGGGACACTGACCGTAGCGGCGTGTAACCTGACTTTTACGGTAATACATTTATACACCTGGTTCTGCAAATAGGAATGTGAGAAGTGGATGATTATAATATTAAAAGTATCAACAGGTAGAAATGGCATCTTGGTTAATGCTAATGCTATCATGGTCAGGCTGTGCCTCTCTCTCATTCCTAGTGTGTTTCTGTGTTACACCTTTTCTTGTGTGTGTGTGTGTGTGTGTGTGTGTGTGTGTGTGTGTGTGTGTGTGTGTGGCACTCAATCTCTCTGCTGCTGCCAATCAACCTGCACACCTGAGACCCGTCCATTCATCAAGCTCCTGCTGTCCATGGCGCCCGGCTCCACACACCAGTCCCCCACTTTGTTTCGTTCGGCCACATGTTCCTCGCGCTGTGGTCACTGAACTGGTTTGGTTGAATAAGCGCTGTGTGTGTCTAAACTCAGTGTTCCTCGAGTGTCTCAGGTTGCTGCCTTGTCAGTGTCCACGCTGCCAGTCTGCTAATAGCAGCCAACTCTCTGCCTGCGCCTTCCACCATAAATAAACCGTTCAAACTGCACTCTGCGTGAAAGAGTCCTGCTTTTATTTCTTATAAATGTAGCATAACGGTTGCAATATTATCTAAATGTGTCAGTCTACGTGGCATAAGTGGCCATCATGCTAAGAAAAAGGTTTTATATTATGTTTTGTTTGCAGGTTTGTTCACTTTTTCTACTGTTAACAAAGAAGCTGGAGGTTTCTCTTCACATTTAGATAATATCATGTCTTCACACCCGAGGCTTGAGCCCAGATCCATGCTGCAGACCACAAACCACCTCTCGGTCTGGCCATCCCACCGTTGGGACGCTACCCTTGGTAAGAAGTGGTGTCTAACCAGCGGAGAACAAGTTATTCTTGCAAAGAGCCGAATCCAGTGTTGTCTGAGGTTTAACTGATTTGTCTCTGCGTTGTTTGCTTGCAGCAAAGAAGGCCGTCACAGTGCTGCAGATCTCACAATGCCGCAGGGCGCCCATCCAAGTGAGAACTATTAGCACTCATTGTGAAAAGTGAGTTGTTGAAGTGCTCACCAAATTAAAGACAGACTTTTATCTTCAGAAGAAGAACGGCTGGTATGTAAATAGGTGGTTTTCTCGATCGTTCCTAAGTAAATAAGTTTGAAAACTGTTTCCATCCACTTTGGAGCTCAATTGTCTGGGTCCTATTTACACCACAAGCTATTTAGCCATCTTACACCAACACATCCATGACCATACGCACAGCTGAAAGGTATTGTACACTTAGAGAAAAACCTTGAGAGAGGCCAAATCTTGTCGAGTTGAAATAACAGAGAAAGGATTAGCAATGCGTGTGGCTACGCGGTCAAAAGCCCAACCTCTGACTTGATAGTTTTAACAACTTAATAATATGTACGAAAGGGCAAAAGTAAGGCTCCAATTATGGGAGGACTGGAGAAAAAACACAATGTGTTCACAGGATTGCTCCAGGACTGGAAACCATTTCAGAAACCAAGCAGCGAGTTAAGTGTTTTATACCGCGATGGTTCGTTGAATGTAGCCTTTAGAAATCAGATCAGGTGTCGCTGGCGGACGCAGTAATTGCATATTAATCCCATCTGATGTGTGTAATGAAACAATGAATTCATAACGCCGCCTCTCGCCTCCCGTGCCTGCAGTCAGTGGAACATTGTCGAGCTTTCATAATCCCCTCACCCCGAAGGAAACTGAAACCTCATCTCACTCTGCACTGTGGTCCTGACATCATCATCTCACCGGGCGCGCTCTCCAGACAAGAGTGTGCACTTGATAAGACTTACAAGTCACTTAGGAAGCGTTTTAGCGGCGCTCGGCTCCTGTCAGGAGGAGTCAAGTGCAGCTCCTCGGCTTTGTTACCGCCAAAACTCTTCACGTTGAGTCGTTGTTGAAGCGCAGAGCGCCGCCATAACCCGCCAAAACTCAGTTTAGTGTCAAGAAAGAGGGGATTAACTTCAGCCCAATAACACGCAATTAGATTTATTTGTTCCCCTCTTAAGCCTATTAGGCTACAGCCGAGCAGTCAGCGGTCGTGCTTTAGCTGAATTTAATTGTGTTTCTTACGCCCAATGAGCTGTGCGCTGCAGGGGGCGCAGGGCTGGAAGAGGCCCTTGTGTCCGCCTCCAGCGGCCCAACGGAGAGCTGAAGGGGTTCACGGGCAACGGAGTTTCCTCGCCCCCGCAAAGGGAAGAAGTGGGAGCTCTTCAAACTGTAAAGTGAAACTGACACCGCCCGTAATCGTGTCACTTTACGAGCCGTTCCCTTTCACGGGCGAGCTAATCCTGTTTCGCAAAAATAAAGAAACGACCGGGTCTCTCACGCCGAGGCCTTCCGCGGCTCGTTCACGGGCCTCTTTTGCCCGTCGTACACGTGTAGGTTCATCCAGGATTGTTGGCGGAGTGACATCGGAGCATATAGACAGCAAGGGGAAGGCACAAAAAACCCTGACACAACAATGGCAGCCATCTTTTCCCCCCGACCATATTTATCAAAATCTCAAAGGACGTGTCCTTTGAGGTTTTGAAAAGATGGCTGCCATTGTTGTGTCAGGGTTTTTTATATACTTTTATTATTAGATATGGTTATTAATAATACTAATAAAATACAGGATTAAGCTTTCCAATCACTTTTAGTGCCACTGTAAGTATAACATACGAATGTGGAGGCTGAACTGACAGAGCGAAGATGTTATTGTGGTAAACAATTAACTTTGATTCCTATTCTTCTGATCACATTTACATCCAGAAGCTAAATCACCTCAACAGCCGCCCTCTGTACCGGCTTTCTCTTCTATTCCCCTGTCTCTTGCTCTCTTCTCAGTTCTACATGTGCCGTCTCGCTTCTATACAATTGTAGGATTTGACAAATGACTCGTCCATCCGTCCTCGTCAGGCGAATGCAATACCTGTGCCAGCAAATTGAATGAATCCGTAAGAAGAGTCCTCGATCACGTCCTCATCCATGTGGAAGGAGCGCCTCAATGGAGACAGTCAGACCAAGTTATCATCAGACCCACGAGGCGGGGAACCATGTTCGGGGCTCGTGTGGTGATTCCTCCAGCAGACGTGTCATACAGCACATTACCACCAAGTCAGAACGCATGATGGCTGTGTTTCATTCACCACGCTCAGAACTAGTCTTTGCGATCCTGTTTACAGTCCATGACACCAATCCTGGTACACGCAACAAATTGCTGCTATTAAAAGTAGATTGCTCCACCCATAACGAGAGCAGCGAGACACATCCAGCCTCACGCGATCCAATCAGAACAAAAACAAACATCTGAAAGTCTCATTACACCATCACGGCTCCAGACCCACACTTCAGTTTGAAACACTTCTTGATGACTGAACAAACAAATCCCAACATCTGTAGTGTTTGGCTTTTGGGGGCCAGATTAGTAATCATATCTCTGTCCTGTTATTCTATGTCTGGGCTGGGAGGAGGAGGTGTGGGACGTGAAGCTCAGATGAAGGAGGAAGAGGGGTTGGTGGGCTGTAGCTGGAAACATAATTGGCATGGCCCCGGTGACACCGGCCGTCAGATCGCGCTGTGCCTCTCTGCGTGCATTCGCAGGGCCCCTGCGATGTTTCATTAAACGGGGAGCGGGGCCTCTGAGGAGATGTTTGTGCAGCCTTTGTGGCTCCACCACACAGCGAGCAGCGAGGAGCCAACGCCGCCTGATGCAACTTTAATTATCTACGCAACCCCAGCTCATAGTGTGTGTTTTGGAATAGAAAATACTAATTATAATCCTTGGGATTTTTTATACAATTCATGACCAGCATTTTCTGCCATTCGTTAAAGTTATATTCTGTACCAGTTTTCATTGATAGTGGCGGGGTCCACCATTCCCATGCTGGTTTCAAATAATCTAACAATGCATGACGATTCCCAAGAAACAACATGTACATGTAATCCAGCATTACTGTGTGTAATTTTATGTCATCTAAATCAGTTTTACGTTGTGGTCTTCAGTCTCCTGTCGCTGTGTCAGAGCTGTATTCATTACTAACCCTCACCCGGATGAACGCTATACGTTTAAATGGAGAACTATGGAGGGGCTTTAATGTGGAGACGTCACAGGAAATGCACTGTATGGTAGCACTTCATAATAAGTGCACACTATTTAGCATTAGTAAAGCATGATTAAACAATGAATTCATCATATTCATGTTGGAATAATGCTTTATAAATGATGAATTCATTGTTTACTCATGCTTTATTAATGCTAAATAGTGTGCACTCATTATAAAGTGCTATCCAATGTATTTGTCACAGAGGTTAGCATGGACCGCTATTGTTTATAAAATGCATCTTCAGACAAGAACATTTCAGCATTTTTTGACAGTGAATGAGTTTTAAATGTTGCAGGGAGTATTGAAGCAGGAAGGAGCAGCCAGAGTATGCTATGAAGAGTATAATGAAACTATATTTACTGTATTGTAATGTAATGTATACGTCTTGCAGTCATGTTCAAAATTAGCTGCGCTCAGTGCAGCTTGATGTCAAATGGTAGAGTTGCTCATTGCACGATGGGAAAAGCCTTCATGTGATTATTGACTGACCTTTTAATAACACAGTGCTGATTTGTTTATTTGCATGATAACTGACACACCAGTTGCACTTTTGTTGTATTTGTGACAAAGTAGCTGCTAGTTTACTTTATTTACTGGATCCCCGTTAGCTGACGCCTTAGCGGCCGCTAATCTTCCTGGAGTCCACAGAAAAGACAAAATGTAACGCATACAAAAACGTGCAAAACATAACGTGAAACAAACAGTTAAAAAAGTACAAACTAAATAGAAAAATAGCACAGTCAGATATAGTGCAGTCGAGGGCTAGGATGTATATTATGCAGTCCAACCATAATTTATACAAAGAAAAATCAGATGACTGAAAAAGCAAAGGAAAACGTCACGTGGTTAATGTCCTGAGGTGCGCCTTTAACTGTTTTTTAAATGACAGATTATTTACCTGTATGAGTTATATGAGGAGGTAGTAAATTCCAAGCAGTAATTGCAAATTAGAAATTTGCAAATAACTGTATAGTTTGAGGAGGTTTGTTCTCGGGGTCGGAGGTATTGGAGTTGCTCCGTAGTTCTGGCACCGGTAGTATTCAACCACAGCAGCAGCCACACAGGTGTCACCAAACGAAGCAGTTTTAAATCTCGCGGGTTGTGATTCATGGAGGAGAAATGCTGCTGCTGAGTGATTTGATCACAACGTGGAGGCAAAATGAAAGCATGCCTGAAATTCTCTGGGTCATTGCCACTTGGTACTCGCTAAACTGCTTTCAACTTCCCAGAATAATGTCAGGCCCCGTAAGCTGAATGGCATGACGTTAGACTAAACGAGGCACGTTATGTAAAGGTTATTCAATGACGCCGCCTGACTTTGATTTCCATCACCTGGTCGGTGTGATCATAACTCTGAAAGCTTCCCTTCCTGCAAAATACAATTTATTAATAACTAAATCTCCAAATAATCACTTCAGGGTTTGTAATGGTGCGTTTACAGTAAACAGCCATCTGTTGGAACCCAAACCAATTACACAACGGTTACACATATGACACAGAAAACATAAACCCAGATCCAGTTGTGCTTAAAAGGGCCGAGGCTCCTGGTCACGGCCCTCAACTTCAACAAAGATAACCATCAGAGATATTGAATAAGGGGGATGTGGAGATAATGTGAAGCATGCGAGCCAGAGGAATCCACGCTGCCTTATAAGGGCTGAAGTGGAGCAGCGAGGGCAACGGGGTTAGTGAGGGCACAAAATGGTGGACAGCACCGGTTCATCCACGGGAAAGACTCGTGTCTACGAAAGTTTAATAAATCATATCGCGTCCAAAAGAGATTCCAATGTGAGCAGATCACTGGTGTCCCGTCTGGATCCGACGATTCAAGGTAAAGCCAACTTTTCTTTTAAAAAAGGGGTCAGCGTTGGAGTCGATAGCCTTTTCTGAATTACCCATAATTCCACCTTTCAAGCGGCTCTCAGCATTTTCCACTAAGTCATCCGATCCTGCCCTCCTGCACTGCAGTTAAAAGCTATGATCCATCACTAAATAGCACACTTGTACTTCTTACTATGCTCATCTGTCCATCAAGTGGAATTGTATAATCATATTTGGGTAACTCACCCTCATAATTCCCATACACTCAACAGAAGCTAAATATATACCTCTTTAGCCGGCTCCACACGTCCAGTTGTGTCTGCTAGCAATTAGCATCGCGGGTTGTGCGACTCCATTGTTTGGACTGCTGGCCTCTCCGAGAGATAATGAAGCATAATCGCTGAGTGATGCTGTAATTGTCAAGGTGTATGGTGACACGACAGCCGACGCAATTACCCTACTTTTGACATCAATGCTCTCATTAAATGATGTCATTGAAACATGACACCTTGCATACACATACACACCCAGCCAGCCAGCCACACACACACACACACCGTCTGTGAGAGGGATTTACAGATATCTATACACAAAAATTGCATTTATTGCTGAACATAAGAAATATTTGAGATTGTATTAATGTTTTCTAAAGTCAACAGATTACTACAAACATCAGCTTTGCAATTAAGTTACAAATTGCAGTAATATTGTAATTTATTTATGCAATAAGATCATTCATATTACAGAGTTAAGTAACTAATTTCTCTTTCTTGTTGCCTTTACCTTGTTTTGTTGCACTGTTTGCGATAAATATTATGAACACATCCCTCAAAATATCACTATTTTGTAATCAAATAAATTCCATATCATTCGAGAAATATTTTTTCAGAATCAGTGCAACTTTGCAAGTAGTGAAGCCGTTATTTTCAGGACATAGAAACCCGGTTTATCTTTTCCAGTCACCTCTGTGAACCTTCACCTCCACAAAGTGACTGAAATATTCATTTCTGTTTTCACTTAAATCTGGCTTACAGCTTCATTTACAAGGTGCCTGTGCAAAGCGTACAAAAGTATTTCGTTTATTAAGTGCTAGCAGCTACTGGTGTTTTAGTCACCACTTAAATATATGCTGTAAAAATGTGTCAAGCAAATAGCTTGTTACTGTTTTATTGTCGCACCTAACGCTATTCATCCAAATCCCTTTCCCACCGCCGCTCTCTGAAGAAACTGAAATATGAACACTAATAATAACTCTACGCCCTGAAAACACACAAACAGAAAGTTCACATATTTACATTGTTTTTCCGATCATATAAGTCTGTTGATAAATATTTTCTTAGAAATACACACACACACACACACACACACACACACACACACACACACTGACCAGCCAGCACTCACAAACAAGCAAAAGGCCACGACCATAAATAAACACAAGAATTTGTAAGGTTGACTTTTGCAATTAGGACTGCGAGGGCAAATATATCTGTGAGGAACATTTTAATGAGCTTCTGCTAAGCAGCCGCTCTGGAGAAAGAGCGGCCCGATAACGGCTCATCTCTCAAAGACGAAGGATTCTTGAGTGTGTGAGATATTTCACCGTGTCCGGTGACGGCTCGCTAAAGAGCCCCGGGCCTCATAAAACCTGAAGGCAATTAAAAGAGCTTATTTTTCACCCCCGTTTCTGAATTCTGTAGCAATTAATCTGCCCAATTTGATTACGAACGGCACAAATTAAACAATAAAGACCTGTCTAATGAGGGATTAATTATGGGCAGCAGGAGGGGAGTGGGACAGAGGCGGCCGCCATAGCTCAGTGTCTCCTGCAGACAGCGCCGGGCCATAAGGAAGACGGAGAGGCTCCTGGGCCATGTGGTCCCGCGCTGATAGGGCCCCTTCATCACAGCTCAGTACATCCACAGCCCATGGAGCCCATAAATGGGTGGGCCGTAATTGAAAGTGCCAAAATCAATAGCGTTGACAGGCCTTAATTAAATTAAATATGTCTCCCATAGGAGAGGAGGTGCCGGGTACAAGTGCTGTGGGCCCATGAGCTCACTGCTGAGGGGCATCTGTGTGTGTGTGTGTGTGTGTGTGTGTGTGTGTGTGTGTGTGTGTGTGTGTGTGTGTGTGTGTGTGTGTGTGTGTGTGTGTGTGTGTGTGTGTGTGTGTGTGTGTGTGTGTGTGACAACACCCTCAAATGGCAAATGGTTTTGTCATAATGTGACATGCTATGACGTCATTAGACTGCAGCGGTCTGGTGAAGATGACCTTTTTAAATTAGGTTAAACGCCTGTTTGTATCAAACCGCTTATTGCTGCTGACCTGCGAATACAAACACATAATGTTGTGCGTCATAACAACACACAGGAAACACAATGCATTTGGTCACTTTAACGCAGTGACAGGCAGACCTTCATGAGCCATCATCCAGTGCAATAAGGTCTCATTGCATTACCCAGAAGCCACCGCTAAGAAGAAGATCTAAATATCACTTCAACACGTTGACGTTGGACAGAACTTGAAAAGGTTGATGGTTGAGGTTGATCGGACTCCCAACCTTTTGAAAACCCACCTATTTTTAGGCCTCGGCTCGAAAATGTCATACCCAAACTAAAAAAGCTGTGTCTCTGCAACCACTAGGGCTATTTGAATAACGTTGGTGTTATAATAAAAGAGCATAATGTGAGTTGTGTGTGCAGATGTGTAAATATCAGTCTCTATCTTACTGGTTATGAGTAAATGAAGAAGTGAATCATGCAGTTTTTATAGCAATATCTGCCATAGAGCCCATATGGGCTCCACCGTTTTCAAGGTTAAAATAACTGACCAATTAATTAGTTACGCATTACTTTGTGTCACTGACAAAAGGCAACACAACCTCTGATGTGTGGCCCTGTGGCCCTGTGGCCCTCTTGATTAGGGATTAGCTCACAACAAACAGGGACCCTCCGGTCCGGCCTCCCCGCTGCAGACGGCTCCATGTGGGCTTCCCCGCTCGGCCCATTACACCCAGAGGATCTCCTGTTGTCTTTAGGCTGATCCTGCCGGCCACAGGGAAAGGACATCACCTGCATGAAAAAAGCCCAACTCCTCATCATTTCAGGCTTTTCCCACATTTAAAGGATTAGGCAGCGAGAGTCAGCGAAGGTTCACTGCAGAGTGTTCCTCTGGAGGCGGGCGCAGGACGGGCCGGGTAGAGGAGCTGGTGATGGGGGGCTGGAGCTCAACCCCCTCTGGATAAACTTGAGTTGCAGACTGTTGAGACTTGTGAGATTAGGATGGAGCCAAGTCTGCTCCGCTGTGATCTGAAGGACGGGACACGCAGCGGCCCGCCGTCCAGCGAGCCCCTTCCCAGACGAGCCCCCCGACCCGGCCCCCCTTTGTTGTTTCATTTGCTTTTCTTTGGTCAGATCTAAAGCGGGAGGGAACCGCCCGAAATGATGGGCTTAAGGTTTTTGTGAAGGATGGTTTATGTACATGGTGTCACTGCAAGGGCACAAGATTCTGCAGTGATATTTTAAAATGGCTGAACCACACACCACTGTGTAAATCTTTATGATTGCATTTCAAATCCTGTCTTTTTTTTAATCTGATGTCAGTTCCCACAGAGTTAATTTCCAACACAAATTACCTCAAGTTATTTATTCTGGCCTATCTTGATGAAAATGGGAAATGATTATAGGTTTCCAAGAGGAGAATGGATCTATTGGAGATGGAAAATATTGTTGGTAGCAAGAAAAGGTAAACATAACAAGTCATAATTATGTAATACACAGTTAATTATGTGATAAATCATATACTGTCAAATAGAAAAAGGAATAACAGACTGTTTTTTTTCTCCTATTGCAACTAAATTTATTCAAATAGCAGAAACGATTTTTTATTATCATGAAATCAATCATTTTGAAGGATATCAATAAAAAAATGGTTATGCACTGACAACAACAACAACAATAATAATAATAATAATAATAATAATAATAATAATAATAATAATAATAAAGTTGATGACACACTGTGTGTGTGGCTGCAGCAGTATTCCTAAAATAAGACTGAACATGTTTTCATTATTCCTGCAATTTGTTTTGCACGCTGTAAATACGGTGACAGCGTGTTGATGCTCCACATCATTTACTTCATCATTAAGCATATTTTTATATCCCCGCATCCCCGATCATATAGAAATGATTTGGTGCTCAAACTATTGCTTGTTATGCGCTTATTACGCATTTCATTTGAGACTCTCTTTAGCTTCTAATCAACACGCGCACTCGCGTTTGAAAAAGCCAAATGATCGACTTATCACAATAAATCCATGATTTGTCATTATTTAATCAGCCATTAGATGCCCGTATCATATCAGCCAGGCCAGTGATGTGCAAATGATTTTAGTAGCTTCCTGTTTAATGGCGTGAAAGAAATAAAGGGGCGATAATTCAACTCCACAGCAAAACCTGTGATGAGAAGTCTGTGATGCTGTCAGTGTAAAATATGTTTTTATCTTAAATTCTGCAGAGCAGCGCGGAGGGATACCGCCTCACGTGAGCGGATTATTTTGATGTTAAAGTCATGCAGAGGTCAGGGTGTGAGGGATAGCGATCCTAATCTGACTCGTGCGCGCGCGCGCGCGCGTGTGTGTGTGTGTGTGTGTGTGTGTGTGTGTGTGTGTGTGTGTGTGTGTGTGTGTGTGTGTGTGTGTGTGGCTGAATCACGGAAGGGAAAAAATGGTTATTGTACAGACTGCTTTGCATAAACATAATAAAACACATCCAATAATGTGACGTTAAGCATTTTCTAATTACTTAAAAGTTCCTCTTTTTTTCTTCTTCCTTTAAAAACAAATATATATGTATATATACATAAATATAAATGTATAAGTATAAATATATATGTATTTTGTTATAGCCTAGAGTAGACATTAACTTGGAAAATGGATCACTCGAATAATAATTATTATTATTATTATTATTATTATTATTATTATTATTATTATAATTATTATTATTATTATTATTATAAATAGGCCTGCTAATAATGTGTAAAACTGGTATAATTTGAATATGTCAGTTTTAGCCCAAATTTGGCGCATGTGCAGCTTAATTTTAAATGTTGTTATAAAAAATTTAAAAAAATGTTGTTTTAAAAATGTTGTTATAAAACGAACAAAAAATAAAGTAATGTAAAACAACGATGTAACTAATCTTTTAAGAAGTCATGTGCTTTTTATACAAATATGTAGTTTGTTTTGGATGCAGATTGAAAATGCTGAACATAAAGTCCGATGACCCAATAAAGAGTAAAATGATGAAAACACGTTATTGTACAGACAATAAGTGCCTTATTCATTCCATTGTAATTATTCTCATTATTTATATTCTTCCGGTGAGCATTATTAAAATACTTCAGTGACACTGAAGTGGTTTTCATTCACATTTCAACACACGGTGATTCGGTCACAGGTGCGTGTTTATTAAGAGCTGCAACCCGGAACTGTTCAGCAGTCCATTAATATTAAAACATATCTTACATAACCAGAGAGAGGAGAGGACCACAGTCCTTTAATATTAAAACATATCTTACATACAGAGGACGGTCTCGTGCGGCATCAGAGTCGTGGTGTTGATATTACAGCAGACATCTTAAACCATTACGCGTCGTTTCCGAGTCTTTCTGCAGGGCGCAGCCTCCTCCACGGGGACGCGCTCACTCTGTCACCGGGAGATGACGGGATGAAGTTCACTCTGTCACCGGGAAGTGAGGGAGATGACGGGATGAAGTTCACTCTGTCACCGGGAAGTGAGGGAGATGACGGGATGAAGTTCACTGCGGGGTCTGATTACTTACAGTTCATATTTACACAGACAACTTTATTTCTGCTTCATGAAGTCATTCAGTCTGAAGCTTCTGAAGCTTTTATTCAGTTTATTTTATATTCATCTCGTCTCGGTATATCTCTGATTCTCTGTGAAACATGAAGACAATTAAATGGTGAATGTGTTTATTAAATATGCATTCATGTTAAATTAGCTTTTTATTTTCCTGTTAATTATGAAGAAGAAAATCAGCAGTTTCAATTAAATTATAATGACCGATATTTGAGTTAAATATACTTTATACTAGAATATTAATTATTATTAATCATAAGAATAATTAATAATAATGATAATAGGTGTTTTTCTTTTATTCCAAAGCTTAACTTCATTACTTATTTCAGTTAATGTATCGGAGGTTTTGTGGTTATTGTCATGATGCATAAAATAAATAAATCAACACACTTTTTTTTATTTTACATATTCAATTTACCTGTTTATGTTTATTGATAATATCACATTCTGATTTATTTTATTTTCAACGTGAAGCTGATTAAAAATACAACTTCTGATGTTCCGCTTTGTCCCAACTGCATATTAAAGATGAATTAAAGATGTTATAAAATGTATTAGTGGATGAACGGAACATGAAGAGACTTGGCGAGGACTTTGGACTTCATACACCTGCCAACCGGCCTGCAGCCCGCAGGAGGAGGACCCGCAGCAGCAGGACCCGCAGCAGGAGGACCCGCAGCAGGAGGACCCGCAGCAGGAGGACCCGCAGCAGAGTGTCAAAACCCGGGAGGCTCTTGGTTGCTCACGGCGTCAAAGAGCTCCGATCCGCCTGATTGCGCTAATTGCTTTGCAATAAGACACATAAAGTATAACTAAGGGGACCTTAAGTATAATTAAGGGGTCCTAAAGTATAACTAAGGAGACCTTAAGTATAATAAGGAGACCTTGGGTCGGACTGCCGGCTGTTTTCTCTCCTCTTTCTGCGTTGCTGTAAAGTTTCCGTCAAATTCACCTGAAATCACTCAAACGCTGATCTGATTATTCCAGATTCTTCTGATCTCTCATTTAGTCTCTCAACATTTAAACACAGCACGTTGTACTACTATATGAACACGTGACTTGATGTGGTTCTGCTCTCATGAGCCTCGTCGCCCAGACGAAAGTCATTTACTTCACCAAGTGCAACTATGTTGCCGGAAAATGCCTTTTGACGTCGACCCTGCCTGTTCTGTCTCTACAGTCTAAACAGACAGCCGCGGCATGAAAGGGGTTAAGACAACTCTTAGAGGGGCAACAATGGCTCTTTGTGCGCGGCCCGGCCTCCTGACGGAGAATCAAAGTGTTTATGGAGTCACACAAAGGCCCGATGAGCCTTACAGTGGTGTGGAGCGCGGCTCGGCCTCAGTGGTTGCCTCGGGATTTAAATGAAACGTTATGGTAATCGCCTCCTCCATGGACCATCAGCCTCCTCAAAGGCCTCTGTTTGGGATGCTAATTGCCACTAACGTTGTCTCCCGGCATGCACCACTGTCCCCTGCTCACGAGGCACACTGAGACCAGGACCGCAGAGACCCGGGCCGGCCGGGGAATGTGCGCGAGATCACAATCTAATCATCTGCTCCTGATGAAGCGCATTAATACCCGGATGTGCTTTATTCAACGTGTCACGTGGTGTGTTGTCGTGTTGGTCCTCTAACCAGAAACCACTGTGTGTCTCACGTGCAGTAATAACACCGCAATAACACCCGATATGAGCAAACACGTGATCTATGAGTTTCTGAACTAGAACTCTTCTGCAGGAGAAAATAAGCGCGTTAACAAACTGCGCACGCGCGTCTCACGTGTGCGCACTCTGTGTGTGTGTGTGTGTGTGTGTGTGTGTGTGTGTGTGTGTGTGTGTGTGTGTGTGTGTGTGTGTGTGTGTGTGTGTCTCAGGTTAAGTGTGTGAGCCCCAGCAGAGGGGACTTCAGACGGTGACTTCAAAGCTTCCGCAGCGATGCCGCTCGTTCCAGGTTCGCGGCTTTAAGTGTTTCCAAACCCGTCGCGTGCACGCGGAGGCCCGGCTGCGTGCACGCGGTGGGGACGTGGTGCATGACGACGAGAGTGTTCAGATTTAATAATCCAGCTGGAACCAGGTTATTGTTGTAAAATGCTAAACAACTTTTAGTGGGCACCTGCGGCTACCATTTAAATATGAATGTGGCCAACCGGAAACCACTCTACCTGTTGTTCAAGAAATATGTTCCTCATCATCTCCACATCATTTTTAATGCCAAGTCATGAAAACAATAACTACCCGAAGCTCCGTTTATTTTTATTTGAATCCACTTCCCCTCAAATAACCAAACTACCATGATGACGCGCGTCACCCTGATGCTAATTGCAAAGTTCAATAGAAGGGGACCTTTGGTGTTTCTATGAGAATAGAACCTCAACAAGTGAACCTGTATGAGTCCTTGGTGAGGCCGCGGTGCACTGTGGTCCTGGAGGGAAGCTTTTATTCTCTTGGTGAAGTTATGGCGCAGTGACAGATAGATTATGAGGATGATAGAGGTCTCTCTCCGCACTGTATTACCCGCTGAAAACTGGAGCCCATATGGCAGATATTGCTATATGGGCTTTATTTAACTCATAACCAGTAACATATAGACTGATATTTACACAACTCACATTATACGCTTTTATTATAACACCAACATTATTCAAATAGGTTGCAGAGATACACCTTTTTTTAGTTTGGGTATGACATCTTCGAGCAGAGGCCTAAACATTTTAAAGGCCATCGTCCTCCTGAAGTACAACAACACGCAGACACGAGCTGCGGGTTGCGAGTGGATCTTTTGGAATCACTTTTCAGGGATCAACTCTCCGAGCAGCTCGTGGGCGCGGAGCTTTTCCTCCAGGAGCCGAGATCACACCTAACGCGCTCATTAGAAGCGGTGGAGATGGCGTGCGACCGGCGGAGAGAAAGCGCGCGTCCCGGGCTGCATGTCTGAGTGTCCCGGGCTGCAGGCGGCGAGGAGGCGGCGCCGCGGCGCGCTGCAGCGGCCTCAACCTTCGAGTTCCCCTGGAGCCGCGCGCTTTGATCCGCGCGCTGCTGGCGCCTAAAGACAACATAACTTGTCTGCCCATTAGGGAGACTGACAAATCGTGACAGGTTGTTTATGCGGGGCAATTAGCGACGCAGACGCGTTGCCGAGAACTGACGACGCGGCAACAAAAATAATAAAAAGTGATATATTTTCACGTCCTTTACTCTAGGATTTGTGAAATTATCATTTTCAGCTGCAACATTTTACGCAAACTTCTCAATTCTATATGATATATAAGAGTTGTAACTATGTTGGCAATAAAACAGACTCCATAGGTAGAGCAGGTAAATCAATGACAGTCCACTCCACATCACTCCTGACTTTAATGGATGTAGTCAAAGGGGAACGATCCTGATCCCTCCCCCAAGCCCGATCATTATCCCTAAATGACGGCGCAGGCCTTCATCTGATTAGAGCCCCGCAGCCATCCACACACAGCAGAGGGGAATGTTGTGCAACATGTGAGATCTTCAGCATGGACAAAAACCACCACCATCATCATCATCATCATATAGGGATGTGGATAAAGTAGGTCAAAAAGCAAAGATGGAATAAACAAGATGAGTAATAATAAATATATCTCCTATTATAACATGTAAAACACGTGTTAATATGATTATAGTGGACAGTAACATCATTTTTGTTGGTTTTAATCTTGATAAACATAAACGCAACAAACTCAATTTCAATTTCAGATAAACACAAACACAACAAACTCTTAACGGGCATTGAAACAATGCCCGTTAAGAGTTTGTTGTGTTTATGTTTATCTGAAATTGCTTGTTTAAAACCCAAAAAGTAACTGTTGTTAACCTTTTTCTTCTTGAGTCCAGGTCCAGCCCATCTCGCTCCTGATTGGCTGCCTCTCTCTCCCGAGCCTGCCTTATTACAGCCCTGCTCTCCGACCCGGTCACATAAACATGAGGCTCCCGTCACCGTGACCACTCGGTACCCCTCTGCCGTGCCCACAGAGTCCCTCACGCGCCGGTCGGACCCGTATGGCACCATCGACCGCCATGTCCGCTCTGGCCGCTGGTTCGAACCCCGCAGACCTTCCTGCCCGCTCGGTGCTCGTCAGCAGAGGAGACATGCAGACCAGCAGCAGCAGCCCGAGTCCCGCGGAGGAGCCCGTGAAGCCCAAAGTCGCGATTCTTCCGTTCAGCGTCGAGGCTCTGATGGCTGACAGGAAGCCCAGCAGAGAGGCGGTGTCCCCGGGTCCCGGGACGTCCCACGCGCTGGTGAAGAGCTTAAGGATGACTTCTTTCGGTAGTCTGGATACCTCCGCTCCTGCTTTATCCATGAGCTCCTCGTTTTCAGTGGGCGACATCATGAACATGCCGGAGGACGTGTTGATTAAGCCCGAAAGTCCGGACAGTAACGAGAGGACTTCCTGGCTACAGAGTCCTCGTTTTTCTCCGACACCTCCACGTAAGTCCTCTGCTGCTCTCCTGAAGGGGTTTTTCCTCGTGAAAGGGTTTCTCTATTTTTGGGGGGAGTTTTTCCTGATCCGATGTGAGGTCCCGGGACAGGGCTGTCTTATTATGTGTGCAGACTGTGAAGCCCGCAGAGGCTAAGTTTAATTTGTGATTTTGGGCTATACAAAAATACACTGAATTTAATTAAGTTTGGTGTCAGAAATACCTCATGAATATGAGTTATTTCTATATGACAACATGTGTCCCGTGTATTTGTTTGCCGCTGCATTGCGACCCGCTGGTATTAAATGAAGGTTCTGTCCCCGCAGGGAGGCTGAGTCCGCCGGCCTGTCCTCTCCGGAAGCACAAGACCAACAGAAAGCCCCGGACCCCCTTCACCACGTCCCAGCTGCTGGCCCTGGAGAGGAAGTTCCGCCAGAAGCAGTACCTTTCCATCGCCGAGCGCGCGGAGTTCTCCAGCTCCCTCAACCTGACGGAGACCCAGGTCAAGATCTGGTTCCAGAACCGGAGAGCCAAAGCCAAGCGGCTGCAGGAGGCAGAGCTCGAGAAACTGAAAATGGCAGCTAAGCCGATGCTGCCTCCGGCTTTCGGGATTTCCTTTCCTCTGGGCGCGCACGTCCCGGGCTCCTACGGGTCGCACCCGTTCCAGAGGCACTCGCTGCCGGTTTCCCCCATGGGACTGTACGCCGCGCACGTCGGATACAGCATGTACCACCTGGCCTGACCCGGACGGAAGGACCGGGGGTGCGTGCGCTGGGACACCTTGGGGGGGTGAGACTACCTTCTGACTTTGGGGGCCTCCGGACAGGTGAGGAGAGACTCAATACACCGAGAGGCGTGCTGGCCCTGCGCTCAGGGGCCTCCGGACACGAGGACCTGGAAGTGGATCCACTTCTACTGACCTCGCGGTAAATTCACACACTGCGAAATAATCCAACTGTGTTAGTCATTAATTACGGAGACTAAATTATAATGACGTATTGAGAGAAATCATAATTCATAAAACAATCTGACCGTGCGCCTTAACGCCTTTAAGGTGGAAACAAATCAGAAGAGTGAGTGGGTCAAAGATATAGTTCCCTCCGCCTTCAGCAGCGAGAAGGCGGTTAAGCGGCTTCATGAGTTGTGTTGCTGTGTGTTGTTGTCATCATCGGACACACACACTCACAATGTGCGTGTGCATTATGGGTAATAATGGGGACCTGAATCAGTGTCAATGCTCTTCGTGCTTCTGGACCTCAGCATTTGTTTTATAACAGCAGTCTGTTGTTGGAACGATTCCCTTCGAAAGGGATGTGTGTATGTAAAATAATGTATATTTGAAGAATATCCTCATTTATATTATGAATATATTTGTGACATAACTTAACAATAAATTGTTTATTCTTTTTCATTAAGCGGTTGTTCGTTTTGACTTGCATGGAAACTATTTCATTTTATTAATATTTTTAAATACTAAGTATTACCTGAAGTTGTAATACCTGAAGTTGTATAATTAAAAATACTTTTAAGCCACATAAACTGTGGCTTAAAATTATATTTTCTTATTTTTAATTATACAACTTCAGGTAACACTTAGTATTTTATAATTCTTTATCTATTTTTAGGACGAGGTTTGGGTCTGTTTAGAGAGCTGAGACCAAGTTTACGGCAACATTATTATTACCAGGCCAGTAAACCCGTGTTAAAAATAGAAAAATAGCTAAATTGCTCAGCATTTATACAACATTATGCTCTCCTGACCCGCCATAACAACACTGACAGTATAATGTCACATCTCTGCAGCGCGCATTTAGACTGCTAACATGTCATTTGGAGGAATGTAGCGCTGCAGCTGCTGCTGCTGCTCGGAGACAATAACCTACATGTTGGCGCCAGAAGACTTTAAGGGGTGGAGACTTCAAAACACAGCGATAAATATTGGAGATTGCTCCTCTGGTTAAATTGCTTGTAAACTATCCACTGAAGTGTCATTATGGGGAGTTTAGGGTGTAGAACCCCATTGTGGACAAACAGATCACCTTACGCGCACAAAGCAGAGCCTCATCCTCTCTGCGTCACTTTGCGCATCAGAAGACCAAACTGATCCTGCATGAGAACACAGAGCCGCTCTGAGGGCTTTATGTGGCGCTGCCGCTCTGAAGGGGTTAAGTTGCAGTAAAATAATTGCTGTAATGAGCAAAGGCAATGTGCCGCAGACGGAGGCTCCAGAGAGGCTGTAGCTGCAGGCGAGGCGGAACTTTATCATTCCTGCAATGTCAACGGGGGACTGGGCCGGGCAGCAGGCTGCTGGGGGTTCCTCCTCCTCACACACACACACACACACACACACACACACACACACACACACACACACACACACACACACACACACACACACACAGTTTGTGTTTTTGTTGCCTATATAGGCATTTTAACGTGTTTTCTTGCAGTTGACTTCACCTCATGGTGGATGTTTGGTGTTTTTTTAATCATATTTATTTGCGGTTCTATTTCCCTCTGCTCATCTCGGCTCCATTATGCCCACGAGGCATGAATTAATACATAATCCCCGACAATACGTTGGAATCACGCGGATGGACGCTCCGCCTGAAAAGAAGAGAAACTTGACACAAAAGAGCCGAAGGGGATCCGTCCATTCTTTCTACTCTCTCTCTTTTGTCCCCGGCTCTCCGTCTTGCAGGAGCCCAGCAGAAAACAAAAGTCTCTTGTTGATGTCATCCAGAAGATCACAGGACGCGACGTGACTCTGCGGCTAAACCTCTTGATCCCAAAGAGGGCGCGCGGCCTGCAGCGCGGATGAGTTATGATGAAGAGGATGAAGAGGCTTCACCTTCATCAGCGTGTTTAAAAATAAGATTAATTCATATAAGTTATTGAAGAAAATGCAGCAAAGGTTTATTTCGGTTTATTTGTTCACAAACGCTTTTATTGCAGAGTATTTAACCAGACGATTTGGCCAAATATATATTAACCAACAATACACAAGTTAACTTGACCATAAATTAAGCTTTATTCAATAGTCACTTTTTGTTTTCAGTCTTTAATACAATGATTTGACACGTGAATTAATTGAAGAAAGTCGCTGTTAGAATATGATCTTCATTTGGCTTTTCATAAAGAAGCTTTTTTTAAAGCATCAATGACCCAAAAAGCAATAAAATGTCTGCACATTTTATTTGACTTTTACTGAAATAGATTATAGTTTATGTTGATATTTATGTTGACCTGCTGATTGGGAGGATATATTAATATTAGACACAGTGCTGCCAGAGTAATGAGAAGAACATTTTATAAAAGGACATATAAATGTTGAATAAACACTAAACACGTCCGTTATATGCATTTACAATGCGGGGAAATTGAGCGTATATATATATATATACAGATTAAAGACAATATTCATAAACACACAGAAGTTATTGTTCCTCAGACACAACACCTTCTGTCCACAGCCGGAGTCACAGAAAGATGCTAAACAATATGAATAAGAAGTTACAAATATTACCACTAAACAATAAACATCGACCATAAAATAATGTTCAAACTGTTATCCATGCGCCAAGCTAAATGAATATATTACAACCATATATATGAGTATATCTGTGGCTCAGGGCATTTTATTCTGCTTTTGCAGGATTTTGTGAACAGTGAGCGAATAAAGCAGAGCAATAATACATGTTAAAAAATGTAACTCTGATTGGAAACCTCTGAGAATGTGAATATGCTGAGATTTCACCTTCATCTCCATGACAGATCATTTCTCTAACAGGTATTTACTTCTGCTTATTGAGAAAATATCCTCTGTTAACGTGTAAAAATAAGACAAATACAACATTAAAATATATAATTATAAATGTATATAATTACGAATAGCCTACTATAGATTAACAGACAGAAGTCACGTCCTCACTGCAAAGAAAAGCCCGCCAGTCCTCCAGAGCACATGCTGTAATATTAACATGCAGCAATAATATATAAATCAATGTTCAGTCATCACCAGCATCTGTGTGGCTTCACCAGAAAGACATACCGTTTAAAGTCTCTTAGGGAAACCAGATGTTCTCAGAGGGAAGTGGAAGAAATATTATCCAAATGCCTTATAAAAAAAGAAAAATGCAATAATGTCACCATGAAGTCAGTAAAAGTCAATACCAAATTCAAGAAGTACGTTATTGCTGATAGTCATGCATGAATATATCTTAATACTATGTGAAATAACTAAACACAGGGCTTATACCATTTATAGACTACATTACATCTGTTCTTCAGCTTGAATTATTTCGCGATGATGACGCGCTCCTCTGTTTACACTGACTCATCAATGAAGAGCTTCAGTGCCCACAGTGGCCACTAGATGGCGGTGCTGTAACGGTGACCTGCACTGGGTTTCTTTGGTTGACCTAAAAATACATAATGTGCATAATAATCACATGTTGGCTCTATCGCTTAGGCTGCAGTTAATAACCACTGAGATATTAATAGAGTCACCTCTCAATGATCGTGTATTCACCTCCTGGTATCAACAGTCCTCCGTAACCCTTCAGTGAATACTTCAGTGTGCAAACCACTGGAACAGCTGTTTACAGGTGATAGGAGGAGAAACGTTGGTCTGAACATGTGAGAGTTTTAAATAGCAACCAAATGAACTGTCCAGTATAATTACAATATGTGGAAAGTGGGTCAATCATCTATTATTAATGGGGGAAACATTTCTTATGCGGACTAATGAGGAAACCTTTCTTTTAAGATGCAATAAAAGTGCTAATTGTGATGGAAAATTGCCTGAAAACCCCCATAAAGAAAACTGCATCACAAACTACATCACGGATGCGTTATTGTAAATAAGTTGTTGGTCTTTTACAAGGTCATTTATTTGCAGAGCCCTTTGGCTAAGTTTGTTTTATTTATGTTTTATTGAGCAATTAAACATTCTTGTTGAGTGTCTTGGCATTACATTGTTAAACGAATCGCCGCCTGTGATTTTGTTCTTGTTTTACTAATGAAAGAAAATAATGTGGATTCTGGTCCTGTAATGATGATCCATAAGCAAAGCCATTAGGATGATTTCTTAACGAGTACATGCTGTTGGGTTAGTTCATTAATTAAGTGCAATTATGACACGATAAACATGCTTATTAGAAAATGGGTTCAAATAAAACTGCAGGCTGTTAAATTATTATGAGAATGTGTTGTCAGATTAAAACAATCTTCTGCAAAGGACTGACTTTACTCCCAAAGTTTAAAGAACAATCACATTTTAAATGGAGAACCACGAGGTTTGTTGATTACAATTCTGCGACATTATAACATGTTTAAAACTATTTGTGAATTCACGTGTACTTTCTTATTAATGTAACATTCAGTTTTGTCCTTTGACTGCAGAATTGGTATTTAGTTATCATCACAGCAGGAAAAATAGTTTTCAACTATTTTCAACTTAAAGGCTGTAGATTTGACTGTTTTGCCAGATTTTAGTGCTGCATCTTTGTTAGAAAATGACATCTAGAAATAACTTTATTAATAATTACTGTCACTGAAACAAACAGAGAGAAAGAGAGAGAGCGAGAGAGAGAGAGAGAGAGAGAGAGAGAGAGAGAGAGAGAGAGAGAGAGAGAGAGAGAGTATACATAAGTTCAGCAGCATAAAATTATGGAAACTTTCCTCATCTGATGTCCCAATATGAAGCTACAACAACCAGCACCACCTTGTGGCAGATGAAGGTACTGCCGACCTCACTCTCTGGATAAACAGGCAGTATTTATTGCTGGCAGTAAATAGATGAGCAATGCATGATGGGACCCTTCCTCTGAATCAGAGAGGCTCTGATGGAACAGAATGTGCAAATATTAATATTAATGTTATAAAGAATCCATGTATGTTGTGAGAAAGGAATATTCAAAGGACAAATTATTCACACAAACATGGAAATCACATGAGTGAAATGATTTATTAAACATATGCTGTTCTGCAGTTAAGTCGGAATGTCTTTCAAAGGACCAACACGTTGTCAGACGAGTCCCGACTGGCAGCGATAACTCAGGCCTCGTTTGACAAGAAGAAAAGCTGAAAGCTCACTGGGCTGGACCTCCGTCACCGCGTCAAGTCTCTACATCTCATGCGTGTGTTGGCTCTGTGCCAACAGGAGCAGACTAACTCCTTCTCCAGAGCCGCTGCTTCCTCGCCTCAAGCTTCATGGATCATGGCTGTCTGGAGCCGGTCCTGTCTCCTGTCTCCTGCCTCCTGCCATCTGTCTCCTACCTCCTGCCTCCTGTCTCATACCTCCTGTCTCCTTCCTCCTGTCTCCTTCCTCCTACCTCCTACCCCTGCCTCCTACCTCCTGTCTCCTACCTCCTGTCTCCTGTCTCCTACCTCCTGTCTCCTGTCTCCTGTCTCCTGTTTCCTGCCTCCTGTCTCATACCTCCTGTCTCATTCCTTCTGTCTCCTTCCTCCTACCTCCTACCCCTGCCTCCTACCTCCTACCTCGTACCTCCTGTCTCCTACCTCCTGTCTCCTGTTTCCTGCCTCCTGTCTCATACCGCCTGTCTCCTTCCTTCTACCTCCTACCCCTACCTCCTACCTCCTACCTCCTGTCTCCTACCTCCTGTCTCCTGTCTCATACCTCCTGTCTCCTTCCTCCTACCTCCTGCCTCCTACCTCCTGTCTCCTACCTCCTGTCTCCTACCTCCTGTCTCCTGCCTTCTGTCTTCTGCCTCCTGTCTCCTACCTCCTGTCTCCTGTCTCCTGCCTCCTACCTCATGTTTCCTGTCTCATACCTCCTGTCTCCTAACTCCTGCCTCCTACCTCCTGCCTCCTACCTGCTGTCTCCTGCCTACTACCTCCTGTCTCATACCTCCTGTCTCCTGTCTCCTACCTCCTGTTTCCTGCCTCCTGTCTCATACCTCCTGTCTCTTTCCTCCTACCTCCTACCCCTGCCTCCTACCTCCTGTCTACTACCTCCTGCCTCCTACCTCCTACCTCCTGTCTCCTGCCTCCTGCCTCCTGTCTCCTACCTCCTGTCTCCTGCCTTCTGCCTTCTGCCTCCTGTCTCCTACATCCTGTCTCCTGTCTCCTGCCTCCTAACTAATGTGCTGTAACTCCGTTACGTTGTTCATTCTGGTCACATGACATCTATTGCTTCTGTCCATCCGGGGAGAGGGATCCTCCTCTGTTGCTCTCCTTCAGGTACTTCCTGTTTTCCCTGTGAAAGGGTTTTTCTACTTTTTGGGGAGTTTTTAATTTGAAAGTTTTACATTTTAATTTGTGATATTGGGCTGTATAAAATAAACTGAGTCATGGTGACGCTGGTGAGGGGCCTTTTGGGGGACTGGCTAGTTTTAGTACTGAACTGTCTGACTGTAACTCTAACATCATGACCTCATTTAACCCGTTACATTCAAAGCAGGGTTGAGCAGAATGCAGCACACATATTTAAGGGATAAATGGCCTCAAAATCACAGAACTCTTTGAATATAAAATCAACTTTACACAGCTGTCCTTCTGTGTGCAGATCAGGCGTCCGGCCCACAGGGGGCAGCAGAGGCATGAGACCAGAGAGGGAGGCGTGAAACCCAACATGTAAATAATGGAAGCTGCACCTTATTTCAGAGTGAGGATGTGGGTTGTGTAAGAAAAACATTCCTTCTCTTCAAAACACAACCAGTTTAGTTTTGCTTTGCAGAAGAAAAGTGATTTTTACTTTGACCTCAACATTGTTACTTGAAATGCAACAGTTTTTCACTTCATATTGTCTCAATAAAAATGAAATACATCATTAGTTGTCCCGCTGAGTGGAAACCAGAGCGTCCGTCAGAGTGAAATAACCTCAAGGACATCGTGCTGCTCAGACTGGACACGGGCCAGCGTGGTTTCCCAGAATCAACTGGCAGACATTTTGGACTTCAGAGAATACAAAAAAGTAAAAGCTGACACATACAGAGCAGTTTTATTACATAAAGACATAATGTGTGTACATAAAACAGGCATGTGTCTAATATGTCTCAAACAGCGAGGGCTCACTCTGTTTTATATCCATTGGCCTCGAGGGCCAAGAAAACATTTATTTTGTTCCGCACACACACACACACACACACACACACACACACACACACACACACACACACACACACACACACACACACACACACACACACACACACACACACACACACACACACACACTTCTTTTGGTATAAAAAACTAAAGTAGGAAAAATAAACGTTCTAAGACGAGTCTGAAAGAGCTCGAGTGTGAGAGAGGAACTTTCTTACATAACATTTCCAACCATGTGTTCATATAGTGCTCCTTTAGGACGTCCCGGTCAGACCAAGGCAATGCAACATATTTCTCTTAATGACAGAGAACCTTTGATCGGCTCACCAGCATCTCTTATTGCTTTATTATTTCAAGCTTTTCATCGGCATTCAGCTAATTTCCTGTGGAAAGTTGTGCACTCCTCTCTGGAATGTGTCCACACGGGTCCACTAACAGAGCAGCAGGTACAACGTGAAGCAGCTGTGTGTGGGGATGCATTGATACAGGTCTACGTGTGGCTGATCCGCTCATCTCTCCTCCTGCAGCAGCTGCAGCCGGTCCTCTGCGTAGTGAGGCCGGATGTGTCCGGTGTCGATCGCCTCACAGTCGTCCGTGAAGAACACCAGGTCCTGCCAACCAAGCGAGACATGCGGTCAAGGGCCTGGACCCTGAGGACCAGGATGTTCAGGTCACGCTGCAGGTGTTAGCGGTGCTCTTACCCGGTAACAGACCCTGTTGATGATGGTGTGCAGGGTCTGGACTTTGCGCTTCAGCAGCACCATTCTGGGGCGCTGCCTGCAGTTCTGGTTCGGGTGGTTCAGAACCACGTAGAGGAAGTCCCGCAGCCTGGTTGTGATGCACGAGTTCTAGAAAGATAACGCAGCTCCTAAAATGAACAGTGTCCTCTAACACTTTCACACATAGATGTTTTTGCACAACAGATTTTTAAGTATTTACACGTTGAGAGTAGATTAATTCATATTGGATATGACTTTGTCTCACAGTACACTTTGATGTGCATTGAATTAGCTTCAGCATTCATCCACATTCTGACCAATGGGTTTCATGACTTTTCCATGACTTTAAACCAATTTTCCATGAGCAAACATTTAGTGAAATCTGGGTGTAAACAGTAAAAAGTGAGTAAATGTAGTATTTAAACTAACAATGAGAATACAAAGCATACAGTAAACCTTAAATGACTCAAATGAATGAGACAATAGTTTGATTAAAAGAATAAACATTTATATAGATGCCTGTATGTATGCCTGCTTATATTTTGAGTCTTTCTTTTAAAAGCATATTCATTATTTCAAACTCAGCGTAAATGAACGACATGAACACATGAATATAACACATTTACATGACTTTGACTAAACTTTTGGAACCCTGTAGCTTCCTGTGCTCCAGCTCCTATCTAACTGGGATTTAGTCAACTTGTTGATTTTGTATTAAATTAACTCCTTTAGCTCTTAAAGGGGAAGTGCACCCCAAAGTTAAAAATGCATCCTCTTGTGCTATTTATTAATCTACATTGTTTTGGTGTGAGTTGCCTATAGTTTTGCAGATATTGGCCATAATGATTTCTGCTAGTTCTACACGAAACTGCTCATCACAACCCACATCCTTTCCTCTTTTATGAGTTGATGTTGTTTATTTTCAAGCCCTGGGCTTTAAAATAAAGCATCAATGTCTCTTTCCAGAAATCATGAGCAGGTTACTCATAAAACAGTCCCAGTGTATTCTAGAAAAATATTCCCAAATGTCCTGGAGTCCTTTCAGCACCTCTTATCCACCTCTTGCGTCATCCCGTTGATTTAAACTTACATGCACATCGATGAAGATCGCCGGCAGAACTTCCGCGCACGTTTTCTGCAACACAACAAACACGCGTCGTTACAGGAGCACCGGAGCGGCACGGAGACGCGCGGGGCCGCGCACGGCGGCGCGCTTACCGTGCGTGGGGACGCGTGGATCCGGTCCAGCAGAGCCATCACCTCCCGGCTCAGGCCCAGCGCTCTGGAGTAGCAGGTCGGGGGCGCGCAGTCCGACGGGCACGCGAAGATGAAGAAGCACACGAGGGTCGCGAGTTCGAGCCTCATGTCGGACAGCAGGCTGATCAGGACCGCGCAGGACCAGCGGGGCTTAAGTAGTGGAGAGGAGGAGGAAGAGGAGGAGGGCGATGACGTGGAGGTTGAGGAAGCTCTGGCTGCTGAGCCAAACATGTCGCAACCTTTGCTCAACGTGTTGCTTTCTCAAATGCACATTTCCTAATTCGTTGACATCAGCTATAAATTATGTCAAAACAAGAGTTTGATTTGTAGTCATGGGGTTCATCAACGGGAACATAACAATGTGATTATTCTACTGAATTCATTGGAACTGTTGCACATGAAATACATGCGGATACATTTCTAATGTCCTGGTGCATCTGGAGATATATATCGTCTCATCAAACCACAAACACTCACATCTGAATAACAATACTAATGCAGTATACTTATACTACAGGAATATGGGGTCAGATCAGTCTCAATAATGGCAAATGCACACAGAAAGACTCACAAATGCGCACAGAACAATTCACAAATATATTCTATTTACAAATGCACACAGAAGGATTTACAAATACATTCCAATGATTTATATAAATGTAGAAACAAAAGTATGTATTTGTGTGTTTAAAAAAGATGAATGTGTTTTCGAACTGTCCAACCTGATAAGGCAGCTCTTAAAATGAACAGTATCCTCTAGAACTTTCACACATTGATGTTTTTGCACAACAGTTTTTAAGTATTTACCCTTTTTGTGAGTAGATTAATTCATATTGGATATGACTTTGTCTCACAGCACACTTTGATGTGCATTGAATTAGCTTCCTGTGCTCCAGCTCCTATCTAACTGGGATTTAGCCAACTAAATACAACTAAAGAATACAAAACATACAGTAAACCTTAAATGACACAAATGAATGAGACAATAGTTTGATTAAAATAATAAACATTTATATAGATGCCTGTATGTATGCCTGCTTATATTTTGAGCGTCTTTCTTTTAAAAGCATATTCATTATTTCAAACTCAGCGTAAATGAACGTCATGAACACATGAATATAACACATTTACATGACTTTTACTAAACTTTTGGAACCCTGTAGCTTCCTGTGCTCCAGCTCCTATCTAACTGGGATTTAGTCAACTTGTTGATTTTGTATTAAATTAACTCCTTTAGCTCTTAAAGGGGCAGTGCACCCCAAAGTAAAAAATGCATCCTCTTGTGCTATTTCCCAGATAGCAAACTGACTCCGTTCCGGATCCGCCCAGGAGGTATCATAGGCTCCGGAACGGATCCGCAAAACGGGTCCGGATCGGAGGCTAGATGCACAGCGGGTCGGATCCGGAACGGATGCACGTCGAAGATCCGGACCAGATCCGGCACAGATCCGGCTCGTATCCGGAACGGCTACAGGTCAAAGATTCAGACCAGATACGGCCCGTATCCGCCCATATTCATTTTGGACCCGTTCATAAAGCGGCTCATTTGGCCCGGATCCTCCATTACTCAAAATAACTACAGAAAAATCTCAGAGCTAACCAACATATATTTAAAATGCATCAATGGAAAAAAGAAATGCAACCATAAATGATATCAAAAACAGTTTTTTATTAAAGGACAAACAATTATTTTTAGACATGTACAGAGTATCTTGTCAACATATAATATATAATATAATGATTATGAGACAACTACTTGAAAGGTTTCATGTTTTATGTACAGATATTACCCTTATAGAACAATTTGTACCTTAATATAACTAATATAACTAACCTAATAGAACTTAATAGAACCCAGTGGACATGGTTAACAGCAATCGCTATTGGAGAACCAACAAGTCTCTGTGTAACTCAGGGGTGGGCAAACTTTTTGACTCGCGGGCCACAATGGGTTCTAAAATTTGACAGAGGGGCCGGGCCAGGAACAGATGGATGGAGTGTTTGTATGAACTAATATAAATGGCATGTAAAAATCATTACATGAAAGGATTTGGCCTTTAACAGGTAGCAAAGCATTTATTTGCAAGGCAATTTAACAAATTGCACGAATTGCAACTAACGATTATTTTAATAATCGATTAATCAGTTGATTATTTTTTCGATTAATCGGATAAAAACATCAAAAAAGCATTAATTTCCAATCCTTTATTCATAACAGAACTGACAGTGCAAATTCACAGTCCAAAACATCTTCAGAAAGCACAAACAGGTTGCTCCTTGAACATCTGAGCTGTTAATAAAAAAAATTAAATAAAAATGGAATAACACTAAAAACATGTATGCTTTACATTTGCCAAATGTGAGCCCCTTTTACTGTAATGATCTCCTTGGAGCAGAGGCTGCATTTAGCATGACCTGCTTTATCAATATGTATGAAACACTGGACAGTGGAAGCTGTACTGCTCCTCTCACGTCTGTTCTGACCTCTTCATCTCAGCTCTGCATCAAGCTGCGCTGCATAGAGCGTCCTCTTCCTTAAACTATTTCATTCTGGGTCTCTTACGACCACGACATCACGTTGTTGGCTAAGCCCAACTACGTGATTTGATTCATTCTACTTTGAGTAAAAAAACAACCTGCAGCCAGATCCGCCGGTGTGCCGGTGTACCAGACCGGGGGTTACGGCATGTTTCATTTTACAAGCAAGACTGAACTGTAACGGAACATAAAGTAACTTTAACGACAATACACAACCCAAACACGTTAGCTAACGTGATAGCAAGCTGACTAGCTTCCATTAAAAACACGTTTGAGGGAAATGAAGACGCTGGAGACATCTTAACGCTGATTGGCCAAGACTCGACACGTCACATCCAAGATGTTCTATTTTGTCTCAATGTCTCACTCCAATCTCAGAAACGCTGCCGGCCAGTTGCTCTGCTCCGCTCTTTTTTTTTTTTTCTTTCTCCGCGACTTATTGACTGGCGTAATAATCGCGCGACACAACGAATCGATAATGAAATTCATTGCCAACACTTTTGCTAATCGATTCGTTGTTGCAGCCCTAATAATAATATTTGAACAAGTTCGGCGGGCCGGATTAAAAAGCCGTACCCGGTTTCGGGGGCCGTACTTTGCCCATGTCTGGTGTAACTGGTTGAAGATTATTATTCCATTCACAACAGTGAAAAAAAAGAAGATTGGCAGAAAATAATATGGGGTTTGGTTTAAACTTTACATGATTAATTTTCAGCCCAAAATGTGCATATCTTTCATTCTGAACATATTCAACCTGACTGCACATACACATCAGGTTTGTTCAGTGGGGGGATATTTCCAGCGCGCCTCCTGGAGCTGCCCAGGTCTGCTGCCAGGTTGAACCACCTAATGGCGTGTTTCAGAATCTCATCATCTGTGGCCGCACCTGTGACCTGATTCTTTCTGACGGCATCTGTAATCACACAAGCAGATACAAAATCTCATGAATCCTCAGAGCAACATATAGCAGACATGCAGTCTAAAAGCTAGTGGCTGTCTGACACTTAAAAGGTTTGCCATGCTGCATTCAGAAGTAATATATCATATAACTATTATCTAGAGTAACATCTACCTGAGCAGAGAATGAAGCTGCAATTCAAATAATGAATTTAGCACTGTTAAAAAATATCTGCGAAGTATGCTAATTTCTAAGTTAGAACATACCCAAGACCTCTGGGTGACTTAAATTATTTTCATTACATATTAGTTACTTACGCAGGAGCAAAGTCTTTGACACCATCTGGCCGAAGGACTTTGTCCCATTCACCCCTTTCCAGTTGATGGTCTTCCCAACGTCATCGCTGAACATGCGGGCGAGGATGTTCCATGTCACCCGTTTTGTATCATGTCCTTCAATGATTGCCAGGGAGGAAATCTAAAATGGATCAAAAAAGTACTATTAATATCTGATACTTTACAGAATGTTTTCGAAAACATTTCCATCAAACAGGGTATTATCTAGTGTTAATGACATACAATAGTTCAAATAAAGATACATTTTAATCAGATTTGCTTGAGATGCTAAATAAAACAAAAAAACTCACCACACTTCTTCAGCTGGAAGTTGGAGGGATCTTTGAGCCGTTGCTCAAAAAGGTCCACGTCCTCCACTGAGGTCAACGGAAACGGAACCGGGTCTCCAGTCACCTCGACTTCTTGGTCAGTTGAGTGTTGCTTACTGGCGAGATTGTCAACTTTGACCATCAATTGGTCGAGCTGCTGTTTCATCTTCTCCATTCAGCTCATCATATAAACTTGAGCAGCTGTTAAAAAACATTAGAATAAGGTTAAAAAATCATTTGGACAACCGATTTCACTTAAAATATGGAAACATCAAGTTTTATACAATTCCAGTAATGCAATCCTAATAATCATATTCTCTTGGATTCAAAGTGGCAGTGTACGTCAATTGGAAGTAGGGCGTAGACATACTTCATGATCGTGATTGGTTGTTTGAGTTGGAAGTAGGTGGGACTCATCTATCCTTTCTCCTAGAACACAGCATATGGGAAGAGGCTATTTTTTATCATGATTCTTTTATGAATATATATTTAAATACAAAATAAAATAGTTTGTTTGCTTATAAATTATATATATATATATATATATATATATATATATATATATATATATATATATATATATATATATATATATATATTACACAGACTTGTGCAATATAAATACACCAGCAGCTTTTCTGCTTGTACTTCAGTGAGAGGCGGCATCCGCCTGTTGTCCGCAGTTAATCCGCGGCCTGACGGTGCGCGATGCGGAGGCGGGGCGTATCCGGTGCACGTGGCCGAACTGAGTCTGACGGTAGGGCGGATCTGCCGACCTGAGGGCGGATCCGCCCCGGAGTCGACTGCGGTTATTAATCTAGATTGTTTTGGTGTGAGTTGTCTAGGTTTGCAGATATTGAGATATATCTCTAAATGTAAAAAAAAAAAAAAACACGTATGTATTTTTGTGTTTAAAAATAAAAATTAAAAAGGTTTTTTTGAACTGTTGTGACCTTGGGGCGGGGCAACCTAACCCACCCTAACCCGTCTATCCCAACCCTAACCCATCCATCCATATTCCATATATCATGCACCTTCTACATGGATATACTGATGAGCACCCCCTAGGTGACAGTTCTTATTAGACACATTTTTCACTACTCATTTCGTAGCTGTACATACAGTCTCTAATTTGCGTGGGAGGAAACCTCGAAGGAAACCCACCTGACACGAGAAGCTAGTGCACGCTTCGCCGCTGCCGGTCGCGAACCCGGGTCTTCCGTGGGGGTGTTAGGGGAGCAGTACCAAGCCCCTACACCATCGTGTCAGCCAACGATGTAGATGCATTATATCGTATTTATCTTTTATTATGTTGTCATATTGTCATGTTGTTGTTAGTTGCTTGAGTGAGTTATATACAAGCAGACGGAATAAACACAATTGTAAGATAATTGTAAAAAAACAAAAACTTAAATATGCCAATGAGCGCGTGGAAACCCAGGGCGACGTGACGCGTCGGTCTTGTACCACGTGACCAAGCCGCCGTTCTGACTTCCGTAAACATGACAAACCCACGGAGAAAGAGAGAGAGGACGTTTATCCTCAGAGAGCGAGAGAAAGAGGGAGGTGGAGAAGAAGAAGAAGAAGAAGAAGAAGAAGAAGAAGAAGAAGAAGAAGACTTTACAATAACAATAAAACAACAACAACACGAGACGGGAAGCACTTTAATGCTTAGAAGACAAACACTGCTCATCTACCATCAAAGTAAACAACAGTTGTTAGGGTTGGGTTAGATTTTGCATGTTTCTATTATTGTATTTTTCTTTTGGGAACCAGTTGTAGGAGCTATCCGACGTATTCGGATAGTTTTTTCTTTTGATAGTTTACTTGTTAATTGGGTAATGCTGTGGGCACCTGTAGGCGGGCACAGGACCGGGTAGGCTTATGGTTTTTTACCAGCTCAGCGACAGCGTCACCAGCATCAGATCAGGGTTTGTTTGTTCTTTTGTTTGTTTGATTGTTTTAAGTTACAATAAATATCAGTAAAACCAGACTCCCGCATGGACCCTGCATTCTTTCAGCTGCGAAAACTACATACCTATGGTGCATCAGTGGCTTTTTGATTTATATTTATTTTATTTTATTTACGGGACAAATGGCCATTACACCAGTGTTTAAGCTTTCTATTTAAATAACTATAAACACTCTTTGGAGAGAAATACTTAAGGAAACAAGAGTCTGCAGCATTTATGAGTGAAATAACACGCTGATAATTAGAAAGTAAAATGTTTACTATCGTTCACTGTCTTAGATTAAAGCTACTTCCAGGAACTTCCATCTTGTGTTGATGTTCTTGAAAGAGGTAGTACTTATCTGTCTTTGTCCGGGTATACCAGACATTCAATGGGAGGAGAGTGGATACAAACATGAGCCTCATCATGGGGTCAATGCTCCTACACTGGACCGGCCCCTCAGATCCTGAAACGATGCAGCTGCAAGACCACATTGAACCTTTGCAAGAGTCTGACTGTTGCGGAGTTGACATTTATCTCCACACTGTCCAATATGTTGAGAACTTAATTGAGGTCAAGGTAATTATTACATGCTTGACGTGTCATATAACTCCAGTAGAATTTTCAATAAGTAATTCAACTTGAAATTATTTGTTTACTTAACGCTTAACTATGCTCAAGTTTGTTTCCTTTTTTTTCTTTTTTATAGTGAAGATATGCATGATGTGCTCACATTACTCCTGAACTTTCAAACATGTTTAACATGAGTGAAGTAATGACTAAGAGCATTATCATTATGCTCTAAGATATATATATATATATATATATATATATATATATATATATATATATATATATATATATATCATTTGACGTTTGCATTGTTTTTACTCATGCCTTTCTTGCATTAAATTTGTACATAAAAACAATTAAAAAAAAAACAAAAAAACCAATGTATTGCTTTGCTGTGGTTCAAGGGACTGGTCATTGTTATGGTTTAACAGTATTGGTAATGCTATTGAACGCTTGAATGAACAACCCTGTCTCCTAAAAATGACGTTCCCCCAGAACTAAAACGCATTCTCAATTACGTTTGACTAGAAACGTATTTCCTCCCTGATTACGTTTGTGTTTGACGTATTACAAATACGTTTATAATCGTGTTTGTGTTATTGTTTTCTTGCTCGCAGAGTTTAGAAATTCACAGAGTTATTTTCACTAATTGTAACTTGGTTCCAAGATGTTACTTCGCAGAAGAACCAAATTAGCATGCAGAAACTGTAGACAACACTAGCTAGCTAGCTAACACTAGTTAGCTAACTAAACTCATGGCGCTACAAGATTAAACCGACTAAGAAGATTTTTAAATAATTTGCGGAATTATCTCCAATAACATTGTAATTTATCAAAACAAATAATTCATGTCATGACTTACAACATTAATTATGTTTCACTACACTTGAAGCGGGAGCGCTGCTGCTACCAGACGCCATTGCTTGACTTCACCTCCGCAAATTGCGTAACTGTAACGCATTTGCAGATCAGGGGAGTCTCAAAAAGCAGTGCGATCCACAAATAAATCCATACAAATCCACAAACAAATAGAAAAATCAACACACAAATACATACAAATGATTTTTTTTTTACATTTATATATATCATTGGAATGCATTTGTAAATCCTTCTGTGCACATTTGTGAATCTTTCTGTGTGCATTTGCCATTATTGAGACTGATCTGACCCCATACTGGAAAGGATTGTGTCTGTTTTTAAATGTAGTTAAAAGACATCCATTCAAGACAAGACCATTAAAAAAATAATGTTTGTTAACAACCTTTGTATGACCACCATGTAAAGGGAGAGAAAATGTTTTGCTACACTGCAAAATCATTAGTTTATTTTGGATTGTAAAATTATCATGTTAAAGTACCATCATCATCATCATCATCATCATCATCATCATCATAAAAAAACTGTTTGTAAGTCTCAAGGTAGGTTCGTTGGAGCCACGGAGCCTTTCTTCAGATTGAGAAAGTTTCTTTTCCGTTGTCTTTTGGGAGCGTCCGCACTGCCACAGGACTCGGGAGGATGCCGGAACACAAACAGCCTCTGTCCGGCAGCGGGGACGCTGGAGGAGGGTGGCATGCTTCCCTCTGTGCTGCGTAACCTTTCATGCCCTGACGGGTTCACAGCCCTTTCATTAGTGTCGCTTGGCTGTTGTGTGACTGCGTCTCCAGTGACGGCAGCTTCATAAACAGGCCGTGGAGCTTCAGAGAAACCGTCCTCCTTTTCCTTCTCTTCAACCAGCAGCGGTGCAGCATCTCTTGGAGGCGCGATACGGGATCTGGGGAGGAGCTTCTCCATTAAACTTTGCCTCTTTTCCCGGAGTCTGTGAGGTTTGGAGGACAGAGGAGCTGTTGTTATGGGACTGGGGTATAAAAGACGTAATACAGATCCAGGGTTCATACACATTCTGACCAATGGATTTCCATGACTTTTCCATGACTTTAAACCAAATTTCCATGACCAAACATTTAGTGAAATCTCGATGTATACCGTAAAAGTCGGGTTACAAGCCCCGACTACCTTCGGTCAGTGTCCCCGTTAGCTCCCCGCTGTAGCCAGCTAGCGCTTCTGCTAGCACTCCGCTAGCTCCCTGACAACCACCGAAGGTAGTGGGACCAGCCCCGGCTCGACACCCGACTTGGGCAGAGGGGACGCGGGCAGTGGCAGCAGCGCTAGCTAGTAGCAGCGCTAGCTAGCGCTGCTGCTGCTCCTAGCTTGCTACAGCGGGGACACTGACAGGAGGTAGGAGCGGCTTGTAACCCGACTTTTACGGTACATGAAAAAGTGAGAAAATGTAGTATTTAAACTGACAATGAGAATACAAAGCATATGAATGAGACAATAGTTTGATTAAAAGAATAAACATTTATATAGATGCCTGTATGTATGCCTGCTTATATTTTGAGCGTCTTTCTTTTAAAAGCATATTCATTATTTTAAAGTCACTGTAAATGAACGTCATGAACACATGAATATAACACATTTACATGACTTTTACAAAACTTTATAGGGATTTTCTTTTTTTCAAGGACTTTTCCAGGCCTGGAAATAACCATTTTAAAATTCCATGACTTTTCCAGGTTTTCCATGACGATGCTGGTGATCACTGAACTACAAACAAGTCTTCATTATAGCGTCACTTCAAGTCTTTATATCGCAGCTCGTTGCAAAAAACAGAAATGTGTTGAACTCACCTCTCTCTCTCCACAGTGCAGCGCGGCATATTTGGCATATTTTTAAGCAACACGTCTTCTCTCAGTTTGACAGGAAGCAGTCTGTTCAGCTCTCCGGCACACCTGGTCAAAAGGTCATCACAATATTATGAAGCTGGTTACTGTGATATGATCTCTGCAAAAAATAATGACTGGCTTTGATTAAAACATGGTCAGAGATGCCTGGCTATCTGAGGAACACTTGTCTAATAAATACAGATAATTCCAACTGCAAAAATCACAAAAGAATTGATATTTCAGATTGCCACTGAAAAATAGAAGTATAGTTGCTTAAAAATGGGGTTGCATGGATCGAGCATCTTCCCGTCGTGAACAGAAACAGTGAATCATGTGCATCGTCTTGCTTACGTGAACTTCTTATAGTTTAAAAAACAATATCTTTCAACTGTTGAGTACAATTTTCATCAGAGCTGTTCCCTGTTTAGTTGAATTCACAGGAGCGTGATTTAAAACTGCTGTAAACAAAGGGTGAAGTGAACTCTGTCCTGCAAACAGAAAGCAGAAACAAGAGCTGACAGAGAAAAGAAAAACACATGTCTTGCATATTGTTCCAAACTGTGCCTTTTCATTTCCTCGCCCTTTGCCCAGACAGCTCCTTTCCTCATGCACGACACATTATTCCTCAGTAATTCAGACTCGCCGGGGGCCAGACATCAGTGCTCCATTGTATCAGGAAATTAAACGACGAGTATAATTGTTCATCTTTCCCATCGCGGCTCGGGGGAAACCTCCAGAGGAGTCGTGGTCGAACAGTATTTCAATTTCAGACAATGCTCCGAGATGTGTTTGTTTCATCCAGCTGTGTTTAAACGCTGACTTTATTCCATCAGGGACTTCACTCAGAGAACTACTTTCTTCAGCCACAGAACTTGAATCGCTGAGACTCTGGCTGCATACTTTGGGCTAAAAGGTTTCCCCTTTATTCAATTTGTTCAATCAGTTTTTTCCCTTTTAAAAAACGCGGGGAAAGAAACATAACATTTACTAGAGTAGTGCATGACAAAAGGTTTTGTTGGCTTCTGCACATTAGCTGGCAACCAAATTCCAAACTATGTCTGCAAGTTGGAAGAGCCAGACAGATTTAGTATGATGATGCTGCACAGGGCTTATTAAAGCCTCACAGACAAAGACAAAAAAGAACATTGCAAATAAAGTTCTGTCTGTGCAAAAAATAACTAGTATTTGGCAAAAATAATAGCGTATTGTAGCTGCAATTAACCTGTTTTGCACTGAATATCTTTTCAAGATAATAACAATAATGCGCAACCTGTGCAAAACAAAACAAGTGCAGATGTGTGAGCCATCAAGTTGTATCAGTTTTAGTGGCTGCAGAGCTGCTTTCCTCTACACATCTTTTTAAAACGGGGTTGCAGGCCGCTCTCAATTCATGCTCAATGTTGAGTTTAGATCTGTGTTCTGTTTTGAGAGACCCAACAGCAGAAAAGACGACCTCACGGAGATCGACTTTCGGCGAGTCTTGGCCATTGCGCAGTGTAACCTGTTAACGGCGTAATGTAAACATTTCCACTAAAGTACAGGCATTTCTCCATGTATTTATTAATGACGTTTTATGTCTGTGTACTTTGTACTTTCGTACTATGTGAAGTTCTCATGTAGTTCATGGGGAGAGTGGTCGTCCTGAAACCACAAAGTCGCTGGTTCGATCCCTGTTCTCCATAGTTTCATGTTGAAGTGTCCTTGAGCAAGACAGTGAACCTCCAGTGCTTCACAGAACCCTGCTCCTTAATTACTAAGGTTGGGTAAAATGCAGAGAATAATTTCCCCACTGTGGGATTAATAAAGGATTACTAAAAAATAAAAAAGATTCTGCATTTCCCCACAGTTTGAGAACCGCTGCCCGAATGTGACACAACACAGTAGACCGATCTTGAACCTGGTTCTCACCCGGATGGCTCCGGCTCTGCAGATGATGAGAGGAGCTGTTTGGGGCAGAGGGCGTCAGTGATGGAGAGGAGTTCGCTTTCAGGCAGCGTGGGCAGCAGGAGGCGCAGGGCCTCCAGGAGAACCTCAGCAGACACCTGACTCTGCTTCACCAGTCCAGACGCAAACTCCAGATCCTGAGACGGAGCGCAGGGCACAGATCCACCTTAAATACACATTTTCCATCGAAATCCTCCGGCATGCACACAACAGTAATACGTCCCTGTATTATTCCATGCCATTTATGGTGCATTGTGTTGAATATAACATTGGAAAGTCTCCGTAAATTCAGACCTGGTCACAGTTTGCATAAAGTCTCCTGAGCTCCATTTGCTCTTTTAAATCTTCCGTGGCCTGGTTGCTGCCAGTCCTTTCCTGCAGCCTGAAAACACCACAGAGTTCCAACACTGTAAAACCGAGCGGCTGCGTCAATAAACAACATTCCTCGTCACTCCTGAGATAACACCCACGCCACGGCTCACCTCTCGGCCAACAGCGCGGTGACCTGATCGCTCTTGTAGAGCGCCTCCTGCAGGATGGACGTCATCCTGCAATCCTCCTGCAGCTGAAACAGCCGCTCCTCTTCACTTCCCTCCTCGGCCTCCTCGCAGTCCTCTCCCTGCGGTGGGTTGGACTCCACTCTGGGCCGAGAGGTCTGCAGGCCGTCCAGCTCCGTTCTCTCCTGCTGGAGCTGCTGCTCCGCTTCCTCTATGCCCTGGAAAGAGTCAAACTACACTCCAATAAAACGTCTAATGAGAAAGTATTACTCTCAGAGGAGATATGAGCATTTTTCTGGGAATAACGTATTAGTTTGCGCTTTATGATCTGTCCATGGGGGTTCACTTGGAGCATTGCCTACCAAGCAGTGGTTCTGTATACTCTGGGCCAGCTCTTGTCTCTGCAGGCTCTTTCTGTCTCGGAGCTGCTGAATGAGCAGGCTGTGCAGAGCGAGCATGGCTCTGGAAGTCTCCAAGACTTTGGTCCTCCTCTCAGCCTTCTGGTAGTGGATGGTGGCCATCTGCATCGCCAGGCTGTCGGCCCGACAGCGCAGATCCTCCTCTCTCTCCCGACGCATCTCCTGCATCACCTGCCAACGTAATGCATTAAGTCATCTCCAGACATTCAACTGCATACACTTAAATGCATACACTTCTTGACTTTCAGTAACTTAATGCACTGAACAGGGTTCATACACATTCTGACCAATGGGGTTCCATGACTTTTCCATGACTTTAAACCAAATTTCCATGACCAAACATTTAGTGAAAAACATGAAAAACATGAAAAAGTGAGTAAATGTAGTATTTAAACTACCAATGAGAATACAAAGCATACAGTAAACCTTAAATGACACAAATGAATGAGACAATAGTTTGATTAAAAGAATGAACATTTATATAGATGCCTGTATGTATGCCTGCTTATATTTTGAGCGTCTTTCTTTTAAAAGCATATTAATTATTTCAAATTCAGCGTAAATGAACGACATGAACACATGAATATAACACATTTACATGACTTCTACAAAACCTTTGGGATTTTTTTTTTTCAGGCCTGGAAATAACCATTTTAAAATTCCATGACTTTTCCAGGTCTTCCATGACCGTAAGAACCCTGACTGAAAATAACTGACGGCTTTACCTTATTCATGACGCCGCTCTCCGTCTCTTTCTCCTTCTCAAACAGTTGGATCCCGTCTTCCAGTCTTCTCTGGAACAGCAGCAGGTCAGAAGTGTCTGTTTTCTGTCTGGCCTCGCTGGTTTTCCCCTTGGATTGCAAATGAATCTGCAAAAAAAAAGAAAATCCATAAATTGGTTTGGAAATTACTCCTAGAATGAAACCACCATGTATTATTACTACATAACAATGTGCACTCATGCAGCGGCCGCATCAATTGAGGCTGATGGCAGTGTGGTTTGCACTGGCGGTCATTAGAGAACATATTTAATGCACCATTATATCCTGCTGTGGTTTAATGCATGTGGGCTTCAAACTGTAATTGCATCATGGGGAGATTTAAAGGAGAAAGTACCATCTACCTCTGTGCGTGTGGTTTGGATCACTGTTTCTTCCTTTTGTATTCCATATCCTGTTTTCATTCAGAACATTGTTCATAATCAGTACAAAAATGATAAGTTACTTTATTTTACATTTTAGTTTTGCTCATGTCTTGCAAAAGGACCAACACATACATTTTCCATCAGCGGTTGGATGCTATGAGCTCTTATACGAGTGTAGTGGTGTGCATTCCTGCTGCCACTGTGACTTTATGTTCTCATATAGGACCACGAGCCGGAGCCAAAGTTAGACATGTTCCAACTCCCCGCACACAGGTTTTAACAACATAACAACTGAATTCAGCTGTGTGTGATTATGTGCTCACCATCTGTTGCTCGCTCTCCTTCCTCCGAGCTGCCAGAGCGGTGTGGAGTTTGGTTCTGGAGACGGCGTGCGGCAGCACCAGACACAGGTCCATCACCGACAGACACTTCTGAAACTCCAGCTTCATCCGGAGCCCGTCGTCTTCAGACAGAGTCAGCTGGGACGAACACAGACAACTGAGGCAGGAGGAGAAACGGCCGACAGGTAAACACACGAGACGTTACACGGCTGTATTCTTCTTATCTCGTACATTTTGCTGTAGAGAAATAGCAGCACCAGGACATCCACGGCTAACAGCAGGGTTCATACACATCCTGACCAATGATTTCATGACTTTTCCATGACTTTAAACCAAATGTCCATGAGCAAACATTTAGTGAAATCTGGGTGTAAACAGTAAAGAGTAAATGTAGTATTTAAACTAACAATGAGAATACAAAGCATACAGTAAACCTTAAATGACTCAAATGAATGAGACAATAGTTTGATTAAAAGAATAAACATTTATATAGATGCCTGTATGTATGCCTGCTTATATTTTGAGTCTTTCTTTTAAAAGCATATTAATTATTTCAAACTCAGCGTAAATGAACGTCATGAACACATGAATATAACACATTTACATGACTTTTACTAAACTTTTGGGGTTTTGACCGTAAGAACCCTGTATTAGGAACACACAAAGAACTTGTCTTTGGAGCCCCGGAAGTGAAATAATCGGTATCATTGCACCGCTGACCTGAAGAAAGCTCTGCAGTGCGCCCGGAGCTCGCTCTGCTCCTGCAGCTCTCGCTCCATGGCCTCCCTGAGCGCCGCCCTGCTGCAGCTGAGGGTGTGTAAGGCCGCCTTGCCTTCCTGGTGCAGCCTCTCCTGGCCCTGCAGTAGAGTGCTGGCTCCTGGTCCCTGGGGGGCTTGTGCCGGTCCTGCCTCTGGTTCCCCCTGCGGCAGGACGCGTTGCGCTCCTGGAGGCAAGAGCGTGAGCAAGGCCTGAGTGGCAGATGGCTGGATGGCTTTGATTTCTGTTACGGCACCCTGAATCACACGCATGGTCACCTGGAGAACCGGGACGGGATCAAGACAGGCGTCATTACAACTAAATCCATCCCAGTGGGACGTCCGTGTGGGTTTTTATGTGTATCTTGTTAGAGAGGCACCTTGCGGATGTCTGCAGCAGCCTCCTCGTCCAGGTTGTTGATGAGCTCTGCGAGCTCCAAACTGTGAGCCGTCAGTAAGTTCTGCCAGCAGTGCAGGTGCCGAGCGACGTCCGTCCTTCCCTCCAGACCCTTGGACAGAACCGACAGATCCTTCTGTCTCTGTTTGTGGACCCGCAACTGGAGGAGGCAAGGGAGCTGGATTAAAGATGGCGCAATAGTTACGGTACGAGACGAAACAGGTTTAGCGGTCGCTTCTCTTCACCAAGTCAGAGATGAGCTCCCGCCTCTTCTTAATCAGCTCGCAGCGCATGGCTCTCCTCTCTTGGCTCAGCGCCTCCTCCAGTCTCTGCCTCACCATCACCAGCTCCTTCTGGGCCTTCTCCTGGAGCTGGTCTACCGGCTCTGAAGGCACACTGCTCCCCCTGGTGGAGAAATCAAAGCATGCCAGGTTAAAAAACAACTGCAGTTCATCTGACTTATATTAAGCGAGCTTCAAACTGCCTATAAGGTAACCGCTAACAAAGGCTTACGTGAAACACCAGGAAAACACATTATAAATAATAATAATAGTTTGTTTTTTTTGCAAATCTATATTTTCTACTATATAGTTTACATCACAAATAGAAGCACAACAGGTTAAATTCTAAAACTGTACATTTATACTGTAATATCATGTTACTACACATTTATAGTGTAGTGACAGTGCATCTAGATGTGAAATCATCATCACATGGTGGTGACTACACTGAGCTCCCACCTCCTGATGTGAGAGAACCAGCTGTTCAGATTGCTGGAGGCGCTGGAGAAGCTGTCAGAAATCAGGCTGTTGAGGCTGTGAAGGCTGTGCACCAAGAACTTCCTCTGCGCGTGGCGCTCAGCGAGCACAAAGCGCTGGTTGGCAAGGACCACATCCAGCACCTCCTCCAGCTGATCCTGGTCGCAGAGAAGGAGGACATGACTTTTAAGCAATAAAAAAACATCCTATTTTTAGGCCTCTGCTCGAAAATGTCATACCAAACTAAAAAGGGTGTATCTCTGCAACCACTAGGGCTATTTAAATAATTGTGGTTATAATAAAAGGTACACATGTGAGATGTTGTTCAGATGTGTAAATATCAGTCTATATGTTACTGGTTAAGAGTAAATGAAGATGACACACAGAAAAAAATGAAAAGGTTTCAGGTCCGCCTAAAAAAAAAATCACTTTCAGGATGATTATTTCTTTGAAATGATGCAGCTGTAAGGTCCAACTCTAACCCAAATCATAGCTCAATATGTGAACATTCTATAACCCAAATCATAGCTTAATATGTGAACATTCTCTAACCCAAATCATAGCACAATATGTGAACATTCTCTAACCCAAATCATAGCTTAATATGTGAACATTCTCTAACCCAAATCATAACACAATATGTGAACATTCACTAACCCAAATCATAACACAATATGTGAACATTCACTAACCCAAATAATAGCTCAATATGTGAACATTCTCTAACCCAAATCATAGCTCAATATGTGAACATTCTCTAACCCAAATCATAGCTTAATATGTGAACATTCTCTAACCCAAATCATAACACAATATGTGAACATTCACTAACCCAAATCATAGCTCAATATGTGAACATTCTCTAACCCAAATCATAACTCAATATGTGAACATTCTCTAACCCAAATCATAGCTTAATATGTGAACATTCTCTAACCCAAATCATAACACAATATGTGAACATTCACTAACCCAAATCATAGCTCAATATGTGAACATTCTCTAACCCAAATCATAGCTTAATATGTGAACATTCTCTAACCCAAATCATAACACAATATGTGAACATTCACTAACCCAAATCATAGCTCAATATGTGAACATTCTCTAACCCAAATCATACACAATATGTGAACATTCTCTAACCCAAATCATAACACAATATGTGAACATTCTCTCTGCAAAGGTTGACTTTGATAAAGTGAAGCAGAACAAAGTTACAGAGGGTTTAGAACAGAGAACATTCAGGCGAGGTCTCCAAAATGGGCATTGTGGCACCTTTGCTCACATCTGTGACATTTAAATTTGTTCATGTACCAAACCATATATTTCACTTGTATATTACTTATGGTGTTCAATACATCCAAATACAGCAGTTTGGGCTTTTTTTTAATATAAAACAAGCTATGATTTACAGTTTTATATAACAATCACTCAGTCTGCCCCCTAAGGGAGGATTGGTTTTTAAAAGGTTGTTTGCTTCATGTACTGAACATCACAAATACAGATCGCTAAAAAAGTCCTGATATAAATGACAAATGCTGTGTTACGTGCTGTGTTGGCCATGTTTGCAGGTGTCAATAAAGCTCAAACACAAATAATTGTGTCATTGAAATGTTGCTCACTTGACAGGCAAAGTAATCGTGCTGAAGACTCTTGGCGGCGCTCTTCTCCAGCTCGCCCATCCTGGTGGCCTCCTCCAGTTCTTCAGAGAAAATCTTGTGCAACTCCACCCGCCGCCACTCGATGATCTGCCTCTGGACCTTCCCCGAGGCTTCCTCGTGCCGGACCAACAGGATGCGCTGCAGCTGACTCTGGGTCAGCTTGTGGAGCTTCTCCAGGAGGACGCTGCAGTGGAGGAGCTCCTAGCAACAACATGAGGGTTACAGTTTAGTGGTAGTATGTAATGAATGCAATAAACTCTCAGATCCAAATGACGTGTTACTACCTGCTGGTCTGCATGCTGACACAGCAGCTCGGCCTGGGCCTTCTCAGCAGCTTCTCTGCGGTGCTCCGCTTCCATTTCTTCCCGGGTCTCCTGGTTACAGCGGCCGGCCAGAGCGGCCATGCGGGCCCCTCGCTCCTCCTTCAGCCGGCCCTCCATGCCCAGCATCTGTCCGTGCAGCACGCTGAGGAGCCTCTGCTGGGCCTGGGCGCCGGCCGGGCCCCGGGGCCGCAGGCCGCCCAGCAGGGAGGCCATCACGTCCCTGTAGATCTGAACCCGAGTGGCCTCCAGGCTGTTGGTGGCGTGCAGCAGCGTGGACATCTCAAGGCTTAAAGGGAGGAAATGCAGAGTAAGCAGAAGAAACCTGCTGTGTGTTGTGGGTTCTTAGACAGGGTTCAAACACATTTTGACCAATGGGTTTCATGACTTTTCCATGACTTTAAACCAAATGTCCATGACCAAACATTTAGTGAAATCTGGGTGTAAACATGAAAAAGTGAGTAAATGTAGTATTTAAACTAACAATGAGAATACAAAGCATACAGTAAACCTTAAATGAGTCAAATGAATGAGACAATAGTTTGATTAAAAGAATAAACATTTATATAGATGCCTGTATGTATGCCTGCTTATATTTTGAGCGTCTTTCTTTTAAAAGCATATTAATTATTTCAAACTCAGCGTAAATGAACGTCACTTTTACTAAACTTTTGGGATTTTAATTTTTTTCAAGAACTTTTCCAGGCCTGGAAATAACCATTTTTCCAGGTTTTCCAGGTTAGCGGCTCAGGACAAAGCAACATGAAGCACCGGTGTGTCTTTCTTCGTCGCTACAGCCGGCATACCGGAGTGTTGAAGGTCTTGACTCGTCTACTCACTTCTCCAAAGCCTGGTACATGTTCTGGGGATCCTCCAGCACCATGGTGTCCACCATCTTGTCTTCAAACGCGGCCTCATCTTTCACAGTCTCGCTCATGTTGCAGTCGGCGTACTCCGGGTCAGAATCCCTTCTGTTTCTCTGAAGCAAGGAAAGATATGCACAGTGGATTAACTGAGACCTGAAGTCAATCTAAAAACCTAAATGAGTTGCGTTAACTGATGTGTTGAAATACGGTTGGTCAACAAAACTATCATATACTGTATATTGTTGTATTGGACAGAAATACAAAATTTCCTTTTAACAGACAAGCGTCAACAACTCTTTTAGAACATTAACATGCACAAATACTGTTAATTACCGTAAGCAATTAACTGATTAAGCAAGTTTTAATAACAGTGTGTCATCAGGTGGAACATTGGGATACCCTTTGCTGGAGAAGGTTCAGTCTGGTTCTGAGTCCGATCAGGTTCATGGCCAGAAACCCCAGTGACAGCAGCACCAGCGTGACAAAGAACCCAGCAACAAAGCCAGCAAAGTGGACCCCGTGGTTAGGATGAAGCTAAACCAGTGGGCAGAATCATCAGACGTCTCATCAGATCGGTTGTGGATAATAAAAGATGAAAACATGCAATGCCTGAAGCTGAACGTGGGCTTTCAGTGGAGCAACTTACCCTGTCGGTGGAATTGACCCTCAAGGTTAGATTAGCCGTCAGAGGCCCGAACATACTGACGTCATTCTGAGGAGTCAAGACAAAAATACTCTGGGTAAGAAGAGAGAAATTGTTCTTATCGTACTGGAAATGCTGACAGAACTTTTCAGGTTCAACAATACCTGCGAGGCATTAGAGAAGGTGAGGAAAGCTGGAAGGTCCAGGACTTCACTCTTATGATTCCTTATGAGAGCAGTATAGTTGACCACAACGTGGGATCCGGCTAAAGAAGTACAATCAATATTGTGTTATTTATTCTGAATGCAGCTCGCAGGAAATTCTAATATTTTACATTTCAAACCAGAATAATCTCTGATTGACTCCCAGACATACCAGACAGCGAATCAATGGCAAACGTCTGGTAGCCTCTTTCCACCACGCGACCGTCAGATTTTAAAGGTACTATTCCAGAAATGGAGTCCCGGATGGCCACCTGAGAGAGGTTGGTGCCGCCCAGGGGTCCCATGTTGTGAATCAGCAGGAAGAACGTCAGTTGAGGAGGATCAGTGTCCAGCTTCACCTGGTCGGGGCCACGTGAAGGAAGAGTAAGACTCACAACATTCTGCATGCTCAAAATGGTCCAGAGAAATGTGTTGAAATGAAACGCAGATAAATAAAATGTACCTGTGCACACTTGTGAAATTTGACCCCAAATACGGATGGAGGTGCAACACTCTGAGTCTGCAGAAACATAAAACACACGGTGTATTAGGTTTCTTCCAACATAATTCTAGGGTTCATCCACATTCTGACCAATGATTTTATGACTTTTCCATGACTTTAAACCAAATGTCCATGACCAAACATTTAGTGAAATCTGGGTGTAAACAGTAAAAAGTGAGTAAATGTAGTATTTAAACTAACAATGAGAATACAAAGCATACAGTAAACCTTAAATGACACAAATGAATGAGACAATAGTTTGATTAAAAGAATAAACATGTATATAGATGCCTGTATGTATGCCTGCTTATATTTTGAGCGTCTTTCTTTTAAAAGCATATTCATTATTTCAAACTCAGCGTAAATGAACGTCATGAACACATGAATATAACACATTTACATGACTTTTACAAAACGTTTGGGATTTAATTTTTGTCAAGGACTTTTCCAGGCCTGGAAATAACCATTTAAAAATTCCATGACTTTTCCAGGTTTTCCATGACCGTATGAACCCTGTTAAATCATATAAAGTAAAGCTATAAATAAGCATGGGAATGGGCTGTAATGTGAAGTAAAGACGTGACAGAGTGAAACACACCTGAGGCAGAGGCAGGCTCGGGTTGTATCTGGTCAGCGTGCTTCTGCGGATCCGTTGGTGCAAGATGTTTGACATGAAGGAAAGAGGAGAGTAAACAGAGTGTTCCCACGGACCCGGAGCTGAAGAGGAGAGGCGGCTCTCTGCAGACAGCGCCGTGGGCCTCCTGGTTTCCATTGGACCTGCCATGTTAAATACAGGGTGTTGAACAGCCAGTTAAGGCTGAAATAAATGAATATATGCATAGACATTCTGAGGTTTTGTATTTACCAGTGTCTGCATATCATATATTTGCAACCTAAAACTATTATGGAAGCCTAACGTTACACATCTGTACGCGTGCAGCATGGGATGCAAAACTATCAGAGACTTATGTGTACAATCTTTCATCTCGTGTTTGCACAGACAGGGTTCATACACATTATGACCAATGGATTTCATGACTTTTCCATGACTTTAAACCAAATGTCCATGACCAAACATCTTGTGAAATCTCGGTATAGACATGAAAAAGTGAGTAAATGTAGTATTTAAACTAACAATGAGAACACAAAGCATACAGTAAACCTTAAATGACTCAAATGAATGAGACAATAGTTTGATTAAAAGAATAAACATTTATATAGATGCCTGTATGTATGCCTGCTTATATTCTGAGCGTCTTTCTTTTAAAGCATATTGATTATTTCAAACTCAGCATAAATGAACGACATGAACACATGAATATAACACATGACTTTTACAAAACTTTTGGGGTTTTATTTTTGTCAAGGACTTTTCCAGGACTGGAAATAACCATTTTAAAATTCCATGACCGTAAGAACCCTGACAGACATTAGTTGTGTTATTACTGTATTGTTGATATTGTTGAAAAGAACGAACCATCCATCCTAAGAAAGGTCTGCTCTGCTGATTTCCCACCAGGTTGATGTTGCATTACATGGATACCAGACAGCCTCTGACAATGGAAAATGCAATATTAGTGCATTTAATATGTTATGCATAAAGGCTGCAGCTCCAAACCAAAGCCTGGTCAGATTTGACATGAATCAAAACATTGCATGCTAGAATGAGGTTCAGGGAAACAAACAAAATCAATCATCTCTTATTATTATTATCATACATATTATTATTCCCCAGGACGTCACTCACCTCCTGTGGTGCTACAGCTGTGCACCACGATGCGTCCCGAGCAGCAACGCTCCCGTTAGAGCAGCGCGGATGCCCCGCAGTGAGGAACCAGAGGAGGAGGCTGGAGACCAACCGGAACACGAACATCCCCGCAGACTTCTCTTGGAAACGTTCATTCGTTGCCGCAAGAGCCTCGAGCCCGTGAGCAGAAAACTGCGGACGCCATTTCAAAACACCAACAAGGTCCGCGCACAACTTCGGAGAACATTTTCCCAAAACTTGGGAAGAAAAACGGGCAACTCCTCAAGGAAGGTTAAGAGCTTCCGGTCACGGATTTCAAAATAAAATATCATAGTCGAGCCCGTGCGATTATCGGAACTTTTATTACCTGAAAACACATGAATATGCAACACAAAAACAATATAATATTTAATATGTACACATATTATGCACTTGTATTTGTCTAGATGTTATTACACGTGCTTTTTCACTCATGTCGACCAAGAATAACGACTGTGCTTTAATACTGAAGGGGGATTCCTCTCTCTTCCGGTTAAAGTCGAGGTTTTGGATCTCGGGACCACCATTGGCTAACAGGCACGCCGAGTGGGTCGTTTTTTGGGGAAAAGATGTTTTTTGCTGGAACAAGTTGTTTTAAATCGTATGTTTCTAATGTTCAAGCGCGTGAAACCTGAAGAAGCACTTAAAACCGCACGCGAGGGAAGAACCGTCGCTCTCCTCCAGATGAGTTATGAGTTATTCATGTTACGAGCAGAGCTGCATGAACTTTGAAGTTTTCCGACAGTGAGATGAGAGATGACGGATGAGCTGCTGGCGGGATGCGCCGCGGACCTGCTGGTGAGCTTCGCCGAGGCGCTGCACGTGTCCGCGGGGCTGCTGGCGGCGGCCGCGAGCCTCGGGGGGCTTTCTGGGGTCGCGGCCGCGGCGCTGCTGTACGTCTTCTGCCTGAAGCCGCTGCTGCTGACCAGACAGGTGAGGACGCCGTGCAGCCTCTTCTTCCCTCCCGTGACACACTCTCATCGTATTCACACGCAGTGTTGTTTAGTGTCACAATCAGGGTTATTGGCAAGTACGTTGCACATACAAGGAGTTTGACTTGGTGAAAGGTGCATGACAATAAACATAGGCATATAATAAAACAATACAAATAAATATATAATACATACAAATATAAGAACAATAAACATGCAATAATAGATAATAATAATAACAGCGCAATAATAGATACACATGGTAAACAACAATCCGATAACAGTACTTTAGAACAAGTATATATCATACATTATACAATAAAAGTAGCAATTCTATTTAAAAAATAAAAGATGTGCAAAGGTTTTTGACATTGTACTGAGGATGTGAGAGTTATTCTAGATGTTTGCTTATTTACGTTAGATTTGTTTATATAATTTGATTGCTTTTTCTTTTGATAGTTTTTTGTTTTTCCTGATCCGATGTGAGGTCCCGGGACAGGATGTTATGTGTACAGATTGTAAAGCAATGTTGTTGTCTAGGTACAGGACCAGCATGCACCTGCTTACTTCTATAACCCCAGGTGCATGCTGGTCCTGTACCTGCTTACTCCTATATATAACCCCAGGTGCATTACCCAATTCATACACAAATGAACAAACCAAAAAACTAGACGACAACAACAAATAATTCAATTCAATTCAATTCAGTTTATTTTATATAGCCCAACATCACAAATACAAGTTTGCCTCGCAGGGCTTTACAATCTGTACACATAACATCCTGTCCCGGGACCTCACATCGGATCAGGAAAAACAAAAAACTATCAAAAGAAAAAGCAATCAAATTATATAAACACATCTAACGTAAATAAGCAAACATCTAGAACAACTCTCACATCCTCAGTACAATGTCAAAAACCTTTGCACATCTTTTATTTTTAAAATAGAATTGGTACTTTTGGCCACGACAGTATGCCCCCCATGGATGTGCAGAGGCTTATTTCTGGTGTGTCGTCCCGTTCAGGGTTACAACGCGAGGCGGCTGCTTGAGCCGGATGACGGGGAGTTGGACAACAACCAAAGTGACTGTGTCAGCAACAGCAGAAAGGAGGCTCCGAGCGGCACCGCCCACGACAAGGTATTATGCTTTTTAACATCTAAGACACGTCTGGGACTTGTTGTATCTTAAAACAGGTGGATGTTTTATGTGACAGGGATTATATAAACTAGTACATTTATGTAAAATACCTGGATTTCACTGCCACAGTACGCCGTTCATGCTTCATTCGGGGTTACCCATTTCTGATATTTAACATCCCACTAACGGATTAGGTCTGTTTCCTCATTGTCCAGGAGAAGAAGAAGCCGCCCGTGAGCAGTGATGTGGCTGCTTTTGCATCCAGAGCAAAGGTGGTTTATCCCATCAACCAAAAATACAGAGTAAGTGTGTCATAAATATACAGCTCATCACCACAGTACACAAGGTAATAGACTCTTCACTAACCAGCTGAAATAAATGCTTAATACATTTTTTAAGCACAAATAATTAAACTAAACAGTATTACATCAGAAAACGGATGAGCGATATTTGTGCTGTTTAATAGAAGTGGTGGCAGAACAGAAAATAGTAACTGTTGCACACCAATCCCTGGGTTAGAAAGGTTAAATAGAGTAAGTTGCAATCAATTGGTTTATGATTACTTCACTTATCTGCAACTTTTCCCTGAATTTGTCAGCCTTTAGCAGACGGAGCATCCAATCCATCACTGCACGAGCACTCCAAGTTGCCAGCAATGCCTAACGATGAGTCATCCTCTTCCACGGACGGAGAGTCTCTGAGTCAGGAACAGGACAACGACGACAGCAGTCAGTTTATCTCGTCCTCGTTGTTCCCCAAGAGCCTGCAGAACCAGAGCTTCACCAGGGTCTCTCACTACCCGCACACACTGACACAGCCGGGGTAGGAACCAGTAGCCTCTAAAGGTTGAGCCATGCACCGTAATCTTACAGCAAGTATGCACAAACCCAGTTTGCTGGAGGCAATAACACTCGTGCTATCTCTTCAGTTTTGAAGGTAGGATCAGCCTTTACTGTTTGGCCCTGCAGGACATCCAACAACATTGCTCCCAGCTTCAGGAAGACAAATGCCTGGTGAGTTTTTACCATTTTTCTTTAATAGTGTTATAATATTTATGAAATATATTTTCTGTATTGTGTCAAAGTTCAAATGGCAAAAATGGTTGTTTTATTTTTTCCTGCTATAGATGTTTCTCCAAATGGTAAAAATAATATTCAGTGGTCGTTTTCCAAAAGACAAAAATGATGCTGACTTCTCCAAGAATATTCTTCAAATGCAAGAAAAGGTAGGGCCAGAGCAGATGTCTATTATGCATGCATACATGCATACATATACACACATACATGCATACATATACACACATACATGCATACATATACACACATACATGCATATATGCATACATACATACATGCATACATATACACACATACATGCATACATATACACACATACATGCATATATGCATACATACATACATGCATACATATACACACATACATGCATACATATACACACATACATTCATACATGCATACATATACACACATACATACATATACACACATACATTCATATATGCATACATACATACATGCATACATATACACACATACATGCATACATATACACACATACATTCATACATGCATACATATACACACATACATACATATACACACATACATTCATATATGCATACATACATACATGCATACATATACACACATACATGCATACATATACACACATACATGCATACATATACACACATACATGCATATATGCATACATACATGCATGCATACATATACACACATACATGCACACATGCACATACATACATACTGTACATGCATACATATATACACACACACATACATGCATACGTATATATATATATACATACATATACTTATACATGCATACATACAGACATACATGCATACATACATACACATATGTTGTCATCTGTCATTTCAGGAACTGAATGAGCTGAAGAAACCGTTGCCAACAGGCCACACTGCCAGCGAGAAAAAGGATGATGCTCCCTGTACTTTGGAGGAAATAGAGCGAGCTCAGAAAGATCTTCTTGAACATGGCCTTCAAGTGGTAAAAATGAGGAGAAACCAAATGATTTAACAGTTACCCTACCTAGTACTCATTATATAATAAGTTCATGAGTATTTACACTGACCGTTCAGAAGGGAAAGCTAATATCCATGTCTCTTCACAGTCCAGATGTTTCAGCAAACAGGTGGAGGACTTGTGCCAGCATCTGCTGAAGAAGATCAGCATTTTCTCTCCAGATGAGGCCCAGGATGTGATTCTCTCTCTCATCCAGAGTCTTCTGTTAGTAGAAACCCACCTGGTGAACACACAGGAAGCTGATCTCAAGGTAAAGCCATGCTCGTTATTCGTTGCCACACCATTCATTCTGCTTCTCATCCCTTGTGTCGTCGTGCGAAGAACTGGATACCCGAACGGAAAAGTTGTTTTCTACTTCTCGCAGGGTATTCAGCAGAAGTTGTTGTGGTGGGAGGAGCTGACGGGGCTTCTTCAGTCCCAGCCTGTGTTGCTGAACCGGGAGGCGTCTCTGAGGCAGGGCTTGATAGCGACAACACTGGAGCAGCTGACGAGCGACGACGTCTTGACCTTTAGCCACATGGAAAAGATACTTTCAGAGGTTCAGGCCACTCTGACCGAAGGCCTTCAGCAGTGCACTGAGGGTGAGGAGAGTCACGGGAACAGTTCAGTTTCATCTCAGGCAATTCACTGCAATGCACAGTTTTTTTTTAGTAAGTTTAGGAAAGCAGTTATATAAATACTGACCAAGTGTTAGTGTGTGTAACTAGTTTCTGGTGGCAGGTAGCAGTAGACAATGTCTAGCCTACTTTTCAAACTTAAATGATGTACTCTCAAAATAGAACATTTTCTGGGAATCCTCCTGAAATCAGGTCAGAACATCTTTTGCACTATTCTTGTACCCGAGACTCTTGTGCAACTAAAAACTGTTTACATTAGTTAGACAAGGTGCTTCATCCTCCGATTGTATTTTACTTTTCTGTTGTGTTTTTATCCCTCTTGTGGGTGAGTGATAGTGGAAAATGAACAATAAAGGCAATATTTTATCTCGGTCCCTCAGAATGAAAGACAGGATTATTTCAAGACATGCGTGTTTAACAACTTTATTGGGGAAACATGTATCATAGAACATCATAGAGGTGTTTTCACTGTCAGTATTCTCATCAGATTATAAAACAATGCACCTCTTGGGTTGGTACATTGCTCTTGTAATTCATTCATTACAAGAACAATCTGTCAATGATCATTCATAACTTAGTCTTCCAGCTTGCTTTACAAACTGCAGTTATTTCCCAAATGCTCAACTAGTCCAGCTCATACCAAAGTTGATGTTCCAGAGTGCACGAGGAAGACGAAGGAGCTGGTGGATGAAAAGTGCAGCAGAATGGAGTCCAAAAGGAAGAAGCTTTTGAGGAGCCAGACCAAGGAGAAGAGCGGCACCCTGGAGCTGAAACGGACTCACAGCGACCTGCAGCAGCTCACCAAGGTCGGAACATGTTGCCTCCCTCACCTCAATATGTAGATCTGGGATTACTGATATATAATAAATAGGCCTATAAACTTACAATGGTATCTAAGTCTGAAGTGTAACCTTTCCTCCAGGTGTACCAGGAGCTGCTGGTGAAACACAGGCAGCAGGTGTCTGACTTGGAGCAGCAGCAGGACAGCAGGGTGGCTGAAGCTCTCTGCGACCATTGGAAGGTGAAAGATCCAATACTGCATTTTGTATTTGTGCGCTTTCTTTATTCTTATGTACGTTTTTTTTTTGTGTATCTGCAGAAACTCCGTGCCTCCTGGTCAAAGAGGCTCGGAGATCTAACCAAGGATGTTTTCCTCACCTCTGTCCCGGCCCAGTCGAGGGTCTCTGCTGAGCGCTGCGAGAAGCTGTGGGCGGATCTGGAGCAGGAGCTGGCTGCACAGCTGCAGCAAGCAGAGTGCACCACCAAGCTGCAGCTGGAGGACGTGAGGGCTCAGCTGGACCACGATGGACAGGTAGACACCAGCTGGTGAATCAGATACATGCACATCTTAAACTGATGCACATTAGATACTTGCGTGAGGCTTTTTCGTTGTTTCTAACTGAGCCTCTTTTGCTGCAGGTGTGGAATGAGGAGATGGCTCTGGTGCAGGCCTGTCTCAAACATTTGAGTGAACAACAGATGACGATCCTCCGGGCCATGGTGGCCAGACAGAGCTACACACTCAACAGGTGAGATTACCTGATTTACAGCACAGACACATCCACTTGTGCAGTATTTAAATCAATGTTTACGAGTTATTCGGACATTTTGTAATCTGATCTTCTCCTCAGCCACGTGGGAAGGTTGATGGAGAAGAAACATGAGCACCTGTTGGGGGCGGTGCAGAGGCACTTTGTGGTCAGGCACTTCTGTCTGCACATGCTGAAGGAAATGAGGCTGTCCAAGCTGAAGGCACTCTCTCAGACCGATTTCAGAGCCGGGCTGAGGGAAGAGGCCAGGAAAGCCAGCCAGCCCTGTGTCAATGTAACTCTCAAGGTGGGAAAGAATGTATTCTTTTTATTAATGCATTCTTTTAAGCACCTCAAAATCATCACACACTACAATATGTGTCCTATTCACCTGGTACACACACACACACACACACACACACACACACACACACACACACACACACACACACACACACACACACACACACACTCAAAATATAAGCAGGCATACATACAGGCATCTATATAAATGTTTATTCTTTTAATAAAACAATTGTCTCATTCATTTGTGTCATTTAAGGTTTACTGTATGCTTTGTATTCTCATTGTTAGTTTAAATACTACATTTACTCACTTTTTCATGTTTACACCCAGATTTCACTAAATGTTTGGTCATGGACATTTGGTGTATGAACCCTGGGTCTAACATACGAGTTCCCAGCAGACTGAACACTATTCGTGTCCCATGCCCATCGCAGAGCAGCAGCGCCAGCCTCGCACAGAGGCATCTGGGCCCGGAGAGTCAGCTGGTCGGCCACAGCTTCCAGCAGGAGTTCCTGTCTGAACTGGAAACGGGGATGGAGCTCCTCCAGAGCCACGCGCAGCTGGTGGTAGGCAACGCCCTCAGCCACGCCATCCAACAGGCGATGGAGAGCCCGCCCGCGGAGTCGCAGACTTCTCCAGAACAGGAGGCCGGTCTGAAGGTTAGCGTGTTGTGTTGTGAATTAGATTCATCTTTCTACTGCAGGTACGTTTGCTCAGCAGCTCAGAGTAACGCTTGTTTCCTCGTTAGCCGCACCTGACGGAGGCGGCCTCGGAGAGCGTGTATGTGACCAAAGATTCTCTCACTGCTCTGGTCCAAAGCTACTATTCCCACCTGAAGGACATCATCCACACAGCAGAGCAGGATCAGTTTAACATAAACCAGGGTGAGAGGACGGTCACCACACACATGCACATGTTTACATCTGTATAAAACACTCTTAAAGTTACAACATCGACTGTGTGTTATTGTTCCCTCAGAGGTGAATGAGAAGCGAGAGGGCAGCAGTCAGCTGAGCAGATCCTTGCTGAGGGAACTGGTGAACTGGGGAAAGAAACCCACCTCTGCTGAGTTTCAACAGAGGTGCAGCAACCGTGCACCACTTTGTCTGCACGACACACTTCTGTACGTCTTCAATACATGAAATTCAAATATGTTTTGTGTTGTGTGCCTCAGGGTTGAACTCCACAAAGGCAGGGTGCTGGAGCAGTGTGATCTTGACCAGGACATGACATACGAGGACCTGAGGCAGAAGAAAGTCGCCCAGGATCAGAACATGGAACGGATCAAAGCACAGCTGCTGGTTCGTATGTTTCTTCTACCCGACGACCGCTTCACGACTTCATTTACAATCGTGCGCGGACATTTTCAGTGAGCACTGCATTGTTGTGTCCATTAGGAGGCAGAAGAAAGCTTCATATCTGAGCTGGCAGCCTTGGCCCGGGTGTCTCTCCACAGTCCAGACCCAGAACCCAGCGCTGAAGAGGGCAACGCTGGTGAGCGCCTTTTTAGTCCGATAGTAAATATATGTACACAGCATTCTGTCCCTGTCCTTCATGCTGTCATATGTCAACAGGTGTTGAGAGTGCAGCGATATTGGACCTGCTGGCCCTGAACCCTGCATTAGATCCAGCCTTGAATCCTTCACTGACGCCAACCTTTGTGTCTCCAGTGGTGAAATCAAAACCAAAGAAGAAAAGGGACCGAGAATCTCGTCTCAGCTGAAACCTTAACACAGGAAAGTTTACACACGTGTGTCGTGTCCTGTCAAACATTGTTGTACCAACTCGGTCGTTAGTAAGGTACAAGAGGGAATCTTTCCCTAATTTATGTATTAAATTAGGGAAAAGATTTTCCCTAATTAGACTGTCCAGTCTAATTTGAAATGTTTCTGTGCTAGAAGTAGGTCACTGAAATGTTGCAACCATCAGTTTTCCTCAATTAGTAGATTCTTTTGTAAATGCCAAGTGCAGTGAAATAATAAAAAAAAGAGAAAATAAAAGCAGATTATGTTGTGAAATCATTATTTAACTTGTGTACTTGGTACCTGGTGTGCAGCAGCGCTGTGCCACAGGCCTGGCAGTAATACCTTCCTGTCCTACACCCACACACGGCTCATTCCCTGCATTGATTCCCCGCGCGTCGTCCTGAGTATATGGGATGATGGATGGGCTCCTCTGTGCGTTGTTGGATGAATTAGAGATGTCCATTCTGATTGTAGCGGAGTGCTACCACTCGCTGATGAAAGCCGTGCCCTTCTCCCGCTCTAATGGAGTTTTAAGTACAGCCCTTTATGGATGATAATGCAGAGTAATGGTGAAAAGTCTGGGAGGGCTGAAGTCTGGCAGACAGTTCTGTGTGCAGGCAGCAATGTAGCAGGTAATTCCCTTCAGCTCTTAAAGCGTACTGTCACTCTGGAGTGTCAATTATCAAACATCAATTTTTAATCTGCCCTTTATTTCCGATGCTCAATTTGCAGACACAACCAATTATTGCTATGGCACCCTGAGAACATATGCTCCTGGACTTGACCTACTACTTGGCCAGCAGGGCGATTTCCTCCCATATATCAATCAGAAAGGAAGAGCGCACTGTTGACTTTGCACGTGTCGGCGCTCGTCTCTCAATAGGGGGAAACCGTTTGGATGTATTTTGAGGTCCCTTAGGGGACTGCAAGGACTTGTGGGAAGATGACCTGATTTCTAACTCTCTCCTCTGCTGCCTGGGCTGTGGGCTAGTTGCTGCTACAAACAGAGAAACCCACGAAGGCAGAGCATGAGCCGCCCCGGATCTATTTGCAGTATGGACTCACTATCGGCGTAACACTGGATTGTATTTCTCATCTTTCATGGACGCGAGCCTGACTTTATCTGGCATCAGATTCAGGTAGGAAACACTCACTGGCTACACCCTTTGGTCAGATGTTAACCCACATTGCATTTACTACACTGTAACTGGCGTTGTCCCAGCTGATGATGCTCAAAAGGGGGATCGACTCTCCAAGAATAAAACCTGCATGTCCTCATCTCCAGATGGAATAAAGTTACTGAACGCATGCCACTGTATTCATCCAGCACGTGTCTGGTGAAGTGGCCACTCTGCCCTCGAGGGTTGTTCGTAGAAATGAGAAGATTAAAAATGTCCATTGAGGAGGAGATGTGCGCAGTGTGACGGCATCATCAGGTCAGATGATCAGTTATTTTAGGGCTCAAAAATAAGGTCGCTTTCCAAATTCCCCACTCAAAGAGCTTTTTTAATCCGAGCTGAAAATGTTTTATCTACTTCTAATGTCGCTGATTTACATGATTAAATGCTGCCTATGAAACATGATCACATCTGAAACACTGATAGTGAAACTAAGTTTAATCATTCAAAAATATTTGTTTATACAAAAAGTCCAGTTTACTACCAGCGTGTTCTATTATTAACATGCTATATAATGAGAGCATGAGTAATGATCTATAATATACATATATATATATAGGTATATATAATAAGGTATATATATATATAGATTTACATAATAATACAACACATATTTAATACATAATATCCATTGCTTTATTATTCTTATTGAACGTGTAGTATACGATGCTATACAACATACGTCATATTATTATTAGTATGTTATACTTTCATGAAAAGAAAAGATGTTTTTACTTTAAAGGAAGAGAAAATGTGTTGTTTGTTTTACTTGTGATATTAACTTGTGTTTATTTATCTTTTATCTTGTCTTATCTTGTGTGTGTTTTGTAAATCCCTTTGAAATAAAAGGTGCTCTACACATAAAGTTGGCCTCACTAACGGCCTGCTTTCCTCCCCCAGTTGAGTAGCCATGGCTAACCTGCAGCAGGAATACCCCGGGGTCCTTCTGGAGATCCTGGAGGAGCTGGCCAATATGCGGCAATGGCTGACCTTCCAGGATCTCTGCCGCATGGTCAGCACCCGCTTTGACCTGGAGAACCTCGTGGAGCTCAGGAGTCTCCTCTTTGCCGCCGCCAGCCAGGACCCCTGTTTCCCGGCTACTCTCTTCAGAGATCGAGTTTCCACAAGAGGCCAGGGGCTTTCACCCATAGGCGTCGCTGCTGACATCGTAACGATCTTCAATCTCATCCAGATGACGGGTGGCGCTGATGACAGCCAACCAATGAGAGCGCAGACGGTCCTCCCTGTCGACCAATCCCCAGACCCCGGTCTGCCTGGAATACACCAGCTGAACGTTTCTGGCGGAGGACGAGCGCGCGCCCACTCTGACTCCGGTGCCGGGCCGATCGATCAGCACTTGCTGTTTCCGAGATCTAATTACTCCGCTCTCAAGCGAGCGAGTCTTCCCCCCGATCCTACCTCTCAAGTGTCCCCCTCTCCAATCAGAGCGAGGGCGGTGTCTTTCGACTTGCCTCCCACCACACATTTATACCCGAGTGGTCAAAGCCCCAACGAGGTTATGAAGAACATCTACCTGCCGTTGGAGACGGACAGCGAGTCGAGTGGAGATTCTGCGCCCATGGAGGTTTTTGAAGATGAACAGGGATCGTCCGTCGACAAGAAGAGGAACATCTTTAAGAAGGACTTTCATAACCAGCCGCCTCTAATACCCCAGGTGACTGTTAACAGTGAGTCTCCCAGTCCTAACACGGTTCAGAAAGGCCTCGACAATCACAGCTTTGAGACGATCCCAAATCCTTACCCATCACCAGCAACAGTTAACCAATCGCCAGAGCCGAGGGCTAAACACGAGAGCCTTGATGATCTACAGGCCTCCACTTACTTCGGACCGAGGCGAATCCCAGATTGGTCCCCCCGGCACCTTCAACCTCAAAGGAACAAGAGGCCCATCTGGAGCAACAAGAGTCACAGTCTGGAGGACCGGATAGGCCTTAGCATTGGGATGGGGATGGAATCACAAGGGGGGCAACTTCCAAGACGATCAACCCCTGCGATCAGCATATTGGGGTCCTCGGGATGCGAGAGCGGGGATAGTGGATTGCCGAGTGGAGGCGATGGAGTCAAAGCTCAAGGGACCCAGACTGACCCACCAGACACCCGGCGCCTCCGTAGCCTCGTCCACGCCGACCGCTTCTCCTTCATGACCTCGTTAGACGACCCTGACATCGGCGAGGATGACATCAGCGCCATCTTTCGTTTCTTAGACGACATAAGCATGTGCGGCTCCACGGGAGTCCTGCACCCCAGCGACGGATCAGGGGCCCTAAACCAGGACACCCACGAGGCCAGACGTGGCCGCCTAGGTCAACTCTCAAGGCTTTTCCACTCTCTGGAAAGCACCGACGACGGGCTCAAGTCCAGCGTCTGTAAGCTGCTGCTCCGAATGAGCCAGATAGAAAGACAACTGGATTCACTGAATGACGTGAAGGCTGAGATCTCCCAGGTACTGTCTGCTCTGCAGCGGCTGGATGAAAAGATCCAGCAGCCTATCGTCGGTAATGGACAACGCACCGGTGGGCGATGGCTGGAGCCTCTCAGCGGCGTCTCCTCTTTCATGGGCCTCCCTATAACCCCTTCTGAGTCGTCAGAGCCTCAGCCCCTGTCTGTGTCTGAGCATCTGTTTCCAGGGATCAGCACCAGCAGTCTGGACTGGAACCGGTGGAACAATCCCGGGGAGCTCACGGAGAGCAGCGACGATCAGGCGGACTCACAGGCGGGGAAAGAAGGGATGAAAGACGCGTCGTCTCGCCGTGCCTCCAAAACGCAGACGGAAGAGAAAAACCTGTCTGATTCGAAAGAGCTGAACATCTCCAACTCTGCAAGAGACTGGACCGTGTCGTTCTCCAAAAGTAAAGATGGCCAAACTTCACATGGAAAGGTAGAGTGCTTTTACTGTGCTCATTTGATTCTATATTTTCCATGATGCATGAAGCATTAACTGTTAGATGAGAGATGAGCGTCATCAATAGAAATACATGTGTATAATGTGAACACATGGGTTTGGCCTGAAGCTGCTGGTCTGCTGTAGACTGAGAGTTAGTGGTCGGTTGACTATTAAGGCCACTTTGTGGGTTTAAACCTTTACAATGAACACTCCAAGTTTCCAGTTGTTTACTGTTATATGCAACACAATTACAAAGAAGCAGTTGTAGAAAGTAAAGAGTGAGAATGAAATGGAAGGCATGCAATCGTGCAGAAGTTAAAATACAATAAAACATGTATGTTTGTTCAGGGCTGCAAAGAAACATTTTAAAGGTTCAAATAGCTTTTGTATAATAATACAGTATCAAATCTGTTTGGCCCATTTTCCTTCTAGGCAGATCAATCAGGCAGCACGACTAACCTCATCTCCAAAAAGTCCAGCCTGGTGGAACAAGTCTTTAACTCGTCCCTGTTCCGCCACAAAGACCCCAGTCTGACAGCTGGTCTCACCTCGGGGAGGATCCTGGACCCCAGGATGTCTGCGGGGAGGGGAAGGCCCATCTGGACCGTCGACGACCGAGAGGCACGGATCTCCCCTCTGGACCTACAGGTGAGATCTGCTGACTTTGAAAAGCTCATTAGTTCAACCCTTTGAATCCAATTCTGTTTCCTAGCATATCGTTTGTTCTTAAAACCCATTTTTAGAGAATTGCTTTTAAGTGATGTCTTCCTTTTATGATCTGTTATTCAGTTCTTCTGTCCCCTGTTTTTGTTTGTATATTTTATTTATTTGTTTGTTTGTTTTCTACTCCATTTGCTCTTTTTGTTTATTAGTTTGGTTTTGTTGTATTCATTGCCTTTATGGTCCTTTTTGTTTACCGGTATTTAAGTTATGTATGTCTATGCTTTGCTTCTCTGTAGAGCACTTTGTAAACTTTGTTTTTAAAGGTGCTATATAAATAAAGTTATTATTATTATTATTGGTTTTAGTCTATGAATGAGTAAATGTAATACGTTTTCTGGATTGATGAGTACAAACTTTTAATATTTTTTTTATATTTTGATAAACATCCTCCAAGCTCAAGAAAAGTATTAGTAAAACACAATTATTGTCATGAAATAGCACATCACAGATAAATGATGTCCTTTTACATCTGTGGTTAGATGATGCTTTGTATGTAATCTACATAACTGCTTTAATAACCCCTAAATGGCCTTGTGTGACTCAGACCCAGGAGGCTCTGAACCCCAACAACGTGGAGTTCTGGATGGACGACATTTACACTCCCGGCTACGACGCTCTCCTCCGGCGCAAAGAGGCGGACCTCCGCCGGGCCAAGGTCTGCAAGATGGCCGCTCTCATCGCCACCGCAGTGGTCATCATTCTCATCATCGTCGTTCCCCTGTGCACCATCAAGTCATGAAGACCTTTGCAGCCCACATTGTTGCCTGCCACACATGTGCTGTACCTGCACGCCATTCTCATGGAGATAAGTCTCTGACTGACACTCTGTTAACATCCAGTAACTCTTTACACTTCTCTGCATGCAGCACCATTATTTATGATTCAAACTGTAGCTTATACTTCAAAATCACACTCCAGTCACTCCATCTTGCAGGTACCACACATTGTAAGTTTTTTTCCCCTTTACTGTCATTTATTTAATGATTTTTGTTCTTAAGAATTCCAGGTGGCTGCAACAGGAAGCATTTAAGTATGAATGTTTTACATAATTGTCAAATATCTGAGTATACTGAGTGTCGGTTTGGTTTTCTTCTCATTTTGCTTGCTCTTTACTGAGAAACAACACTGTTACAAATGCATTGAGAATCAGCTTCAGCCCGGAGCACTGCCTGACCCCTCAGGGCTTATTTCACTCTGTAAGAAAATAGTTTCATCACTTCATAACAGTTTTACATCTTCATGAATAGTAAGGAATAGTCGTAGGAACCCCAAATTAATTCCAATACTTGTGTTTATTGTATGTATTTGTTCAGCAAAGTCTTGGGAAAAAAATGTATATCTGCAAAAAAATTACTTTTAAAAGATATTTTGATCATAACTATGAACATCCAGCACGATATGAGCAAGATTTCCCAAAAATGCCTCCTTGAGCGGTCACAATTCATACTAGAACACAGCATCTGGGTGTTAAAAGGAGTTTCAATCAAAAAACTGTGTCGTTCGGTTCAAAAATGGCGTTTACGTAAATACTGAAACTTAACGGTTACTTTAATGATGTTTCACACCAGATGTATCTTCTCACAAGGGTTGCAGTATTGAAGCAATTTAAATGAAGTTAAACAACGATGTGGTTCCGGAGATAATATGTTGTTGTTTTTTGTCTGATAATAGGCGCAGGGGGATTTTCGCACCCGGTTTTTAAAGGGTAAACAACAAGACAAACGGCTCAAATAAGTTTAAATCAATAAAAAAACAATATTTTTATAGAGTTCCTCCCATTTTTCAAACTAGAAAACATAAACTGTTTAATCCCCTCACAAATGTGTTTGCGTTGGAGTTTTTACCAAGTGTCAGGTTTCAATACCTGGAAGATAAAAAAAGTGTTGTTGTTGAAGCAGTGAAGGAAAGAGGGAGCCTTTTCCAGTAAACACTCTCCGAGTGGGAGATTCCACTTGTAATTCAATTGATGGGATGTTTGGAGTGCCCCTTTGCACATTATCCTATCACTATGCTCACTTGGCCAGTGCTTCTGCTCATACCTGCAGACTCACTCAGCACCAACAGTCATGACGTCTTCACATTTCATGAAAATAGTCTTGCTAGTTTGTGCGACATTCCATTTTGTAAAAGCATCCTGTTAACTCAGTGGACATTATGTTCAAATGAATCCACTCTAGACACAAACATGCACACTTTCAAAAATATGATTCAATTCAACCTAATATCTCCACAGTAAAAACAACATGACAGAGGCTGTAATGCAATACAACGTGCATTATAGAGTGGTCGAAATAAGAGACACACTCTACAACATCTGTTACAACTCCATCAGTAACCACATAGGGAAATGCATGCTCATCTTTTTTTCCTCTCTTTCTACATTCTTAGATATAGATGATTTTGTTTCTGTTCAACGACAAGCACTTTTTCCCTTTTTACACCAAAGTGGGCAGAAATGATGTATATTGTTGGGGGAAACACACTAACGTGCATGAAAATGCTTGTTTTCTTTACCTGTATCCAGACCCTTAAACTTGGCTTTGCTTCGTGTGCACAACTATGCAAAGTCTGTATAGAGGATGTGTTCTGCTAGCGTGCATCCTCCTAAGTAGATGTATATCTGCCAAGTGTTCCCCATGAGGCTGTTTGTGGATCCATTACCCTTCCAATGGTGCCACTGAGGAGGCCAGAGCCTTTGTCAGCACAAGCTGCAGGTGCTTCCTCTGAAACTTCGGTGCATAAGAGCCTCCTGATACTTTTTTCATTCCTGAGATGCACTTGTGAAATTTGGACCTTGTTGTAGCCTATTATTCATGCACCTTTTAGACAGACATCTATAAGTCTGTGAACGCATTATTCAGGTAAACACGCTGTCTTAAAAACTGCTTGTGAATTAAAGAAAGTGTGTGCAGGTATTACAAGCTCCGTTGACCTTTGTTGCCTGTCTGAATAAACTCGGCAAAGAGGTAACATACCTTTTACAATATGTTTGATCTGACATAAAATACATTTGCACTATGTTATAAACATACATTTAAAAGCAATTGCTCTGTTGTGCAACATGAATTATTTCCCTTTTTCCCCTCTTGATGCCAGAATACAGATTAATGCAGATCGTAGTAATAGTCCACTCAGTTTGCGAAAGGGCAGACAATGATTTATGTCAAGAGAGAATTCAATGATCTGTGACTGGAGGAAATGTACATCTAGAAATAAATAATTGACTAAGACAGAGAGTGCATATTGACTGACAGATCCTATTATCTCAAATCACCTTTAATGGGCCAGCGATATTCAGAACACACACACACACACACACACACACACACACACACACACACACACACACACACACACACACACACACACACACACACACACACACACACAATGTTCTGATGCTAAATCAGCCTGCCAATGCATTTTAAAAACACAAGCACACACAAATCAATTATAGTCTATTTTTTTATTTCTTTATTTTAATGTGTTTTGGACACATACATGTACATTGTTTGCAATTGATTTAGTGTGTGTGTGTGTGTGTGTGTGTGTGTGTGTGTGTGTGTGTGTGTGTGTGTGTGTGTGTGTGTGTGTGTGGTACCCTCATTAAATGTTGCACAGTGCTGCTGCTGCACCCAGATATGCCATCCGTGGCTGATTAATGATGTTGTTGTGAGCAGCCCATGTGCAACAACAGGACATAGTTAGAGACTGTTTCAGAGGATTTTACGATTTCACACATTATTTTGATATACAGTCGGGAAAGGAGGCACAGATACTGGACTGACCCACCTCAGTCCAAATACCTTTTAAATACTGTGCAAAAAATGGCATATAGCAACATTATTGATGCTACTTAATGGAGTTCTTGCGGTCCATTTAATACGTTAGAAGCAAGTATTTGAAAGAAAATGACTTCAAGCACAGATCTCATTTCAAAAACCTCCAGAGATTCTTAAAATTCCAAGCACAGCGACATTTAACACAGATGTTTGAGCCAGAGGCCTCTATTTGAAATGTGTGTTAGTAGATGAAGAAATCCACTGGGTCATTATAAACAATGTCATGTATTATGTATGTCTCTGATGTCTTCCTCTTATGTATAGAGGACAGGAGGACATCAGGATTCTTGAAAGCGTTATAGCGGTTCAATAATTAATAATTAATTGGACAATAGAAAGAGGGATTAATATATAACCAAAATGAATATGTTAACCAAATCAATGTTTAATTGAAAAAAGACTGTGGTTCATGAATTGATAATGAACTGAACAATAATAGGATACATTCATATTTATTTATTTATATAAATGAGTATGTGAATAAAACCAATATGTCACATTGAAATGAAATGTAGCCTTTGAATGATGACTTAATATCGATATTTAACCTCCATCTAAATATACCTACTTATTAACTTTTTATCAAATGTTATATAATGTAATATGTTATAATGCATTTATTTTGTTTATATCAAACATAAATCACAGGGGATGCTTGGATTCTTGTCGCCACAATCCCCTGCAGTTACAACTCTGGCCGTGTGGGGGCGATAGAGCGCGGCAGCAGCTTCCGCCGCACAACCCGCGAAGAAGAAAACCGGCGCTGGTTTTTTGAACTTTATCAGATAGGTGTGGCTGTGCTGGGACTGGGAGAGGATTAACCGTATAACATTAGCTTAAAACACTGGACGGCGTTACGTTACATGCGCAGCCGCGCTTTCACGGGGAAAAACATCGCTCAGGTAACGTGTTTTGTGCAGATAGCGTCATTATAGGTGCAGCAGTAACGTTAAAACCAGCGCATACGTGCATGTTGCGCAGGTTGTAACGTTACTGCTGCGTGTATAATGACGCAAGCTTGATAGTTTTTGGAAAACAGTGGAGTTCAACCTACTGACATGAACTGTTAACGCTAATTCAACGGGCTAATTATTAGCGTGACTTTTTAACTAGCGTCGTTCTCAACTTCTCCCGGTTCTCCCCACTAATGTAAGAAGCTGCACGATGGAGTCGCCTGTGGTGAACCTGTACAACCAGTTCCAGAGTCTGAGCGCCCAGGTGGACGGTCTCAATGAGGGCATTGAGCCACGTAAGTTATGTTTACACACTTTTGGTTTTGGTATTTGTCACCTCAGAGCTTCCGTACTTTGTGCAGCGCGCACGGTGTGACGTCAGTAGCAGTGGTATTTTGGGTGCATTTCTATCCCAAACTATGTGATAGGGTTCCTACAGTCATGGAAAACCTGGAAAAGTCATGGAGTTTTAAAATGGTTATTTCCAGGTCTGGAAAAGTCCTTGAAAAAAATAAAATCCCAGAAGTTTAGTAAAAGTCATGTAAATGTGTTATATTCATGTATTCATGACGTTCATTTACGCTGAGTTTGAAATAATTAATATGCTTTAAAAAAAAAGACGCTCAAAATATAATCAGGCATACATACAGGCATCTATATAAATGTTTATTATTTTAATCAAACTATTGTCTCATTCATTTGTGTCATTTAAGGTTTACTGAATGCTGAATTTTTATGTAAACAAAGATTTGTCATGGAAATTTGGTTTAAAGTCATGGAAAAGTCATGAAATCCACTGGTCAAAATGTGTATGAACTCTGCTGTGAGCTGCAGGAACCTTGCGGAGTAAAGAGCCTTTGTAAATAAAGGTTAGCAGGACTACAGATCTCCTGTGGAAACTGTTGGTGCATCACTGCATCATGGGGGTTGGAATGGCTATTGGGGTGCAGTAAACATTTACATTTCAATAGTCCAGATAATGCCATTCATTTCCATTGTAACCAACAGGAAAGCACAGCCACTCATGTGGTCACTTTACTGCAGAGCACTCTGTCCTTGTCTAATGCAATGGCATTAACACACACAACCACCACATAAATAAAACCACGTATATGATGCACACTAGCACTACAACATTCTCCTCTTCTGTTGTCTTTTTCAGAGTTCCTCCAGATGGCAGTTAACTTTGAGGAGTGCCGTAAGAAGTGGATGCAGGCAGGCGACGAGCTGGTTTCCGTTAAAGAAGTGTTGGCGAAGGCAGAGACTGAGAGGGGATCCCTGGAGGTCAAGCTAAAGCACGCCCGCAACCAGGTGGATGTGGAGATCCGCCGGCGGCAGAAGGCAGAGGCAGTTTATGAGAAGCTGGTTGGTGCAACGCCATTTAGTAGTCTTGTATATCTGCGTGGTTTACTAATGCAATATATAGGAAATTAGAAAAAGGAATATATAGAAATGCATTTCATCTTGTGAGGGACTCATTGCATGGGTGGTCATTTAAAATGCATATTACCAAAGGCACTATGATTTTGCACAAATCCTACAGTGTGCTTTTTTTGAAGGGTACTTGCATTTTATATTTGCTTGAGATAATAATCCACCCATGCAATGAGACCTTCACAAGATGGACTAAGTACAACACACCAGGAGGATCCAAATAGCACCACAAACATCCAGCAGTGTTTCTACTATATATATATATATATATATATATATATATATATATATATATATATATATATATATATATTTGTTGATCTGTCCCTTTCATCCTGCTGGGTTGTGGTTGTAACAGGAACGTCAGCTGCAGCTGATCCGGGAGCTGCTGATATCGGAGAACAACGGGAACAGTGTCCACCTGAGTGAGGAGCAGCGCTCCGCCCTGGCCTTCCTCAGCGCCCACTCCCAGGCAGCGCAGGCAGCGAAGAGCAACCTCAACTGCAGTCGCAGGTCAGATCCTCCTCCTCTGCTTCTGAAACGGCTCCTGATGAGACAATAATACTGTCATCAGTTTGCAGGTGTTCATCTAGCCCAATGGTTCTCAAACCTTTTCTGTACTGGGCATGAACATTTTTATTCCTCCAAAGTGGGGCGTGATAGAAAAAGTTTGAGAACCATTGGTTTAGTTCAAAATTCAGACCATTTTGTTGGGTCAACAATATTCTAACAAAATGGTCCTTGCTGAATTTTTATTGAAACAACTTTTTGTGACTCCGCCGTGCTTTTTCAAATAATAGAATAAAGAAAATTGAAATCCCTTTCAAGTAAACCAGATTGCTCCTTCGGCCAAAAACTAATAACATGTGCAATCACTTTGTTAGAACAATGCAGATAAAGTTCTATCTGTGCAAAAAATTACTAATATTTGGCAAAAGAAATGCCTATTGTGGCTGCAAATAACCTGTTTTGCACTAAATATCTTTTCAAGATAATAACAATAACGTTGAACTTGTGTCAAACAAAATGAGTGCAGATATGTGTGAGGATGGGTCAAATGCAGAGAATCATTTCTTCACTCTGGGATTAATAAAGGATTATTACAATTTAAAAAAGGAAAAAGAAATCCCCCCCACATCTAATACCTCCGCGCCCCACTAGAGGGTCGCGCCCCACAGGTTGAGAACCACTGATCTAGCCACAGTGTCCCATCCTTGTTTGAACTTTCACGGATAATAAGGGTACTTGACTGGTTTACTTTATGAAGTTGCACTGTCCATTAACTGTAGAGAGGGGCAGCATACATACTTAAATTATATTAAACTCAATATGTACACATTTAAATTCTTATTTCAAAGCCTTGTATAACTCCCCAAAATATTGTGTTGTTTTCCAGGAAGTCCTTCAGACAGGACGATTAAGTGCTGACGTGAATCTATTTTACAGGTTAACTACCATTGATGAATCGGCTTCTTTGCTGTCAGACATCAGCTATGACCAAACGGACGACTCTCTGGTATTTTGACCCATTTTGTTAAAAGTGTCACTGTATATTTTAGGATAATACAACAGCCTTCATTTAGTTTAGTGCTCTGGTTTATGTGTCTTCTTAACCTGCAGGACTGGGACGCCTCCGCCATGAAGACCGTGCGCCTGCGGAAGCGGCAGAAACGAGTGAGTCATGTGTTTTGAATGGATGTCTCCTTTGCGTGCATTAATGATGGCGTAATTATGATGATTTGTTTTAGGCAGTCAGTGGTTTTGATTCATGTTATTTTCTACACATCAGCACAACTTGCTGCTATTTGGTGTCCAGTCCATAAAACGTGTTTTATGACATTTTTATCTCCAGCGTTCCTCCAGGAAACTCTCTGAGGTTCCTCCACAGGCCATGAAGAAACCTCGCTCCACTGGACGAGCAGCAGAAAGGGTAATGCTGACCTCAGCTAAATGTAGTGTAGAACTCTAACACTTGAAAAAAGAAATAGTCTGTAAAACAGCTTTGGGTGATTAAGTCTCTTTTTATTACAGAGAACTTAAATCTCTAAGTGAAAGTAAACCTCAATATTGTTTTTTTTCTCAGATGTCCATCAGTTTTGGTTGAAAAGAGCAATACACACAGTATATATTTATATATTTCTTTTATATATGATCAGGTGAATGAGTCGATAGTGGCAAGAACCACGATCACGGTCCCGGCTCATGGCGGCGCCGTGGAGGCCGTCTCCACCATTGAAACGGTTCCTTACTGGACACGCAGCAGACAGAGCGGTGAGCGTTTAGTAGATCTTCTGCATGCTTCCTCTTTACAACATTAATTAGACTATGAAACCAATGTTTTCTTTAAACGTTTCTTCAGTGATTTTTACCAACATTTTGCCCACAGTTGCTCCGGCATGGGGTGACACAACCACCACCGACCAATCAGAGACCGCAAGCGAGGCTCCGAGCGCCACCGTCTCCCCGGCTCAGCCCCGAACCCCCAGACCCAACGCGGGAGGAAAGAAGCACCAGTTCACCCCCAAAACCGTAAGGCCGTATACTTATTGTCGTGTCTGCAGCCACACGGACCGCTTCTTCACTTTCACATTGTCAGAGTATCACTACACAGGGTTCTTACGGTCATGGAAAACCTGGAAGAGTCATGGAGTTTTAAAATGGTTATTTCCAGGCCTGGAAAAGTCCTTGAAAAAAAATTAAAAATCCCAAAAGTTTAGTAAAAGTCATGTAAATGTGTTATATTCATGTGTTCATGACGTTCATTTAGTTTGAAATAATGAATATGCTTTTAAAAGAAAGACTCAGAATATAAGCAGGCATACATACAGGCATCTATATAAATGTTTATTCTTTTAATCAAACTATTGTCTCATTCATTTGAGTCATTTAAGGTTTACTGTATGCTTTGTATTCTCATTGTTAGTTTAAATTCTATTTACTCACTTTTTACTGTTTACACCCAGATTTCACTAAATGTTTGTAATGGTAATTTAGTCTAAAGTCATGGAAAAGTCATGGAATCCATTTGTCAGAATGTGTATGAACCCTGATACTTATTGTCGCGTCTGCAGCCACACGGACCGCTTCTTCACTTTCACATTGTCAAAGTATCACTACTCACCTCGGGCACTGTGCTCCTCCATCAATCAGGTGATCCGGTCTGAGTTCTGCGCTCCGTGTGGAAGAAGAACAAAGTTTGGTAAGATGTACCTTCGCTGCCAGGACTGTAAGGTCGTGACCCATCCAGAGTGTCGGGACTACTGCCCTCTGCCCTGCAACCCGCAAGCCGCTAACACTCCCGTCGTCACCACAGAGGTACACACATGACACGTATACAACTAGCTTTCATTATTTTCTATTGCAATAATGTTAAATTAATTGAATGTAATGTGTGTGTGCAGAGCACCTTGGCTGACTTTGCTCCAGCCACGTCCCCAAAGATCCCGGTTTTGGTTCTCTACTGTATTAAGGAGATTGAACACAGAGGCCTACATGAGGTGAGGTAGAGCTTGTGTTCACCTTCATGTTATGCTCTGACCCGTTTACCTTCGGGGCGATCACAACAGATATGCTCCTTCTAATTGGTTATCTCGTCAGACAATGAGAGCTGGTTTCCGTTATCTTTCCCGTGCTCCAGGTCGGCCTGTACAGAGTCTCCGGCCAAGAGCGCTTGGTTAAAGAGCTGAAGGAGAAGCTGATTAGAGGGAAGACTCTGCCTCCGCTCCACAAGGTGGACGACATTCACGTCATTACAGGCGTCCTCAAAGACTTCCTCAGAAACCTCCCAGAGCCGCTGCTCACCTTCCATCTCAACAAAGTGTTCATGGACGCAGCCGGTGAGTCTTTGAGACAATAGGTAGTAGAAACGGTTCTCGTTTACGCAACATTATTTAAGAACAAGTATTTACATTGATGTAATTAAAGAGCTATTAAATGAGCAATGTTTTTTTTTTAGAAATCCCGGATGATGGCAACAGTCTCGCCGTACTTTATCAGACCGTCAGCGAGCTGCCGCAACCCAACCGAGACACTCTGGCCTGCCTGATGATCCACCTGCAGAAGTAACCGTCTTTTTATTTCAGTAGCTTTTTGTTTCATTCTGTTGTTACTCCCATCTCTTCCTATATTATTGTAGAAGTGTGAGCAACTCCCTGCGGTACAGATCAACTTTAATCAGGGTTCTTACGGTCATGGAATTTTAAAATGGTTATTTCCAGGCCTGGAAAAGTCCTTGAAAATAATTAAATCCTCAAAGTTTAGTAAAAGTCATGTAAATGTGTTATATTCATGTGTTCATGTCGTTCATTTACGCTGAGTTTGAAATAATGAATATGCTTTTAAAAGAAAAAAACGCTCAGAATATAAGCAGGCATACATACAGGCATCTATATAAATGTTTATTCTGTTAATCAAACTATTGTCTCATTCATTTGTGTCATTTAAGGTTTACTGTATGCTTTGTATTCTCATTGTTAGTTTAAATACTACATTTACTCACTTTTTCATGTTTACACCCAGATTTCACTAAATGTTTGCTCATGGACATTTGGTTTAAAGTCATGAAAAGCATTGGTCACAATGTGTTTGAACTGTGATTAATTTGATTTCAAACTATGACATCTTCTTCCCTGGTCTTCTCCAGGGTCTCTGAGTGTGTGGATACCAAGATGGACGTGTACAACCTGGCCAGGGTGTTCGGCCCGACTCTGGTGGGTCATGCGGTTCCCGACCCAGACCCCATGACCATCCTGCATGACACCAACCGACAGCCACGGGTAAAGGGAATGACGATACAGAAATAGATGCGTGTGCTTTTGTCTACTTCAACTTCAGAGTTTCTGTTCTTTTTGAATGGTTTTGACTACAAATACTGGACTAATTGTGTGTCTTTCTAGATTGTAGAGCGCTTGCTTAGTATTCCAGCAAACTACTGGGACCAGTTTGCTTCTCCGGATAATGCAGGCATGGAGGATGTTCACCACACTAACACTCCAGACCACAAAGGTAAATCACTGGAAAGGTTTTCAAGATGTAATAACTTGATAGCAAGACAATGTGTTCTATTTTATTTCAAAGAAGTAAGTACCGTAAAAGTCGGGTTACAAGCCGCTACTGCCTTCGGTCAGTGTCCCCGTTAGCTCCCCGCTGTAGCCAGCTGGGGCTCCTGCTAGCGCTCCGTCACTTCCCCGCTAACTTCCGCTAGCTCCCCGAAAACCACCGACGGTAGCGGGACCAGGCTCGACACCCGACTTGGGCAGAGGGGACGCGGGCAGTAGCAGCAGCAGCGGGCAGTAGCAGCAGCAGCGGCCGGTAGCAGCAGAAGCGCTAGCTAGCATTGCTACTAGCTTGCTACAGCGGGGACACTGATCAGCCGTAGGAGCGGCTTGTAACCCGAAATTTACGGTAGTACACATGAAATGACGGATAAGAGATTAAAACTACTAAATCAAAATGACTGCATCTTAAGTTGACAAAACCAACTGTGTTAACTTGTGTTCTCCTTCCATTCATCTGCAGTGAGCATATTGGGACCAGTGACCACTCCAGAGCACCAGATGATGGCCAAAACGCCGTCCTCCAGCTCGCTGTCCCAGCGCATGAAGCAGACGCTCTCCAGCACCACAATGTAGGCTCACACACACACACACACACACACACACACACACACACACACACACACACACACACACACACACTATCATCGCTACTTTCAGAGCGATGCAGTTCTGATTTTCAGGCCCAGAGGCCTTTGTTGTATAAGTAGCAAATGTACGGGCGAGGTCTGAGACGGAGGTGTGGTCAGGTGCATTATGGGGGCGTCGCTATCTGGAGGCGGCAGAAAGGGATTACGCCATTGACCAAAAAAACATCTGGTCTACAGTCAATGGTGCAGTATTTCCTGCTCTTTTTAAAAGGGTCCAATGGCCGGTTCACAGCTCACATAGTTAGTTATCTGTGCCTTTTTAGAATTAGAATCCAGGAGCATTGCTTCTGACTTGTGTGATTCAAACATTCCCAAATTGTAAAAAAAATGTTATCAATGCCAAATTTCACAACATATTTAATCTAAGAAACTATTTTCCATGTTTTTGTTGGCGTTTATTCTTTTAAGTGGGTACAGGTGCAGGAGATGACCCTGTTTCATTCATGTTATCGTGTAACGTTCATACTGTTTATGAAAATAGATGCATTAAAGAACAAGGAACATTTACGTTTTAAAGAAAGAGACTGAAATTCACAATATTCCACTGCATTGTTTAAATGCAGGCCGGTGTAGTGACGTAACGGCTCATCTACGGGACAGATTTCCTGAGGCGTACCAATGTCTTGTAAACAGCTGCGCATACAGATATCAGGGGTCTGGTGTAAATAATATGATATTAATTTATGTATTCGGGAGCAGTTTGGAGTTCAGTGTCTTAACCGAGGACACTTCGACATGCGGACTTGACCACATGAGTTCAAACATGTCTTTTCCTAAGCTTGAAATCTCTCCTCCTCTCTTCTATCCTTAGATTTGGGAGCAAGGGCAAAGCGTCCGCTGCCGCTCACCGCCAGGGAAACTTCTTCGCCTCTCCACAGCTGAAGTAACGGTGAAATAGAAGGGAAAAAAAGAGTTCACCCATATTGTATTTCTGGGTTACTTACTGCAATAACTAAAGATATATTCACATAATCATGTGGGGAAAAATACTGTGCAATTTTATCATGTAACAATTTTACTGATTTCTGTTTTATACAAGACTTTCTAACCTGATTTTTCTTTTTTTGAAAAGATTACTACACGATTGTTTCAGTTTGTTTTTATATCTTTGATTACTAATGATTTATTATTGACCAAAACTGTGGTGACACATATGTGATTGTAAGAGGTTTGAAGGCTCTAACAACTGCAGATAACACGCTCCGCTCTGCGTGTGTGTGTGTGTGAGGTCCAGAAGCTTGGCTTCCCGGTGTCGGCCGTCTTTGACCCTGTGGTTGTGACCGCACGGTCAGACGGGCTCAAACACACGAGAAGTACACGTCTGCATCGGACCAAGAGGAAAGAAACGTTATTATTGGCCAGTGTCTCGTTGTCTGTTGGGTTGGTTGCCTCCTCATTGTCCTGAAACTGCCACATTTGTTGCTTTTAACATTTTGTTTTATATTTATGTTGCTTGTGCGCGATGACTTATATGAATCATGACTATTTCTATACTTTAACGATACTGCATTGTAAACACTGATACTGAATGGGAGCCATGTTGCACTGTCTATGTAACGCTCTGAGTCTCCCTGTGAATGCACACCACTAGAGGCTGCTGTTGCACCACATGCAAGCAATAACCCATGAAGATGATCTACTGCATATTATGCACATAACCAGTGAGTATTACTGACGCTCATTACAAGCAGCAGATCATTGGAAAAGCTGTAAGTTATTCCTTTATCACCGAGGACAGATCAGCAAAGATGTATCTCTCATCTGTGGGGTCACACAATACAATCTGGAGCTTCTTTAATTTAAGAATAAAACAGATTTGCATTTTAAATATAGATATATTTCCATGTTAACATTCTTGCACAGTTGCGTCACCAGTAATGCACAAAGTCATGTTTCCTCTCTGCTGCTCTCACTGTCACGTTTTTAGAAGCTACTTGTTACTGGTACAAGGGTTAGTTATTTAGACGGGAAATATTTATGGTGACAAAAACTGATTAACAGTATTGAGTCATTAAAACCAAATCTAACCATGTTTTGCTTGCCGATTTAAAAAAAGAAAAGTGCATCGTTGGATATTATGGGACTTAAGGAGAACTACTGTTTCTTTACATGTATTCCAGTGTATGGTTCTATTTCTAGAATGAATATTTCTAACTGATGTAGTTACCAAAGATCGGATTGAATGTTAACCTTAATTTCTTGGTCGTGGCTCTAATACGAGTCCATTGTTGAGCTAAAAATAAAACCTTTACGACTGGTTCTTTTGTATTGGTGGGTTTTGTTCATTTTGTTCAACACTGCTGACATGAGGGATGAACATGTGAGGCAGGAGGGTTTTGTTACCAGCTACTGAACCTACAAACCCTCTTACACATGGACATGGATTAGTGTTACCCTACTAGCTATAAGTATGTTATTAATGTCTACTTCACTCAGCGTAAAAAAACCTCCTCGTCTTCATCTCTTCATATTGAAGATCTTGAGTGAAAGAGCAAAGCGCGGCGTCGGTTATTCCAAAGCTGATGTGGCACTGAATGATAATGCAATTTGGCTCATTGTTCCAATAGTCATTACAGCCATTTTCATAATGTATTGGGCTGAGTGGGCGGGCGATGAGGTCCGACATTATGAATTAAAGCAGGGATCGTTTATACATTGTGTAGTTATTCCATTAACAGTTACTTTGGAGAGCGCTTAGCCGCTGAACCCACTGACACACTGGCCTCCTTCAACACGTGAAGCAGCTGTTTGGGGGAGAAAGGAAAATACGGTGCAGAGTTCATCCAAATGTGTTTGTTGGCTCTTCCTTTCTCACTCACACACACACACACACACAGCCTTATTGCAGTCTGATCAACTATTAATGTTGATTTGAAATTCAAACATCTTCCGAGGGTCTTCTCAGATAAGACCCTCGGAAGATGTTCAGCATTAATAGTTGATCAGCCTGCAGAAAGGTCTCCTGTGTGTGGACGGGCCTCTCTTGGGAGGGTTGTGTGTTTGTTTATGCCGTACGGCGGCGCAGACATCAAACAGCTGGCTGTGTGCAGTGAGTCTCTGCAGCTCCATTTCCCAGCATGCCCCAGTGTGCAGTGATGGAGCTTCACTCTGCTGGGGGACCAACGAGGGCCAAATGAGTAACTAGTCCAATTAAGAGCTCTTAAATAAATTACAATGTAAGCTGGTAAACACAACAACGACGGCAGCACTATTTAATTCCTCTATTCATATATGTGATGGCGAAGCATCGAACAGAACCGTTACCGTATTATCTCTGCGAGCTGAATACAGTCGATGCATTAGTCCCTTCATGAGGTTTGGTTAAGTTATCGACCGATAGAGAAGACGGTGCATTCCTGTCCAGCGTTGCTGCTCGAGGTCGGGGTCAATGTCTGCACCTCGGAGACGTCGACTCAATAACTGCCAGTCAAATCCACCCGTCTGATCACGTATAATCAATACATTTGTTTAGGCTGAAAGCCATGTTAACCAGTGGACAAATAGTTCCTTCATTTCTCCTATTTGACTATTTGTGTGTGTGCGTTTGCCACATAAAACACTGTTTTACATATTGTGTCACCAGCTGGGGGGCATTTCTGTGTGTTGTAGAATCTGCTTACTATTTTTGGAAGATCGGCTGCTGGATTAAGAGTCGGCATCATGCAGATTTGCTTTTGAAATCACATCAAAATGGAAAGGGGAGATGGAGCAGGTTGTCAGGTTTAGAGAATAAATGCAAATTCATAAACACAAGCACCAATAAACCGCTTCCTGAGCATATGCTTGAAAAGTCGTCCTCCAGATTTGTTTCTGACACAGTTCTCAGTAAATGATGTGACAGATTGTGCGATCAATATGCTTTTCCTTTTGGTGAATTAAGCGTACGACAGTAAAAATACCAAACTGGTCTATATCCATAAACGTCCAATCTACACCCCCAGAAAGCCACTGAGTGTTTTAACTGCAAATAATTGTATGGCTTGTTGGCTTTCAACGCTCTTGCTCTCTCACTTTATCGCTTCTTCTCTCATTCCTTCTGTTTTTTCCCTCCTCCCCTCTTTGGAATCGAACCGCCGTCTTCGCTGGCTACCGCGCTGGTCGATACCTTGTTACCGCAGAGAAATCAATTATCTCGACCAAGCAGCAGGGGAAAGAAGCAATAATGAAAGAATGCTCCTCCTTCCCAGACGATGGCCACGGTCATTAAATATGAATTTATCATTGGCTGAGGAGATTTATGGAGCGAGATGTGGGCCCCGAGTTCATGCTCTCTTCACAGCACAAGTTCAAAGCCTGGGTACACATTAGCGTGAGCTAAATGGGTAACAAGTTGTCAGGTTATGTCCTAAATCTAGCAAGTGGCTATTTCTGTCAGTCATATGGATGCAACTGACACAAAGATGTGACATTAAACTGTCCTCACACAACAAATGCTGCCTTCAGATGACATGTCTTCACCCTTGTGATGACACCTTACAACCACACAGCACCCTAAGGGGACAGAGACGGTGGACAGGTATAGGTGAGCGTGCCGACCACGCCTTCCTGTTTCGGTCTGACAGCTGCTACTTAAAGTGGGAGAAACACACACTGCCATCACCAGAGAGAGAGAGAGAGAGAGGAGGACAGAACGTAGAGGGAAAAATGTGTACTCTGGATTTGCTCTTAAGGCAGCAATAAATTCCATTTTAATGGGGCACCACAAGCAGTAGCCGGCACTCAGCAGTCTGTTGTGTTTGATGCCAAATTGTGCAGAATAAACAGATTTGCTGTGCAGCTGGTCCGAACACACAGGCTCTCTCTGTCTCTCTTTTTCTCTCCTTATCCCCTACAACACACACACACACACACACACACACACACACACACACACTATATCTCCTCATTCCCCAACTGCATTGACACCTCTCCCCTCCCTTGAACATAGCAGTCAAGAATTAGACAAATCATCACAAAACGATGGCAAGCGCTTTGATTTGATTTGGATTTATTTTTTCACTTAGCCGAGTACTCATCTCCAGCTGTCATGCACAAAGTCAAGGCAGATTATTTGTTTTAACAGGGAAAAGAGTGAGCTGCGTGTCACTAATGAGAAACAACATGCCACATCTGGCTCATTTCCTCCTAAAAAGCCTCCAATGCCAGAAGAGGATGTTGTCGGCTATCAAGGATCTCAAAGTAACACTTTTAATACTGCAGTACTAAAGTGACAAGCTGTGACAATACAAAGGCAATTATGGCTTCATGTGAGGACAAGAGAAGTTCAGAGAGAGAGAGAATGGGTTCTTGGGTCAGTGTCAATGTTAATATGAGACAGACAGACAGGTACAAGCAGGCGAGTGGCTCTGTGAGGCCGTACTGAGGGCACAGTGCTAACGCTAATATGCTAGCAGGTATAGCGTTGGTTACTTTAGCATGTTAGCGGGAACGTTTCACTCAAACCCAAAAATGTCAACCTGCTAATGGAAAACTAAGGGAAAAGCCGGATAACCCATCAAGTCAAATTCTTCCTCTGGGGGCCATGAATGAATGTTTGGACAACATGTTGTGGAAATCTGGGTCTGGATCAAAGTTGTGGACCCAAAGAATTAAAATCTTTAGTGATGTGTTTCTTGCCAGCAGAGTGATGTCACAGACTGTTTGGCAGCCTTGTAGTTAGCCACGCCCACACATGCACACCATTCACTGCTGCCATTGTTTCCATGATTTTGGTCTGTTTTTGTTGTTGTAAAAACACTCACATGTGGATGCACACGCACACAAACATACACACACACCTAAAATACCTGTATGCATGCAGCTGGGTGTTTATGTGTGTGCCCTCCTGCATGAGTGCGTCTGAAGTCATGTTATTGAATGTGAATGTGTGTGCACAGGTGCATGATATGGATAGTGTGAGAGGGGCTGTGGGCATGAATGGCTGAGTGTTTTCTAGTGAATGTGTGCAGCGACCATGTGTGTGTGTGCAGGTATGTGTGTGTGTCTGCCTCAGAGTTTGGGATTGTTTTTTCTGCATGAATGGACTGATCTATAAATACTGGACATATATATATATATATATATATATATATATATATATATATATATATATATATATATATATATGATATACTCATATCCTCTACCACAGCAAGTCTCACCTCTTTGTCGTCTCTTTGCTCTTGTAGTACAGCACCACAGCCCTTGCACTGCACAGTTGTTTGTGTGTTTTGTTTAAATTGAATTTGAGTAAGATTAGTGGAACATTGTTGTCATGTTGTTGTTGTTGCCTCCTCTTATGATTGTTCCCCACAGCATCTACATCTGTCGCATCAGAGATGAAAAGGCCTCATGGTCACATCAAGATCATTTGCAGAATTGAATCATTAAAAAAAAACTCTTCAACATTCAAACTAGTATTGAAATATTTGAACTAAAGCACACTTCTCAAATACTAGCAGTGCTTTTCCTTCTGCCCACTAGAATGCACTGTTGCTCCTGTAACCCAGTGGGTGTCACATGCAGCTCTTCTCTGGCTCCACCGGCTGAACACACCCATTAATGTCTCCCTCTCCACAGCTCTATCGTTCCCTGCTGCTGGTAAAATATGGGAGTGGTAAAGCAGTGTCAGTATTGGTATCATTTACTCCACTGAAGCTTTAATTTGAACTGATAAAGTTGTGCAGCTGCTCAGGTGACTGGTATTATTCACCCCGAGGGAAAATATTAAATTGGGTCGATCCGTTCATACATAAGCTCAACAGGGACCAGTGTATGGAGCCTTATCACACATGTAATTCACATGTTTTACCTGAACTGTATACGGTTGACAGCTGAATGCATTCTGCTTTTATCACTCTGTGTAACTTGATACCACTAAATGTTTGACATCCGGCTGTTTGTTATTGTCTATTTTCTTGTGAACTCCAATTCTTGCTGGAAATGGAGTGCAAGTAGTAGTACATTGTGATTTGTCTCTGGTTGTGCAGTGCTGTGTTAAAACGTTCAACAAATTCCATATTTACATTTAGTTAAAATATATATACACATGATGTATAGTGTTAGATTCAGATCAGCTGATTGTGAAACACGAGTACATCCTTGTTGGAGCACTCAGATTATTGATTTCGGAAGTCAAGTCTTTTTTTAGTTTAGTAATTTATCAAGTGTCACATCGTTGTGTTTGCAGAGTTGAACAGGTGTGTGAGATTAACATTTTCCAATGTTTTGAATTGAATGACAGTTATATTTCAGTTTAATAGGGATTTATGTATGAATGTAATCCCCTTGAGTCCATATGCTCCTTTTAATACCTGCAACCTGAACCCATCCCTTCCACTTTAGTCATGGTCTTCAGTCCCCCGGCCCTCCACCCGCTCCTCCTCTCTGTCATGAACTCCTCCCTGTCCACCACTCCATCCTCCTCTCCATCCTCCTCTCCATCTTCCCGTCTTGAGTCTTCATTACTGGCACAGCCCTCTCCTGGTTCAAGTCATACCTCTCTGTCCGCCAACAGTTCATTATCATCAATAAATCCAAGTCTGACAGCTCCAGTCCCTCAAGGTGTTCCCCAAGGTTCAGTACTCAAACCCCTCCTTTTCATCCTCTATTTGCTTCCCCTTGGCAACATTATACACCACCATGGTCTCCATTTCCACTACGCGGTGTGTTATCCGCTACGCCGACGACACACAGCTCTACATCTCACACCCACTCCCTACTCCACCATCAGCAACAGATATAACAGATATAAAGACCTGGATGCAAGCCAACTTCCTCAAACTCAACAGCGACAAATCTGAAATCCTCATCATCTTCATCATCTCCATCCTCGGCCCCAAATCACTCGACAAATCCCACCACAACGTCTCCCTCTGCATCGATGGCCCCTCTGTTCCTGCTTCCACACGCGTCTGTAACCTCGGCGTCATCTTCGATCCAACCCCCAAAAACCTTCTTTCATATAAAAACATGTCTACGCCCATAACGCTCCTCTTCAGCGGCTGAAACACTCATCCTCGTCTTCATCGCCTCTCGCCTGGACTACTGCAACAGCCTCATGTACGGCACATCCACCAAAATCATCCTCTGTCCATTGCGGCCCCTCCCTCTGGAACTCTCACCAGCTCCTCAGACATTCTCCATCACTCGCCACTTTCAAAACACTATTATTTACTCATTTAATTAAATCTGCTTTTAACCTGTGATGCTAGTGATGTATGTTCTGTTTGTAAAGCGCTTTACAAATAAAATGCATTATTATACAATGGTGGAAGCATGTGTAGATGTTCATGGTGGTCAAATAAAAACACACAACAATAGTGTAAAAACAGGCGAATGTGGACAGATTTAGCACATCAGAGAGATTCTTGCCGATCAATGTACTTCAATATTTGACCAGCCGGGTTCAAGACCTGAATAAATTGTTTTTTTCTTCAGTTTGTGACAATTTGGAACTGCATAAAGATTAGCGATGAAAAAGGATGTAACTCAAATTGACCCATAATTAGTTTTTCATATACAGTTAAAGGTGACTGATTAAATACGTGTTCAGAAATCTGTCCCCTATTGCCTAATATCTTTTTTCTGACTCGTATCTCTAAATCAGGGGTCACCAACCTTTTTGAAGCCGAGAGCTACTTCAAGGGTACAAAATAATACGAAGGGCTACTTGTTTGATACAAACTTCCTGAACAACAAAGTTGCACAGATCACTATCTATTTAATCCCTATCTAACTATCTAACTCTATCTAACCCCCTTCAGAAATGGTCGGAGTTAGGGCTGGGCGGTATGGCCAAAAATTAATATCACAGTATTTTGTAAGATTCTGGCGTATTTTTTTTCTTCAGTAAACGCATTCATTCATTGATGCTGAAAAGGACCGCAGGCCAACTGAACAGCTGTTTTTACGTTGGTACATAGAGGGTGTTAGGAAGCTAAACCTGGAGGGACTTAGGACCCAGGGGAATGTAGGTGAAAAAAAACAGGAAGGGTCTGTCTCTTCCTGCGAGGAGTTTCTTCTTGGTGTGATAGTGGGTGAGCTGTACCCAGCATGCTCGGTGGTGTAATTTTATAAATGTACAATTATTAGTGTTACAAATTGTTAATAAGTCACAAACTGTTGTGTCTTGGTGTTTTACCCTGTTAAAATGTGTTAGTTGTGGGTTATTAATTGTTGTTATAAAGTTTTAACCGCGACTAAAGTTAGAACCATGATACAAGTTAGAACCATGACACGTAAGTAGCTCCGACCGCTGCGCGCACGCCAGTGAATTTTTTAAATTTTTAAATTATTTTTCTTGTGAAAGCTCATAAGCCTGTTCTGTTTTTATAACATGCTTCGCGGGCGACTAGCGTGGTCTCTGCGGGCACCGTGTTGGCTACCCCTGCTTTATAGATTATAAACTAGTCGAGACAACAAGATAACCAGCAGAATTAACCTCAGAGGATGTGAGTCCTCTCAAAGCCACAAAGATCCACAGGATTTAGTCTGTTTCACTTCTCTCTTCTGGAGCAAAGATCAACAGGATTTAGTCTGTTTCACTTCTCTCTTCTGGAGCAAAGATCAAGAGCTGGTATAGTTTTAAATAGAGAAGTTTTAAAGAAGTACTCTGATGACTCTGCGGTGGTCGGGTGTATTAGGGATGGACGGGAGGAGGAGTACAGGGCAGTGGTGAGTGACTTTGTGGAGTGGGCCGGCGAGAATCACCTGCTGCTGAACGTGACCAAGACCAGAGAGATGGTGGTGGACTTCAGGAGGAAGGCGACTGCTCCTAGACCTCTGAGTGTTCTTGGAGAGGACGTGGACATGGTGGAGGAGTACAGGTACCTGGGTGTTTCCATCGACAGCCGACTGAACTGGAAGAACAACATCAACGCTGTGTACAAGAAGGGGATGGGTCGACTCTTTTTCCTGAGGAAGCTTCGATCCTTTAATGTGTGCAGCAAGATGCTGGAGATGTTCTACCAGTCGGTTGTGGCCAGCGCCCTGTACTTCTCCATCGTCTGCTGGGGAGCAGCATTGGAGCCGGTGACACCAACAGACTTAACAAGATAGTTAAGAAAGCCGGCTCCATCATCGGCTGCAGGCAGGAGTCTCTGGAACAGGTGGTGGAGAGGAGGACGCTGAAGAATCTTTTGTCCATACTGGACAACCCGGACCACCCTCTCCACCACCTACTGCAGGGTCAGCGGAGCTCTTTCTCGAGGAGATTCCTCACGCTCCGCTGCAACAAGGACAGATACAGGAGAACATTCCTGCCAACGGCATTACGGCTTTATAATAAATCACCGCTTGCCAGATCCTCTGACTAACATCATGTATATATATATTTTTGCACAATCCCAGCTATTTCTATTTTATTCTATTTTATTATTATTATTATTATTATTATTATTATTATTATTATTATTATTATTATTATTGTATATATATCTTTTATCTTTCGTCCTGCTGTTTTTGTTTATGTTTATTTTGTTGTAAGTTGCTGCTACCCCGACACCAAATTTCCCCTCGGGGATTAATAAAGTATATATTCATTCATTCATTCATTCAAATAGAAGGAACTAATAATGTATATTGTATTCAGAAAACACAAGTAAATGAAACTTAACTACATGCAATGTTAGAGTCTCGGATACATGTTTTATTAAACCTAAAGACCAACCAGCAGAGAAGGAACAACATTGGCATTTATTTGGGGTTCTTGTTGTGTCCACCTGATGAATGTAATGTAATATGTTCTTGAGGGAAATATCTGCGACTGTTTTAACCAGCGAGTCTTTCACTTCTTCCATTTGGTGCTGCAGGAGCAGTTAAGGCTGTTTGTCAAAAGCGTGTTCACTCAAACAAGTCGCCTGCTGTGAATGAAAACTACACTGATTAATTCAATGGGTCACATTCAAAGATCGACGTTATAACTGCAACAAAATAAAGGTTTTAGTGATTAAATGTAACTGAAATTCCCAATATGGCAGACATTGGTCTGAGGTTCCATGATGTGAAAAGAGGTGAAGTCTTAGTTCAGAACTCCTGACCCAAAGTCCAGGTAATAGTCCTCCTCTGCAGCCAGTTGAGTAACCGTGTCACGTAGGACGTCTCTCTCCCTTTCCAAGGCCTGGTATTCCCTCAGAAGTCTCCTCAGCAGGTTCTCGCAGCAGGAACACGACTGGGTCGGATCCTGTTGGGACCGGTCGCTCTGGCACATGTCGGCCATTGTGGAGACGTTGAAAGGAAACTGGTCTGCATCTTCTTTAGAAAAAACTGTTGAAAAACAGAAGTTGTGAGGTACATTACAAGACGTTCCACCGTGGGAAAATATTACAACTTGTGCATTATTGCATTAGTGAGACATCACACTGTTATTCAGCACTTACAGGAAAGGCGCAAGGAGATGTTGAGAGCGGCCTGCACGATGCACAACACTCCTAAAGTCACAACGCCAGCTCTGAGAAGGCTTCTTTTTCTGGGTGTCGCACCTACACACACACACACACACACACACACACACACACACACACACACACACACACACACACACACACACACACACACACACACACACACACACACACACACACAGTCAATCATTCTGGATCGTGAAACTGAACCTCCAAACTTTGAGCAACACATCCAATGGTTGTTGAGTCTTCATCATGTTCACATCATTGAAACATTGAGGTAGTTTGAGATAATCTGACCATAACTGTTTTGCAGTATCCCTTATCTGAAAGTCTTAATCAAGTCTTAATCAATATTTATTTGTGCTCTTACCCGACCGCTCAGATCCCCCGTGGTGTGTTTTAGTTCCCTGGAGCTCATGGATAGTGGAGTAGTCACAAAGCTTGTATTCTTGTGCCATGGCGAGCGGCTGTGAGGAGGGCTGATGTGTCGCTGATCTAAGTTTCCTTGTGTCTTTAAAAGGGAAGGAAGTTAGTATTTAGTTTGAGGAAATACATGATTTATCAACAACATCCTGTATGGGTGAGACACACTTTGAGGTGCAGTGCAATAGAAACCTCATAACCTTCTGTATCTGATGGATCCCTCTTCATTGCCCATTAGAGTGTCTAGACCCAGCATTGCCCAAAAAGAGTCCCTGCATACATCCAGAAAGGTTATATGTGCGCTTCATTTAATTGGAATGTGAATTATACAATAAGGTGCTGCTATTCTCTTCTTGCATCAAAGACAACCTCATTCCTGGTAAATGGAGTGCAGAGGAACTTTTCACGTCAAGAATTATTCAATAAGAGTTATTCTCAACTTGTTTTAAGTTGTTGTGCAAGCTTTAAACACACATATAATTAGCATTAGGAGTATAACATTCAGGATTTCATGTTGCAAATCTGAGGTAGCCATAAAATGTGGTTATACTCGCTGTTAATTTAACATTATGTGTGTACCAGAATGTTTTTCTGAGTCAATTAATTCTCCTTTGTCTCAAAACTTTCTTGGGATCATAGAGTCTTTCTTTGCTGATAAGTTTGTCAAAGGTAAACCGACAGAAATGAGAGCTTCAACATTCCACTCGTCGTTTCTCATTAACACTGCTGGCTTTGTTTTAATTAGCCGCTGTGACTGACACCTGTGTTCCTGTGACACAGTATTCCAGACTCCTGTTATCCTCCTTCCCAGCTGCTGCTTGTCAATCATCCCAAAGTTGTCTCTTGTCTCTATCTCTCAGAACAGAAGCACACAGAAGTTTGCTGGCCCTCGGTGGCAGAAGCCTGCATGTTGGATTTACTTAACACTACAATACAATACAATACAAATGGGTATTAAATATACATTTTCAAAAATATGTCACTCGCTATAGTCCCACAATATTTTCTTAGAAATGTTTACTCATCCAGCCCATGACTAAAAGGAAACTATTACAGGATCTACAGGAACAGCTGACAGTCATCTCCTGACACTCAGCAGGGTGACACACAAAGCGGCGGCCATGACAGACTTCATGAGGTCATGTGATCTCTGCCATGCTGTCCAGAGAACACCTGCAGATGGTCGAGCATTTTGAAATGACGCGAGAGAGACCCCATTTAAATAGTGATGACAGGACTGTGCACGCACACACACACACACACACACACACACACACACACACACACACACACACTGAGCCACACAACAGGAAGTGTTCTCAGTGTCTGTGTCTACTCTGTTGTGGATGAGATGGTGCAGCATTATGGGATGGTTTCCCTGGAAAGAGGACGAGAGCAGTTTTCACCTTCCTTCAAAGAACACTTCCTGTTATTCAGTATATACACACATATATATATATATATATTAGTGCTGTCATATTAGCGCGTTATTAGCGCGTTATTAGCGCGTTATTAACGGCGTTAACGCAAACCAATTTTAACGCCGTCAATTTTATTAACGGCGTTAACACATTTCAATTTTTCAATTTTTTTTTTACGCAAGCACCACGCCGGATGTAGCTCAACCGGAAGCAAAACAATAGGCACGCCGTTTGGGCTTGGAAGCTAGGCTAACGTTACGGTTTGAAATGAATGAATGGTGAGCGCGATACGGCAAAATGAATGATATTCAGTGAACTGAGAACAGGTGCGCGTGCCAGAAGGGAGCGCGAGTGAACACATTGAACACAGCAGGAGAGAACGCAACGTTAGCCAGCTAGCTAAAGCTCCGGTGGGAAATTATTAGCTTATGCCGTGTTCACACCGGACGCGGCGCGTCCGGTGTGAACACGGCATAACGTTACCGTTTTTGAGGAGGTAGATTTTGAGGAGAGGGGACTGACAAGGCAGAAGGTAAAGTGGTCCACCGTTCTATCAATAAGCAGACCTGCCAACCTGTACGCAATTTGCGTAGCGGATACGTATTTTGACGTCAAAGTACGCTGGTAAAAATTAGTCTGAATAAGGCTAAACTAGAAGTTAACACTAATACAAACATTATGTTTGCAGCATGAGTGTGTTAGGGGAGAAGGATGCAGCCATTGTTAAACAGCTGGATTGAAATGCAGCTGGAACTGGTCGTGGCTAAAACTGGAAGGCAAGGTCTCAATAAAAGGGCAAGAGGTGTCCTTTCATCTAGGAGATGTATTCTCCAAAATCAACAGGCAGGGATTCACCAGATGCATTCTCTGCATCAAAGATATAAATGATGCTAACAAAGGCAGCCATGCTCTCCCTTACCACATTGTGCCTCATATACTGTAAATGTTAGACCAGTGACAGGCTGGCATGAAATGGCTTGCATAATACTTAGTAAGGAGGCCATAATCATGTTTGACTCATGGCTGAAGTTAAGTTTCTCCAGCTCTCCCCAGGTTGGCAAAAAAAGCATCTCAAAATGCATCAGATTGATGCTTTAAAATATGGAATATTTGAATGTTTCTTACGGGGGAGCATGCCCCCGGACCCTCCTAGAGGGGTAATATCCTTCTCACCTTTTTCACCCCTGACCCGTTTTCATGCCTGGTGCACTCTATAATTTTATTTTGTAAACCCTTGTTTACCTGAAATGTGCAGTAATTTTATTTTGTACCGCCCTGTTTGGCAGTTGTTTTTCAATAAAATAAAGCAAGCCAATCCACTTTTTCATGTTGATAAGAGCATTAAAATGCAACAAAAAAAAAATGCGATTAATTGCGATTAATCGCAAGTTAACTATGACATAAATGCGATTAATCGCGATTAAATATTTTAATCGTTTGACAGCACTAATATATATATATATATATATATATATATATATATATATATATATATATATATGCTCTGATGATATATTTATGTAGAAATGTGTGTGTCCCTGCATTGTATGCTATCCTTTGTTCTTATGTCTGCCTGTGAAACACATTGCTTTACATTTTAAATTAAGACGTGGTGTTTGCTGTCTAATCAAAGAACCGATTATCTCTTTGATTAGGCGCCAGCCAGGCGTTTCCCATCATGCATTGGGGTATGCAGTGGCTTCAAAAACTGCGGCAGCCTCGATCTCGTGAGGAAATACATGAGAAAAAATCTCACACATTGTGTGCTATTCTTGTCTAGATACTTTTTATTTTAATGAAAGAAGACAACCCAATCAACTGAGAGGTTCTCAAACTGCATTTTGGGGATGGAGATAATTAAAATTCAAGCGGCAGCTTAATGTACTGGTATATGCCTTAGCTTGTTATGTTTATTTACTAAAACATCAGCAGTTATTTATGATGGGAGCAGGAGGGTGAGCGGGGATTTCTCTTTTCTCGGGGCGAGAAGAGGCCGACAGCTTTCAGCTCTTTTAATTGACACATGTTCAATAATATTCCTCCAAATCAGACTTCGAGCTGGATTCTGTCTGATAAGGGCTGTCCGTTTGTCTTTAGAATAAACATTTTGGTAAAGCCTTGAAGGACTTTTCACTAACCAGACATGCTTTCTAAAATCAAACAATCCACAATCATGTTGATATGAAAATAATTGTGTAGCACAGAGGGCAAAACGTTTCCGCGCTCATCAAGTTGTCTCTCTAAGAACATATAATAATAAAAGATATTTGGTTTTCCAGCAAATACCTCTTTTCTCTCTCTCTCTTGTAAATGTCAGAATGCTGAGGTGAGATTGTTCCATTTGCGGCTTGCCTCTGAGATCTGTGTAATGGTAAGCTGGAGACAGCAGGGAATATACCACACCGGGCTTAATGAACAAAATCAGACCACTCTGAAGAATGAAAGTACAGCGGGCGAGGTCAAAGGTCACACCCTCCTTTCAGCAGCTAATTGGCTGAGCTTGTGATCTCTCCCAGAAGGTCCCATCATCAGAGCCTTCAACCTTCGCTTTCTGTGACAGCTCAGAGCAGCAGCTGACCCAAAGCACTGTCCGACTGAGCATTACAGAACACACTTCCCTGTATTGTATTTTTATTACAGCCTGATGTCAGGAGTCTCGATAAAATATATATTAGAGATGGTCTGAGCTCCAACAGAAGAGAAATGAATTATGAGTGGGATGTACAGCGGTCCATAAGGAACCACCCTATGTTCCCAAGTGAACTGTCTTCCTCCTCCTTGTGTAATTACTTTGTAAAAGTGAAGGCTTAAACTAAACAGGTTTGACCTTTAGCCCGGCCGCTGCAGCTCCAGAAGACTTCCACAGAAACATGGTTAGCAGCTTAATCTTGGCTTATGTTGGGCTCCTTTCTGTCCTCACTGAAGGAAAAATCAGGAGCTGACAAGAGGTGCAGAGCTAATCTTCCCACAGTCAGGTTGCAGGGACAAGCTGGAGATAAGACGGGGCTCTAGATAAGGCCGGAGACCCTGCAGCAGAACCACGAGCTGCGAGGGGAGCGATCCCTAGACCCGATAGCAAATGAAAGGAAGAGGCACTGGACCTCTCTCGCCAAGTCTCCCAGAAAATTAATTACACCAACCCCCCCCCCTCACGCCGTCCTCAGCACCTGCTGACATTCTGCTCGCCTCATCGAGGGCGGTGGTTGGAGTCCTCAACAGATGCGGTTCAGCTGAGATCTGATGTTGGCGGGAGCTTGCTTTCACATAAATGAAAAAAAGGTAATTGCACCTCTGTGAATCTTTTATGTTTTCCTTTCCTGTCTTCGACATGAGCATAGCTTAGATTAAATGTATTAATATGACTCTATTCTTAATAATACACATTGATGAGCCCTTTGAAGAAGTGGGCATCTCTGACAAGCTCCCTGGCATGAAGTAGGATTCACAGATTTGTGTAAAAAATTCGCACTAATCCGTCAGTCCAGGTCTGGTAAAAGGAAGCATTTTGTGCCGCACTGAACCGTAATTGAATCTGGCATCTTATTGTAACCCCGCTGCGTTCCACAATAAGCCGCCACAGAGCAGAGAGCGATATTAGATCATTATTCCAGAACCAGGACTGTTCACACTCGTCTTGTTGAGCCCTCCCTCCCTAAACGCAGCCCTCGCCTCACGCTGCAGACGTCTTGCATGTACATGCAGCAGTGTCCATGCAGGTCCCACGGGGGCTTATTAGAGGGAACGCTGTATCTTCTCACAACCTCACAGCAGCAGCAGAGAAACCCGGCTCACGTCAGCCGGACTTCAGACACGTTCTCACTGCAGCGTTGAGCAGAAAGGTCACTGCCTTTTCTGAATTTTCAAAGATTCTTATCATAAAGTGGAATCCTCATTCACTGCTGTCGTCCTTTTAGTGAATGTGAAGAGCGAGCAACCTGTCAGCATCTTGTAGGCCTCAACCGAATGCAACATCTGAAGATGTCTGTCACAGTAGACGAGGACAATTAGTTATCACGGAAACGATTTTTGCAAGGAATTTTTAGGGATTTGACAAATGATAGGAAAGGAATAGAAAAAGTGCAGACATAAAGCAAAGCATCGTTCCCATCTCACTTCCACATTAAACTGCTAAGTTGCCCATCAAAATGACTGACTTTAAACCGTTCTAGCACTGATGGCACACTATGACGATGACGTCTTTTTTTTATGACATCATATTTTCAAATAAAATGATCATGACATATTTATGGCATACTATATATACTATGCCTTTTCGTGACGTTTTTGTGACATACTATACTATTATTATTTTCTATTTGATGGCATACTATAGGCTATGAATATTGTATGGCATTTTTGTGGCATAGGCCTACTGTTGCATTCTGTTGCCGTGGACCTGACGTGGGGACGTTGTGGGATGGTTGGGCCTGTAATTTAGTGCACAGTGATTGGTCTCTAAAATACACCTGTTGGCTTTGAATCTGGCCGTTGTCACATCCATGACGGGCACCACATTCCCTTTAGAAAATAATTGTACTGCAGCAGGGGTCTGCTCCGCTCAATCCTGGTCCTGGTTCTCCAGTGGGCCCAGCAGTGGGGCCCGGGTCAGCAGCACGGTGTCGGTGTCGGCTCCCAGCAGCTCAACTCCTGGCTGCCGGCGTCGCGCTCTCCTCCTCCTGCCGGAGTCAGACTGCTGGTGGAGCGCTGCAGGGCAGCAGCTGCTGCTGGAGGCCTCGCTGGAGTCTGAAATGCATGATTTCATCCGATTTGCCGCGGAATCACACACATGCTTTCTCTCCAAAACTGACACTCGATAAAGTTACGCCGGCTTTGAAATACACTTTCTGAAACCCTGACAGAGTAACGTCGTGCCGGGCAGAAGCACAGCCGACAGACTCGCATAACCAATCGATGTGGCGGAGACTTACTGCGTGTGGCTGCATGTGTCCACGGCAATGCAAGCGGTGGTATCGTATTGTAGTTTTTGTTATCGTTTATTTAATTGTGAGTCGTGATGTTTCATGATGTTCAGTTTTATTCTAACAACACGGACGGCAGGTCAAACAGATGCGACTCCTATAACTCGGCTGGCATAGCGGTGTGCGTGTCCTTGTTTTTACGTCTCCATTCTTCCATTGGGAACTGCGTGTTTAACGTCACATTGCTATGAATTGTGGGTAATTCCCTTAGGTAAAGTCGGCATCTAATGCTGACTTACGGAAAGGGTTCATAAAGGGCTCAAAATGTCTGCCAGAGACTCAAGCGCTCTACGATGTGACAGTGGGACAGAACCAAACCCTCACGGACTTCGTGGGAGCCTCAAAGGGTGGAGATTGGGATTGGACCTCTATGAGTGCAGAGCGATGAGCTCGCCAGCTGTGAACCCTGCACTCTGTTACTCGCCGGCTGCGTAGACAAGTACAGAGAAGCTCGGGTTAGAACACACACAGAGGGAGCGCGGCTTCATGCTCAGGACGCCATTACTCCACGATGTATACAAAGCAAATAGTTTAGCGACTCTTCGGTCTTTCTGAAGTCCAACCTACATGTTTCTGTAATAGGGGTCAGAGTATGCCAATGTTCTGCAAGTGACTGTGTGCTGGAAGAGGCTCAGTGTTAACGGCCGGTTTGGTTAAGATGAGCATGAGGAGCATCTTATCTGGTTTGTAGAATTTTCTAATCCAAGTTTGACATCAGTTATGTGGCTGCAATGGGAACAAAAACTGTTGCCTGTCCGATATATTGGTTAAGGCAGTGATTTTCAACCCCCAGTGTGCCGTGAGAGAGCGTCAGGTGTGCCGTGGGAAAATGTCCAATTTCACTTAATTGGTCAAAAAAAAAGTATTTAGTTGCCGCAAATCATTTTTAATTGTTGAGCATCTGAGCTGCAATATAGTGGCTGGCAGAGTAGTTTCCTATAGAACAGGTCTGCACCTTGTTCTGCTATTAAACAAACTAAACGGACCTATGTTATTGATCGTATCTACACATGGCATGTCATTTCTGTCTCTACAGAAATGACATGCCATGGTCGCGTCTACAATTCTTCTCTGCTCTCTGTGTCGCGCACGACGGAGTTCCGCCCCGACGCGCTGCACACAGACAAAGCCTGCGCACTTTGTGGTCGTCATTAAAATAAATGAACTCCATGTTTCCTTTAAGTCAGTATTTATCAAACTGGGGCGGTATTTATTACAGGTGGGGCGCAAGAGGAAATGCTGATTTTAAATGTTCACCGTTAACAGGCTACGCTTGCGCATGCGCGACTCCCCAATTCTTGTCATTTTGTCAAAAGCCGATCTTTATGAGATCTCCCTCCGTGAGGTCTTTTCTGCTGTAGCGTCTCTCATCATTGAGCATGAACTGAGAGCCGTATCAAATCTACAACCCTGTTTTAAAAGATTTGTAGAGGAAAGCAGCTCACTGCAGCCACTAATACTGATGCTCACATATCTGCACTCATTCTGTTTTGTTTTGCAAAAAAATAGCTTATTGTTTTCCACAATAAGCCATTTAGTAGTAACTAAATATTTGTTATTTTTTACGGATATAACTTTATTTTAATTTTTCTTTTGTCTGCTGGAGCAATTTGGTTTACTTGAAAGTGATTGCAATGTTCTTTATTCTATTATTTATAAAAGCACAGATGGAGTCACTAGAAGTACTGTGAGGTATTACTTTGCACTAATGACCTACCATATATGCTGTATTATGCTACAATGTGATATTTTGTAACTTTTTGGGTTGTTGGTGTGCCGCGGGATTTTGTTATTGTAGAAAATGTGCCGCGGCTCAAAAAAGGTTGAAAAACACTGGGTTAAGGAACTGTGAAGCCATAATTCCGTTTGTTTGTATTGGTGCTTTTTATGTTAATACTTTCTGTCAGCATAATTTTCTCTCTTTACTATTCTTTAAGTCTGGGAATAGCTGGCGTTATTGGACTTGCACATCATGGACACGTTGACAAGGAAAACTCTGAGGTGCTGTGAACATTCCCCTTGTCTAGATAACGGGTTTAAATGGGATATTCAGTTATGTGCATTCTGGTTAATTGGACATCAAACACTGCATGCACGTGAGAGATTAGACTTCTGAGGAATGTCAGAATAGAGGAGACTACTGTATTTGCTCTCTATCAGTGACTTTGTTCTAAATCTGTATTATTGGACAAGAAAAGCTTGTAATTCAATTTCTTACTTTAATTTACTAGGAGAGGATTAAAAGCAACTCCTGTGAGATGTTGCAGGATTATGGTTGCTAAGTTTGTACTTGTTTTACTTGAAGGAGCCATGATGATTGCTTTTACAGCTGGAGACCCAGACAACGTCCTGGCTGTTCACTACTAGCATATACAGATAGGTGAGAAAACATATTTATGAATAATGTGAGTTTCATTGATGGTTCATTGAAAATGACAAAAGTGAAGGTGGTGAGTGAGTGGAGCGAAGGAGTTTGCGCACAAATATTATGAAATGTTCCAAAGTATTTTGGCCTAATGGTTGTGCAAGAGGCTAGCACATTGATCCTAAATATAATCAGGGTTCTCTGACCTCAGGGTTCTCTGACCTCAGGGTTCGCTGACCTCAGGGTTCTTCAGGGTGGCGCTTCACATCGCTGCTTTTAATATCGCTGAACATGAGACATGCTGCTTTTGAACTGGTTGTGGTAATAATAAACATATGAGAGTCTGTCCATTCCTGGTTAAAGGCTGTGGTTGCTTAACCAGATAAATGTGGACCGCTTGGTCTACATTTATCCTTTTGGAGCAATAACTTCTGTGACTCACGTACTTTTTCCAACTCTCCTGTCGCTCCTGTGTGTGTGAATATCTCACTCGAGTCGAGGGCGGGGCTTATAGAATACACACATGTGATTGGTCAAGTAGGATCACGTGAGGGGATTTACAAGGCGTGTGATTGGTCGGTGTGTTTCCTGGACCGCTGACCGAGAGCCGCAAAGTTCTAGAAAAGCTGCACCGGTTAAATAGAAGTGATCCATGGAAATGTAATAATTCTCAATTATCTATCGGTTTTCGGCCGTGGTCGGCCTGTTAGTGGCCCCTGGCCTATAAGGTGTGAAATGTCTAGATAACCATACAATTTGGAAATATTTCCGATACGTTGGCTTATGACTAAATATTTGCAGTCTCAGCTGTACTTTTTGTTTTTCGGGCTAATTAGCACATACAATATGACACTACCTCAAAAACTATCACAGAGTTGATTTAGAACCTCTCAAAGCCATAACATATTAAATATTAAACAACCTATAAGCATATAAGCTTCACGGAGGTCGGATCTTTCAGGGCTTTTGTGTTGGATTGCATTACATTCTTAGAGTGTTAATATTATTGTGTCCAAACCCAGATGCTTCTTTATTTGATCAAACAGTGTGCCAGCACTGCACCTATACACACTCCCTTTTCTTCTGGAGACACCATAACCATAACAAGCAGACACAATTCTGTGCACGAACACACAAACACACACCTTTCTTCGCTGATCCTTCTTAGAAAAGCATCTAAACTTTCCCCATTCCCATTTCCACAGGGCCCCATATCTCACTGTGGGAAGGGAGAGAAATAAGCAGCGGCGCGCTGCCTCTGCCAGCCTGTCGGATTTGAAGTTTATTAAGTATATCAAACCAGGGCTGGCCCCCTCAGGGAACATTTGCAATCCAAAGCTCTGCTTGCTGTTGCTTCCACCAGCATCAAGCTGTCACAAACACTCCATTTAATTTGCAAAGCAGTGCACAAAAAGGGGGGGTGGAAGAAAATAGGAAACAAGTGTCATTTTCCACCATGTATGAGGACAACATTTGCATCTAAATCAATCTGATGAAAGTTGTTGGTCTTTGCTCTTGGGGAGGTGATGTATTGGGCTGTTAAGAGCAGTTTGTTGTGCTGTAGTTCCAATATCAGGTCTTCACATTCTCTAAAATAGCTATATTCACTTTTAGATTACATTTACCAGCAAGAATGCACAAGTCAATGCTTACCTGCACTGTGTAGACACAATATATGTATGTCCAATATCTGTTCCTGACACCAGTCACAAGAAAGCTTTCCTTAGTGGTCAGGATGTGTCGAATTTGTGGTTCTATGTTCAGTTTTATTCATTGATTGATTTTGAGCCCCTCATGGCCAGCCAAGCACACATCTGCTGCAAGCGAATTTGTGCATTTTTATAGCTGACACCCCACCACCAGCACCGCCATCATCCTACAGTACACACTCACAAGCTGAGCGCCTCTCAACTCAAAAAACTGACGGACCGTCCCTGCTCCACACTCCCAGACCAGATATGCAATTTATCAGCTGGAAAACATGCAGGAGGGCTAAAGGTGAAGAGCCTTCTTCTATCTAGTCGCGCTACACCAGCCACTGCTCAGTCTGCTCTATCTGGGCTCATTTCACCCTCCAGCGAACAGGAGAGTCTATATGGGGCCCTCTGCAAAAAAGACCTGAGGCACTCCCACCCAGAGTCCCTCCACCTCTGCTGCCCTCATCGCCTGAAGGGCAGATGAGCCTGACAGGCTAGGACAGGGAGTTGTGCGGCTGCTAGCTTGTGTGCCTGCATGCTAGCTTGTGTGCACACACGCTAGCTTGTGTGCACGCACACTAGCTTGTGTGCCTGCATGCTAGCTTGTGTGCCTGCACGCTAGCTTGTGTGCACGCACGCTCGCTTGTGTGCATGCACGCACAGTGGTAATAATCATGGGCATGATTGTGTGTCTGTTATTACTACTGTGTGTTCATGCAGGATTTGTACCATCATTTATTTTGTGCTACATATTAGTGTTCATCAAGCAAGTCTAACATCTCCAAGAGATGATGTAACTTTTAAGCAGGAAAACGGATTACTCTCGTTCCAGAATTAAACATTTCATTAGCGCCTTTCTTTTTTATAACTATAGGCTAATTACATTAGCCACGATGGTTATGTCATAAGTCTCTCGTGCTGCTTGCACAGTGCAAATTGATGAACTTGGACATTGATGAAACTGGACATTTTTTAATTGGTTCTGGGAAACTATAAGGCAAACGTATAAGCCTATAGAACATGCTATGGCTGGAGGTTATGACACTGACGAAGCGATGGGAGAGAATGAATGTTACAAACACGTTTCTGGTGGGGGTTTTGCCGTCAGAGACGGTGAGTTTTTAGCCTGTGAGTTTTTAGCCTTGTCTTCAGCCTCCATCTCAGGAGTGACACGTTGTGTGTTCTGCCTCTCAGCTACAGTATAACTAACGTGTACATTACACTTCTACATAGCATGATTCCCTTTCTCCCTTGTGCTTTGCTCCCGTGTGCTTTCTGAGCCTAACAGGTGGCTCTCGGGATGAAATGTCTGTTTGTCGGTCAGTCGGTGGTTCACAACTGTTGGAGAGCCGTGAAAATGTGAGCAGACATTCGTGATCTCTTGAGGAATTTTGAGATTAATTACTGGCTTTGCTGGTCTCCTGACTTTTCTTCTTGGGCAAACATGAGATTGGTATTTGTGACTTCTATTTGATTGGATTGCAATGAAATTTGCAATCCTCCACAAGATGGAACAACTTTGGTGATCCTCTGGCTTTTAATCAAGGACCAAATACTTGGAAAACTAATGGCATTACCATTAGCCTAAACTGCAGTTTCTTACTGGTTAGTGCTAATTAACAACACGCTAAACAAGGTAAACATTATAATACATAACAGAGTAGTAAACCAGACACTGAAGATCAATGATGACCTTGTCCAATGGCTCAGAAAAAAACCCAGAGAGTTGTTTTCGTGTGAGTCATTTTTGTTCACCAGGTGGTAGAAATATGGAACTTGTCAATAAATATAAACCTTTGCTTTTTGGAGGATCCTGTGGATGATTCCTCCCTCGTTGCTTTTTCTCTCTCTGTCTCTCACACATGCAAAACCACTTTCTTGCAAAGCTCAAAGTAGCATTCAGCAGACCACAGTATCAGTCTCCCTTTTGGCTTCAATGGCAACGAGATGTAAGAATTTACCCAGACATGCCTCCCTTTGATCTCCCAATAACACAGGCGTATTCTCCTTGTCACACAATGTCAAACCCTTAACCAGGTTCTGAAGAAGAAAAGAAATCACAAACACATGCACACACAGAAAATATCTTTGCCTGAAGCCAACGGCAGCACTCCATAAAAAAAACACAGAAAAAGGAAAAGTCAACTTCAACGGATATTCCTTTGGTTTTATTTTATTTCAGAATGTTGAATCTGGCCTTATATGAAAGGGGGCGCTGTATGAAGATGTGGACAATTGCATTTAAATATGGTGAACATGGTGTTGAAGCTGCAGCATGCTTTAGGGGTAAAGGCGGTATAACAATTCAGGGTCATCAAAGAAGATGAAAACAGATGTATTGCAATGATTCTACTTGCTTAAAGCTTTGATGTGCTAGGATGATGTCAACAAATGTTTCATATACATTAATAAATATCATGGGATGTGCATGTTAAACATTTTGGACCTCACATATTAACGTTGCAGTTCCAATTGATCTCCAGCAGGATGAGAGGGGCTCCTTGCATGAGGCAACATGTGTACAGCACTCATACATACGCAAGTCTTTTAGTTAGCAAGGGTTTGCCTCTCAGCAGGTTTATGCATGCAAATGAATGCGTTATGCATTGCCTCAACAATTTAATACCAATAAAGCTAACAGTCTAGGTATGTAGCAACATGTGGTGAGAAGGAGTACAGTACAATTGTTCTCCACAGCTGGAATTGGCAGAGCAGAGGTTAATTCATCTCCAGTGAGCGACATTGTCTTTGTGAGACATTTATTTTTGTATTTTAATAAGCTGTTAAAAATATAATAGTTTCTGTTTTGTATTTCATTATTATATACTTAAATATCTCCATTTCATTCTACTTTCTATTTTTATAATTTTTTTAGAAGGAACATTTATCAGCTTAATTAGTAGATAAAACATGTACATGCAACATATCACTGCTATAGATTGAACAATCAAACTAGAAAAAGAAAAGTTAAAATTTACTCCACATCAACAGTAAAATGTCACATTGATGCATCAATAATAATAATCGTATGTTATATTTATAGTACAGCATTCAGAGCCCATTTTTCAGAGTTGTAAGTGACTTAATTTTGATTATTTAGGTTATTTATAACATTTGTGTACTTACTTACATTTTAAATGCCATCAGCTCACATCAGCAACATTACAATCTTGCGCAGCATCACGATATGCATCTGATGTTGGTCCCGAGGCCGTTATCACCTCATGTCAACAGACCTCTCACCATCGCGCGGCGCTGGGCGACCCTTGACCCTCCTCAGGAGGGTCGGCCCGAGAGGAGAGGCGTCTCTCACGCCCTGCTCAGTGGAGCGGAGCCCAGTCGGCTGCTTGGAACCGAAGCTTGCATTGGTAACACCGCCACTTGTATTAATGCGCAACCATCACTCTCCCCTGCATCTAAATGTTTCATTACAGCCGAGGCGCAGACACAATTTCGCGGCCTATATGGAGCCGCTCACCAGCAAGCGTGCTCTCTTCAGGGAAAAGTAAAGCATGACAAATTGAAATAAATGAGAGCGGGAGAGAGGAGAAGAGAAGTGGAGGAGGAGGACAAGGCCTTTTCTCCATATGGCCTCGCAGGGAGGATAACTCATGTATTCTCTAACATCGCTCTTTTTTTCTGTCAAACGTCCTCTCTTCTGTCCTTCATCCACTTCAGTGGGAACCAGGCGACTTTGATCAACTGTCCTTCTATTGATACAGGGATACTTTTGACAAGATTAGCTGCAAAAAAAATGAAAATGGAATTATAATAATGTAATTCATATGCAATTGAGATGCTCAATATTTCAAAATGTGCCAATTGTCTGCATCATACATGGAAGCTGTCTACCAAGGTTATCTTCCACCATACAGTCAACAATGCTTTTCTGTGACAGGAGATTTTATCTTTTCTTACAGTCCATATGATGCTGGTGTGCTGGAAAATTGAAAAATGGCCGTGGTGAAACATCAGTCGTAAACCATGTGGGATTTACCATACGATAAGTTGTATTATACATCCTTGATCAGTGCTATCTGAGCTTTTGTATCAGCCAAAGGGCCACGACCCTTAAAGCATCAAGGAAATGAAAACTCAATTCTGATAATCTTATTATTATTTAGCAGTTTAACTGTGAGAGGACGATCTGCCTCCAGGTCAGTCTTTGGACAGGTTCTGCTCAAACTGGAGGATCTGCAATGTTTTCATGCTGTTTTCAGATTGAAATACTATGTCATAATAACACTGGTGATATTGTTACATAAATGTCTGGTATGTATCACCAGGAGCCGAGACCAGAGGCAGAGGCAGTGATTTCACAGGTGCATTACAAGTCAGTATGTGACACACACACACACACACACACACACACACACACACACACACACACACACACACACACACACACACAGCTCTCCATCCAACCCCACTCACACCCCACTCACAGCCCCCATGGCCTAAAACCCCACAGCCACACCACGGCAGGTGTGTTGCCGTAGCAACAGGGCCCTTTCATCTCCTGGTTCCTCATTGGGTATGCATATTCCGTTTGGCGCCATCATCTACCTCTACCACCCCGTCCCCAGCAAGCCAGTCAATCACACTTTGGTCTCCTCTCTCCTCTGATTGGCTTGTTCCTCTCATGCCCTCGTGACCTTCACACACGGCGATGAGAGAATCACCTCCAGCGAGAGAGGGAACACACCTGTTGCATGTTTGAGTACCAAATATTGTGTCTGTGAAATCATGTGTCATACATATGGAAGCCCGTTTCCGCCACAAAAACAAACAGACAAAAAGTCATAATTCGGAGATAAAAAAGTCATAATTATGAGATAGTTAGTGACGCTGGCTTTTCTCCTTCCTGTTATCTGCGCTGTCTTCACAAGTCTCCTCATCCCCTCGCCGGTCTAACCATGCAAACCATATGCAAGCGTAACTGTTGACCTTTTAGTTCAACAAATAATAGCATTGCTATTAATGTAGCTGTTGCATGTGTTTTATCTCATAATTATGATTTTTTTTTTCATACTTATACCTTCTGATAAAGGTGCAATATTCGAAATGTGCAATATCCCCACATAACTTTCTTCCACCTCTCAAAATGTGCAATATTCCCATGTAACTTTCCCCTTTTCCCTCTTTTCACAATCCAGGAACAGCACTCAGGACTAGCCTATTTATTACTGTTATTTAAAACATTTTTTAACTGTATCTAATACCTTTCTTGTTGTTCTGTACATATATCACCGTATGTATAGTGTTTTTATATTTTATATTTTTTCTCTTTCTTATTATAGTGTGTTTTTATTTCCTAAACTGACTCAGAGCCCTGCACAATAATTGGTCTATGCACAAATGGCAAATAAAACCCCTTGAACCTTGAACCAAAGCTTGAAGCTCGCTCTTCTCCAACATCATGTCTTAGTTGAGAATGGGGAGCACAGACCAAGAGGTTTATGGATGTTTCTCTATGCCTCTCTTTCCATCCTTACTAACATAGATGTTTTTGTTCTGCACCTGAAAGCCATAACATAGATGAGGCAAGAGGATCCAAGTGATAGTTAGTTTCTGCATCTTATTGTATGCAACTGATGTTTTTGACAGTTATGAATAGCAATACGGATCTTTGGCTGATTGCTCTGCACGTTTCTTTCCATCCTTGAGTCTCTTTTCTGTATTTTCTTCTTGACTTCTTCGGGGGTTCCCAGGGCAGTAAGACGTATTGACATCCTCTCCTCTCTTCTCCCGACCTGTGAGCTCCGGTTGTCTGCTCCGCTGAGCTCCAAAGCCCGACTGCTGCAGTGCGGGAGGGGAAATGCGGAAAAACTGAGTCCTGATTATCCGGTCAGTTAGCTCCTCTTATCTCTCCACTCGCCGCAGCACTGACAGCAACCTGGTCTGTGGATAGTCAGCCGGAAGACCTTTGAGCCGCTTCTATTGGAAATGCTTCTGCTGATAACTGTGAGGGAGGCTGCTCATTGGTCAGAAACCAGTTGTATGACACTGATTGGTCAGAGCTGCAGGGTTAGTGACACATAGAGGGTTACCGGGTGGAGGAGATGTGGTCATCTCTTGCTGACATTATGGTTTAATGGGTTTTAGGTGGTTTTAATATGTTTCCACTTTTAATAGATTCTGAAGGGTTCTTGCAGATCGTATACATTTAATGTGTATTCGTTTTACAAGGAATTTCCTCTTTATCAAAACATTCCCACTGATTATTACAAAGTGTGGCCAGAAAGCAGACAAACCCAACCCAACATGAGCCATTGAAAACAGAAGTCAGTGAGTTGATACATATTGTGTATTAGCTTGTATTGCCTTTGATATTTAGGCTTGTAAACTTTGCATTTACATCAGGAATCAACACGCTTACATTACAGATGTTTGACTATTTGAACTCAGTATTTTCTTCTATCTGCTTTCATAAACCTGAACAGTGTTATCTCTGTCAATCATCTTTACCCAATTCATGACCAAAAGATCACCTGCAACACCTCTCTGTCCTCTCACTGATCTCACTACAGATGTGTCTGGTTGGGCTCACAGAAGAAAAAACTGGATTTGTCGACACATCGGCTCCTGCAGTGTGAGACAAGAGACAAAAGGGGAAGAAGAAGCTTGTTTTTCATCCATCCATCTCTGGTCCAAATAATCGGATCAAAAGGAGCATGTTGGTTCATCAAAATGTCATTCAGAGCAGCGTAAAAAACTAAAGAAGAGCTGGTTTGTAAAGCTTTGGAGGCAAGAAAAAATTATAAATATGTAAAAGTCACATTATATTTTTCTTATTCATAATCTTAACTTTGCGTTGATGCACTTCCTCTCTTGTGTTTTCTTCCTCTGGGTCTTTCTCACTTCTCTCTGCACCACCTGGCTGCCTGTTGTTGATGGATGGGTCAATTTGGCCTAAACCTAGTATAGATCATAACATGTTAGTCCATGCGGTGTGACATGACATCTCTTTATGAGATCTCCAGTATCCCCCCCCCCCCCACACACACACTTGCCAGTTTGCTCCAGAATCAGTCACGTGCACAAACTAATGAGACGAAAAACACTGTCCTTCTCTCTCCAACCGTTTTCTATGACATTTAGGCCTCAACTAATACGGCAGTTCTCTAAACTGTACCATGCATTTTCAGACTAAAATATTCATCAATTTTCATCACAATATTTTAGTGTCCAGAGGCAGACATTGGTGAAATTGGTTGTGTTGTAATTTCCCCGATTTGCTGGCTGAAATGATTCTTTGTCCCCCAGCACACAATCAGCTCTCCTAGTCTAAACACGCACGTCTTCTATCTGTGTAGTGTGTTCTCACGGTGGTGATGCATGCAGCTACAAAACTAATATTCTCATATTTTACAAGCTGGGTCTTTTTTTTAAGCTGACTAGTGAAGCTTCAGGCTGCAAAAAAGTGCACATTGTCCAAAAGAGACAAATCAATGAAAGCTTGGTAGGTTTTTAAATGACATGATGGGAAACATTGATACCACTGTTTAGATGTGGAGCTCGAGCCGGGAGGGGATTATCTTAGCAAGAGGATTTAATGCAAAGTAAAAGAAATACAAATACACTTCTTAGCTCACTAATTAACATGTTGCATCTCATTTGTTTATTCCATTTAAAAATTGGGAGGAAATAAACACAAGTTGTGGTTTAACAGACAGTTAGATGCTATAACTATAGGCAGGAAGTTACTTTGCCAAGTCTCATGTCAGCCAAGAAATAGTTAGAGCATGAACTCCAAAATCATCTTTACTTTTCTGTTTGTGGATAACTAATGAGGTACAACATGTTAATTAGTGAGCTAGAGGCGCTGTTTCCATTCTGAATGTGAAGCGAGGCATTTTTTTATTTTCTGGCTTTAGATAATAGGGCAATGTTGTGGTAATAATTTATATAATATTCACCTTTTAGATCTACAAAAGCCTGCTTGTTATGTCTTTTGGAGTAGGTCGGACATCTTTAACCTCTTGAGCTCAGCGCCCGTTTCTCCTTTAAAAAAAAACTTAAACTTAATTATCTCCGCAACCACAACGTTTATTAACTTCATTTAAATTGCTACAATACTGTAACCATTGTGAGAACCTTTGGTTAAAACAAAAAGTAAAGTAACAGTTAAGTTTAAGTACTTACGTCACTCTGTGAACTTGCTGCGGCGATGGTAAGTGATAAGTACCCCTTAACAAAGTCTATAAGCCTTACAAACCCCCTATTTGTACCTGAAAAGCTCCTCTTTTTTTAGGGCTGAGGCTTCCCTGACCGGCGGATGTTTCTGCATCCGGGTCATCGAGCACAAGCGAAAGCCCCTGAAGATTTTAAGTCCCAGCATGCAAAAATCTGACAATGTTTTCCCATAAAACAAGTAACCTTTCTATTTTTTAACTGACCGACACGGTTTTTTGACTGAAACACCTTCCCAATGAGTCAAAGCTTTGTTTTACAGTGATTTAGTGATTCTTTAGGTCCTAATCGTCCCAAAAAGGTGTGTTATTAGTATGTGGGATGTGGGTGAGGCCCTGAACCATGGAGTTGGAAAAACTCGGGGACCGCTCAAGGAGGAATTTTTGGCAAATCTTGCTCATAATCATGAGCAAGATCAAAATATGGTATAAAAGTTTTATATATATATATATATATATATATATATATATATATATATATATATATACAGTATTTAAAAAAGTATTCAAACTCATTTGGGGTTCATATGACTGAACACGGGGAACCAGAGGTACAGAAGGAAAAACGACCCCAATTGGGGCCTTTGGTGTTCAAAAAGCTGCCTGGGACTCTTACAGTCTTTCAAAGGCAAATGTTAAGGACAGATAAAATAATATATTATTCCACTTTTCCAGTATCTATTAAGTTGAGAATCTCCATCTATGCTTTTTTGAAAGAAAATGTGGGCTCTGCCCCTGTTACCATACTGACACCTTTGAACTTCTCTTCTCCTCTTTGTCTCCATATATATATATATATATATATATATATATATATATATATATATATATATATATATATTTAAATGCTTCCTAAAAAAGCCTCGGAGATGCAAAGAAAGAGAAGAGAGTTGAAACATGTATTCATACGGGGTGCCATAGAAACCATTTGGTTATAATTTAATGTCTCTTTGTTGTGCAGCTGCTGAATAGAAAGAGAATCTCGCGGCTTGAAAGGAAATTCATTGCACCGCTGGATGAATTCTAATAATCTGTCGTCTCTTTTTCCCCGTTCTTTATCTCGTATCCTTCAAGCCCCCACGCAATCGTGGCTCCCTCGTTCACTCGGCATTGTAAAGAGGGTCAAAGAGCAGCCTCATCAAAGGGTCATTTGTGAGCCTCGATGGGGAAGTAGGTTCGCTCCGATCCTTAATGGGGCCGGGCTCAACACAAGCATTTTGGAAGGGCCATGGAAAGGGTTTTATCCCCAAATGGAGCTTTATGAAAGGGGACAATGAAATCAAGGAACTTTGTTTCCTACTGGTGGGTGGTGCCTGGAGGTGATTACATGGAGTATGTCGCCAAGAGGCACTTCAGAGCAGAGACATGTTCAATCACGTTGTGAAACAAGAACAATTAACAGGAAGGGCGGCTCTTACAAGTATTATGTACTGAAAATATTTGCCAGAAAGTACAAAAATACTGGTTTAAAATAGAGATGCTGTGAATAGGCTGATTCCACATTGTTGTACATGGATGCATGATCATAGCGATTGCCACAGTGTTAAAGTTTCTTTCCTTGTATCGTGAGCACAAAGTCATTTACTCTCCTGCAAGAACACACACTCACAAGCAGCACATCCGCAGACGGCAGCAGCACCTCAGGCAACAATAATCAATTAGAATATGCTGGCAAAGGCTGGCTGCACCATGTAAATGATTTGATACAAATGAGCTTTTCCTAATTAAACGGTCTAATTTGCTAAAAGGGGTGTGAGGGAGGTTGGCGCTGACGCCGGCTGAAAAGCGCTGCAGCGACATGGCGCCCCAGGTGCAGCTGAAGATGATAAATGTGAGCAAAGCGCTGTGTTTCTTAAGTGAGGTGTTAGGGGAACATGACGCGGGCATTTGGGTTTTATAGGAATGATTTATTTCCTGCAAACTCTATTTTAAGGCCGAACAAGATGCTTTTGTTATTGTGTACAAAACCAGCGCCTGACATGTTTGTCTACTGACTAACAGTGAATCTTACTAGATTCACTGTTTGTGCTCATTAAAAACTTCAAGAGGATCAATTCCAACTGATAATCCTGACGACACAATTTAAAATCGTCATGAATGTGGCAGAACTCATGTTCACGGACGAAGTAATACGTTTCATTAACTTTCGTTATGTCATTTCATTCTAATTTATTAGCCGTATGAGCTAAGTTAGGCTATAATGTGTGATCCACAGCTACATTTTCAGGTTTGGCTCCAATCCTAAACCTGCACCGTTCTCCCTAAATCTAAAATCATATTTATGTGACATGGTCATGGTAATAAAATACTAATAAATAGTAATAAATGAAGTCATGTTTTATGTTTTAAGTAAACCTATAGCAGCTGTATGAAAATAAATAAACAATGAAACAAAAATGGCCTAATCATACTAGAGATAGCCACCCATGCTGTTACATTACCCATTAGCAGCTAGCTCAATTTGTGTAATTTCTTTCTTAACTTTGTTGTTTTTACATATGCATGTTACAGTAATAGCAAACCACAGTGTCATGGTTTAAGGCAGTGATTCTCAACGGACACGTTTTCAGCGGGTCCGTTGCTGCAAGAAGTGCATATTTGCTCCTCTCACCCCATTTTAGCATACTTTTGTCCTAATTTCAGTTTTTTTGAATGCTTATGCTTCTCTGAGCCCTTCTAGATCATAACCTTCTAGCTCTGGATGCAGACACTGTGAGGGCCAGTTCGTCGCCCCAGTGGGTGGACGACATCCTCCGCACCCTTCCCCTCTTCCAAGTGGACGGGCGTTGCCCTGCATCCTCTTTCTTTGCCTATTGGACAAATTGACAAACAGCCTTAGCTGTCGTTCCTTTGGGCTTGGCCCAAATTCCTCTGCTTGAGCAATATGAGGTAGTTCCCGTGGGATTCCTCGTGACTCTGTTGGTATAAATCATCCAGTGTGAAACACTGCCTCTGGCGGTCAGTAAGGATGAAATAGAACGAAAGTTACGGCGGTAACTACGTCCGAGGTCACACGTGACTTTGTTGTTATAAATACTGGAACTGCGCAAGCGCGAGACGGAATATATCCAGTGTGAAACACTGAATATATCCAGTGTGAAACACTAAATATATCCAGTGTGAAACACTGAATATAGCCAGTGTGAAACACTAAATATATCCAGTGTGAAACACTGAATATATCCAGTGTGAAACACTAAATATATCCAGTGAGAAACACTGAATATAGCCAGTGTGAAACACTGAATATATCCAGTGTGAAACACTAAATATATCCAGTGTGAAACACTGAATATATCCAGTGTGAAACACTAAATATATCCAGTGTGAAACACTGAATATATCCAGTGTGAAACACTAAATATATCCAGTGTGAAACACTGAATATAGCCAGTGTGAAACACTGAATATATCCAGTGTGAAACACTAAATATATCCAGTGTGAAACACTAAATATATCCAGTGTGAAACACTAAATATATCCAGTGTGAAACACTGAATATAGCCAGTGTGAAACACTGAATATATCCAGTGTGAAACACTAAATATATCCAGTGTGAAACACTAAATATATCCAGTGTGAAACACTAAATATATCCAGTGTGAAACACTAAATATATGCAGTGTGAAACACTAAATATATCCAGTGTGAAACACTAAATATATCCAGTGTGAAACACTGAATATATCCAGTGTGAAACACTAAATATATCCAGTGTGAAACACTAAATATATCCAGTGTGAAACACTAAATATATCCAGTGTGAAACACTAAATATATCCAGTGTGAAACACTAAATATATCCAGTGTGAAACACTAAATATATCCAGTGTGAAACACTAAATATATCCAGTGTGAAACACTGAATATAGCCAGTGTGAAACACTGGATATATCCAGTGTGAAACTTTCGTTATAATTTGAACTCTAATTCCATGATTGAATGTTTAAAAATGATTTCACTGACGGCCACACTAAAAGGTAGTGTGTGTGTGTGTGTGTGTGTGTGTGTGTGTGTGTGTGTGTGTGTGTGTGTGTGTGTCCTCATCTCTTACACACCCAGAGAAGTAAAGAGGCAGAAACGACACAGTTATCAAGCTTTATAAATCATACCCAGTATGGTGACTGATCATACGTCTCATTAAGGGGAATAGAGCCATTGTTAATGTAAGTTATTTAGCTGTGCTTTTCCTACTACAACTAAGAAAAAAAGGTATGCTGTCAAAAAAGGCCTATGAAGAGACGCTTGACAAGCCTCTACTCTACAAACCCATAACACAATAAATACTAGATTTTAATAGGATAATAATACAAATAATACAGTTATTATTTGTGTGTTTTGCTAGATCACATTTACAGTCATGTCTGTGACATCACATACCAGATCTTCACCAGGTGTGAAGTGGGTACTAGTCTCTTAAAGGTAAGTCATGTTCTGCAAGTGAGCTTTTAGCAACAGAATGTTTTATCATCTCAATCAGCAGGGGAGAGAGAGAGAGAGAGAGAGAGAGAGAGAGAGAGAGAGAGAGAGAGAGAGAGAGAGAGAGAGAGAGAGAGAGAGAGAGAGAGAGTGTGGTACAACTAATGAGGACTAGTCAGAGCAGCAGGATGGCTGCCAGGTGATGTGATGTAAAAGAGCCTAGAGGGCACCGCTAGACATTTTAATAATAAAGAGATCTCCACTGAGAATAATGCATATAGTGTGTGTGTGTGTGTGTGTGTGTGTGTGTGTGTGTGTGTGTGTGTGTGTGTGTGTGTGTGTGTGTGTGTGTGTGTGTGTGTGTGTGTGTGGTCTCCAGGGAGCTACAATGATGCAGTCTCTGCATGTGACAGAGATAATCCTTCAGAGAAATAAATAACAACGAAGACATAATTACAGGGTCGCTATTGAACCATGTTCTTTCCTCCATCGCTTGTTTATCGATGTTTGCAGTGACCCACACTGTCATTGTTGCTGTGTGTGTTGTTCTCTTCAAACGACGCAAATCAACATTCAAACCCACAAGCGGTTAAATCTGCAATAACTGCAGTTGAAATAACTTTGTGGCCAAAGGAATGGAATATGCATTGGAGAAGTTGTTAAATGGAAAATGGACTTGTGCTTCTTCACCGGTTTTCTGTTCTTCCGACCACTCAAAGTGTTTTATACTTTACACTGCAGTGCATGCAGGTCAGGTGCATCAGGACTAACCATTCATAACCATTCATAACCATTCATAACCGATCATAACCATTCATAACCGATCATAACCGATCATAACCATTCATAGCCATTCATAACCGATCATAACCATTCATAATCATTCATAACCGATCATAACCGATCATAACCAATCATAGCCATTCATAACCATTCATAACCATTCATAACCATTCATAACCGATCATAACCGATCATAACCAATCATAGCCATTCATAACCGATCATAACCATTCATAATCATTCATAACCGATCATAACCGATCATAACCAATCATAGCCATTCATAACCAATCATAATCATTCATAACATTCATAACCATTCATAACCGATCATAATCATTCATAACCATTCATAACCATTCATAACCGATCATAACCGATCATAACCGATCATAACCATTCATAACCATTCATAACCGATCATAACCGATCATAACCATTCATAACCATTCATAACCGATCATAACCGATCATAACCAATCATAGCCATTCATAACCAATCATAATCATTCATAACCATTCATAACCATTCATAACCGATCATAACCGATCATAACCATTCATAACCATTCATAACCGATCATAACCATTCATAACCAATCATAACATTCATAACCAATCATTCATAACCATTCATAACCATTCATAACTGATCATAACCGATCATAACCATTCATAACCATTCATAACCGATCATAATCATTCATAACCAATCATAACATTCATAACCATTCATAACCGATCATAACCATTCATAACCAATCATAACCATTCATAATCATTCATAACCGATCATAACCGATCATAATCAATCATAACCATTCATAACCATTCATAACCGATCATAACCATTCATAATCATTCATAACCATTCATAACCATTCATAACCGATCATAACCATTCATAATTATTCATAACCATTCATAACCATTCATAACCGATCATAATCATTCATAATCATTCATAACCATTCATAACCATTCATAACCGATCATAACCATTCATAATTATTCATAACCAATCATACCCGGAGCTACGGGAGCTATTTGGGATTAAGTGTCCGGTCCAAGGACACATCGATATTTCATAGACTACCTACATGGGGATCAACCTTTTTAGTTTGATTTTATAAACTGAGGTACTCAGGGCCAAATTCCAAATGTAATCAAACAAAAGACAGAAACATATTGTTGCGGAGATCGTTTAAAATCAGACGCATATAGTTGAGTTTATGGATCATCTCTCTCGTCAACGCTGCAGCCATCTTACCAACCTCTCCCATTCTCTGCCATGCTTTTAAAGCCCATCACCAACACCCTGACAATGAGATCAGAGTGGCAGCCACCTGAGAGATGTGCGCACCTTTCTTTGCTCCATCCATCCTCCCCCATCCTCCCCCTCCTGGCCTGTTCACCCCAAAGAGGCACAGAATGATGGGATGTATGGCGTATTTATGACAGATCTGGGTTGACCACAGAGGCCCTGAGCCTCTGCTGCAGAACAGCAAAGAGCGGCCTGAGGCCCGATGCACCAAGAAATGTCTGTTTAAAGACTTAACACGTAGTTATACATGCAATCATGAAATGTTTTGCTATTTTACCAGGCGGCAACCCCCGGGTCTGAAAAGTGAAGCCAATGCGGAAATGGCTTCAACTTGCATTCTTTCAAAGAGCCAGCAGGAGGCGACTCATTTGTTTGCAAAAAGAAGTCAGATTGTAAAGAGTCTATAAGAAATGACTCTACTTCTCACCTGATTTATTACCGCAGCACACATTGTAAACATGAGTTTATAGTCTCAATTGCTAGATTCAAGTCCTTTTCTATAATAAATAATGGTCCATTTAGAGTGAAATAGACCATACAGCAGGGATGCTTTAGGGCGGGGCTACAAGGTGAGTGACCCTCGTTTGGGTGTTTTTGTCTCACAATTGTAACCCTTTCAGTGTGTTTTCAAGTCAATTGTAACCTATTTAGTAAAAATATCTTACTCAACCAGACGGCCAAGAACCAAGATGGCGACGACCAAAAGGTTTTAAAACAGCCGTCTACAAACCAATGGGTAGCGTGACTACGTCCACTTCTTATACACAGTCTATGTGTTTTATATAATATTTTTCCTTATGTCTCCTCACAAGCAGACACACCTGAGTTTCCCTTCCCACTCTCTTTGTCTCTCGATATCCTCTCCATCACACTTTCTAATACTCTCCCCGTCTCCCCCAGTATCAATAAATCATTCCTGGGCAGCTCCGGCAGACTAAATCAGCCACTATGTAAACATGGCTGCTAATCCATCGGCAGCCAGTCTACCTCCCACTCCCTTATATCCTCCTCTTCACTTTATCTAGCAGCATCCACAAGGGAGCTTCTGATCAGTCAAGCTGGGAGAAGAGCAATCTCTATGTGTTTCCACTGTCTGCAGTAACCCGCTACCCACAGAGAGACATGAGCTGCACCGGCAGCGCAGCACGGATAGAAGATGGATACGCGTCTCTGACCGTGGTTATTTCACACATGTGAGTGATGTGTATGTAACGCTGGAAGAAGAGTAAGACAATTGATCAACGCCGACACAGTGAGCAGAGTTTAAGGGCCAAGCCACACTAATAAAACGTAAAGTCACTAAAATGAATAATTTAATGCGACATTTTCCTCATAATTCATTACTATTCACAGGTCAACATTTTTCTTCACACCAAAAGGTAGTCACTTTGTAGTTCTTGAACACCTATGGTGATATTAATTGTAAATTGTAAATGCAAATACACTGTTATGAAGTAAATTACCGTAAAAGTCGGGTTACAAGCCGCTCCTACCTCGGGTCAGTGTCCCCCGCTGTAGCAAGCTAGGAGCAGCGTTAGCTAGCGCTGCTGATAGCTAGCGCTGCTGCTGCTAGCTAGCGCTGCTGCTGCTACCGGCCGCTGCTGCTGCTACTGCCCGCGTCCCCTCTGCCCAAGTCGGGTGTCGAGCCTGGTCCCGCTACCTTCGGTGGTTTTCGGGGAGCTAGCGGAAGTTAGCGGGGAGGTAACAGAGCGCTAGCAGGAGCCCCAGCTGGCTACAGCGGGGAGCTAACGGGGACACTGACCGAAGGTAGTAGCGGCTCGTAACCCGAATTTTACGGTAAACAACTGTATATAACAACTAGCTATTACTAAATAATATGTGTCTCTCTAAACGTAATCGGTAGTTTTAAATGTGAGGATTGTTATTTTTATGAGACACGGCTGCAGACAAACTCCTACTTACGATCTGATCCGCTATATTTCAGACTTTTTGAACAGTATTGAACAGCAGATATCCACTGAGTTGCATCCCCTATGTCTGCACACAGACAGTTACCTTTAGAAATATTCTTGTTTCCCAATGTTTCACTCTTCTGTCCCAAGACTGCAACATTTCCCCTGCAGGGTTTCCAGGCTGCATTGATTTTCGGGCTTCAGCTGAACCCACTAGACGGTGCAAAGAGCCCAACAGGACACACAGTCTGAAATAGATGATACCAAAGAAACGGAGCTCACAACATGGACTTATCTTCGCTGCAGAAATTGCACCAAGCCCATGGACACACACACACACACACACACACACACACACACACACACACACATGCAGACTGAGCCGATAACGTCACAGGGAATCAAACCTATTAAACTGCATTAGCTGCAGTGAGGAAACGACAGAGGAACGAGATTCAAAGTACGCTGCTGTCGTTCTGCTTCTGTATTAAGAAGGAGTGTTTGATGAATTAAAAGGAGACGATAGCATAGGTGCTAAAGCAGAAGAGGAGCGATTAAAACACAATTGCTTGATTTTCAGGGGAATCATCTTCAGCAGCCGCCTTGGTGCGAAACATGTTTTGTCTAAAGAAACGGTAACAATCGCATATCTGATTGCACAGCAGGGATCAGCAGAGGCAGATAGAGTAAAAGGGAAGAAATGAGAGGAGAGATACACACTGAGAAACTAAACCAAACTCTACTCATATGACAATATGCTCTTCAGAGATGTGGGAGCTTTGCAAATATGAAACAATGATATTATTATACTCTCTGCTATTATCCTATTTGGTGTTTAATTTGTTCAAATTTCTTCAAGACAATGATTCTGATTCAGTGTGATCCCACATTTTGGTGGATGAATTTATTGTTCAAGTGCATTCACAAAACCTTTTACACTTCTCATTTAACAATTTCTGAACAAGAACATTCTTTTAAAATAGAAGAGTTTCAGAAACTAGTCGAACATAGATGATGGGGTCTGTCCAGCAAAGCAGCAACAAACCAAAATTTGTCTTCTAGAAATTATTTTTACATAAAATTTGTAACAGCAAATGATTTTTAGAGCCCGGATTACGTTTGTTATCAACATAATGAGGAAACGTTGTTAATTAAAGTATATTCCAAGTCGCACATTGCAGCTGTATCTGCAAAATGTTCAGTGAGGATACAGTTAATTTGTTTTCCATCAATATCTGATCTTGCAACACAAGCAACGGATGCATGATCAGACATATACACTACTGTTCAAACGTTTGGGGTCACCCAGGCACATTTTCAGTTTCTTCGCAATTTCCTGCATGGAATAGCCTTCATTTCTAAGAACAAGAACAGACTGGAGAGTTTCACATGAAAGTTCTCTTTTTCTGGCCATGTTGAGAGAATAATGAACCACCCACACATGTGATGCTGCAGATACTCAACTAGCTCAAAGGAAGGCCAGTTGTATAGCTCCTCTAACCAGCAGAACTGTTTTCAGCTGTGCTAACATAATTGCACAAGGGTTTTCTCGTCCTACGTCCCATGTCCACGTCCAATGTATGCACCTTCCGCCTCAAAATTCCTCGTCAAAATTCCGCCTCAAAAAATTCCTCGTTTGTGTGAAAACATTCCTGGCAATAAACGGTTTCTGATTCTGATTCTGATTCTGATTCTAATCATCCATTAGTCTTCTATGTGATGATAGAAGATATTTCATTAAAAACCAGACGTTTCCACCTAGAATAGTCATTTACCACATTAACAATGTATAGTGTATTTCTGATTCATTTAATATTATCTTCATTGAAAAAAGCAGTGCTTTTCTTTGAAAAATAAGGAAATTTCTAAGTGACCCCAAACTTTTGAAGGGTAGTGTGTGGTTATGGTGGATAAGATCCTGGTCCTGGTTGAATATTGAAGAAGGAAACAGTTACTTGGAGCACCTGGCACTACATGTTACTACGTGTTACTACGTTTTACTACGTGCTACGTGTTACGTGTTTAATTTATTAGCATTTCATCTAACACACAATCTGCCCCTCACCTGAGTTCAAGTGCTTTTGTTAAACACACATGGAAATATGGATGCAAACCCCTGAAATCCTGCATTTAGTGCTTTAACTATCAACCCCAATTATTTACATACCCATGATTTATGTATACTTTATATATTTATATAAAAATGGCACTTGATTCCATGAAAAAATAAAGTTCCTACTGAACTGAATCCTGCCAGTAACTACATTACCAATTAAAAGCTAAATGGCAAAAACAAATCAGTATTAACACACAAATCATCACAGTTATCTGTAGTCAACACATCATAATCTACAGTCTGATACACAAGAAATATTTAATGTATATTAATTTGGTCACTGAACTCAAACGTGAAAATAATTAAACGAGTGAGTCAGCTGCAGTGAAAATAGAAGCCTGGTTCATAGGAACGTGTGTGTGTGTGTGTGTGTGTGTGTGTGTGTGTGTGTGTGTGTGTCTGTGTGTGTGTGTGTGTGTGTGTGTGTGTGTGTGTGTGTGTCTATAAAACAACAAGGCGCATTTCTGAGTTATGAAATTCCAACGGGAGGGCCGGGGAATATGTCTCCTTTTCATTAGCGGACGTTCTGGAGGTCTCATATCCTGCAGCCTCGAGCCAGTCAGGACTCTCCCTCTGTCTCTAGCTCGAAATAACCAGATGCATTATTCAACATCACCCTGACCCTCTCTCTTTTCTGAAATATTAAACTTTGAAAAATTGATTTATCTTTCAAAATTCATTGCAATCACAAAAGTAATTCTTGTGCAAACACTTGATTACTCACACAGATGAATGAGTCTCAGAGGAGGGCAGAAAGTACCGGAGGGCAGATGCCGGGCGTTTATACGGGCTGGCATGACAACAGGAAGGGATGCAAACTGACAGGTGTTGGAAATGCATATTCACTTCAATGATTGGAGAGGGAACATGCATAATAACTTCAAATGTCTGGGAGTAGAGAGGGAGTTCTGGAGGAGAGGAGTAGAAACTCTCCCAAGTTTGATTTTTCTACTGCTGGAATATTTAATATGGAGGAGAATTCACCGGGCCTGGAGCACATAACCTGCACGCACGCACACACACACACACACACACACACACACACACACACACACACACACACACACACACACACACACACACACAGCTTTGGGTGGTGTGATGATATTTAATTGCAGTTTTGGAGCCGAACTGTTCTTATGTAATCACCAAGAGTGGATTTATGTCAAAATTATGGTCTATGCCATCATTGCTAAGGTACTATTTCACTAAAGGGTAAATTATGAGATGTTCTTTTTTTATTTTTGAAGGGTGGAATAAATCAGGACACATTGGTGAACTTGTTAGCAAACCGTTAGCATCCAGCAACATTAGCATTCATTTGATGTTCAATTTTGGATTCTGCTGCAAGGTTCTGGGATCCATCGTCTCCCAGAACCTCAAGTGGACTTCCAGGATAGACAGCATCAGCAGAAAGGCCCAGCAGAGGAGGTACTTGTGCTCAGCTCAGCTCATGCAGTCTTTCCTCTGCACATCTATCGCTGTGTGGTTTGAATCCGCCACCAAGCAGGACGGGAACAGGAGATCCTTCAGCCTGCTCTCCATCCAGGACTTACACCCCTCCAGAGTCAGGGTCTCTGCAGACACTCTGCAATGATCACTGCAGATACTCCACACCCAACACAACCTGTTCCAGACAGCGAAGACTTTCTTCCCTGACAGTCAGCCTCAGTAACACAACACCAACATATCCACTGCTGCCTTATAGATTATGCATAGGATAAATTACAAGATACTCTTTAACATACACTTTACATTACTGTTATCTGTTTGTCTGAGCACTTTATTTCATACTTAATGTAATATCTATTGCACTGTTGTTATCGTTGATTGTTGATTGTTTCGTCTAATGTCTAATTATGCACCTTCCGCCAAGAAAAAATCCTTGTTTGTGTAAACATACATGACAAATAAATGGTTCTGATTCTGATTCTGATTCTGTTGTATCTCCTGTGAAATGTTTTTTTTTTTTCAGCCAAGTACCCCCTGACAAGTGAAAAGCATTTTTGGTTGAAAAAAGATGTAATACACAGCCCTGTGCCATCAGTGTCTGATTTAATATAGAATATATCAAATTCAGTTTATGAACTTACACTTATATTTTATTGAATATTTATTAAATAACTATTTTAAAGGATTCTTAAATGGATGCTCATTTTAAACATATATAAAAAAATATCTCACGTACCCCCTTGAGTGCCTTCACGTACCCCCAGGGGTACACGTACCCCCATTTGAGAACCACTGCTCTAGACAATAACATATCATGCTACTGCCTGCAGGATTCTGTCAGCTGCTTTATCTGGACTGCATGTTCCAAATCCTCTGTTTCTGCTTCTTTATGAATCTAATTGGGGAAGCTTTTCTATTTCATAGCAGACCAGACCAGGGGACCGAGAGAAGGCGAAGGGTATTACTGCTCTCTCAACACGAGCTACCACGTGAACACTAGATCGTGTTATTCTGGTTGAGTAATCCCTCAGGTGAGAGTGAAGAAACAACATCTCCCTCTGCAAACCGCTGCCTCAACGTTTGACACAACGGCGCTCTCATGTTTGCAGAAGACTCGCTTGGAGTCTGGGAGAAGGTTGAGTTAGTAAATGCAAATGATCTGAAACTTTAAAAGCTAATGTTGAAGCTGAAACTTTATGAAGTGAGCGTGCGCCTTCAGGGATGTGATCCAGAGACTCTCTGCTGCTGTTGGCTGAATCTGATTTTTGGGCAAATCTTCAAACAAATTACACTGATGTTACATCTGAGAGCCTTAAAGAGAGACTGGAGATACGGCCACTTTTCATTTGAACATTTCTTAACGATTTCCCTATCTTCACGATGACAGCCTCTGGCTTCGGAGCGGGCCGATACCGCCAACGACATGACGAAGCATGAAGAGGAGACGTATTATCTGTGGTCGCTCTGCTATAGCAGCATGTATCTCTCGTTGGAGTAAATAATGACCAAAATACCCATGGTCTTCTTTCTTCATTTCCTCTCTCTCTCTCTGCCTCTCACTCGCTTTCTCTATCTGATTCCATGCGCTGATGATGATGATGGTGAGATTAGCTTTTCCCTTTGTCTGCCTCGTCGTCACTTAGACAAATGCACTCATCAGCCTGGACCTCGAGGTCGGGCTCTGTGAGCTGCTGTTTATTAACAGAGCAGCTGGTTTTAAGAACTCGGACAAACTGAAAGATTCAATCCATTTTCCTCATGAAATACTTTTGCATGAGCTCATCTGTTTGTGTCTGTGAGGTATACTGTCCCCATCAGTGTCTCTAATAAAGGCGTGTCATATAAGATGGAGGTCCGGTGGTCAGTAACAGAGTTGTCTTCTAAGCATGGTAAGAAAATCAGAAAATCTGTGAAGTTTGAGGATATTATTTACAGTTGAGTTCATTGCAAAGTCTTTTCCAGACCTGAGGGAGTCTTGTCTCAAGACTTTGGTATATTTGGTTGGTGGGAGTCTCCATAAGAACCCGGTACAATCAGGCTTCTTTCAGAAGAACATAGCAATACAATTAAGAACTTATCACTTTTAAGAGCTTATATTTTGTGTGTCTAGTTTGGAGAATGCATACAGAGATTTGTAAGTGTGTATGTAGGTTTAAAAATGAGTATTCACAAATAGCTGAATGCTGGTTAAAGTGTGTGTGAGTGTATGGAAGCTGGAGGGAATATGTTGCACGTTGTCAAACCAGGTTGCAGGTTATAGATTTTAATATCAAAGTTTGATGTAGAAGCAAAATACGGTCAAATTTGAAGGATCCGCCTGTCGACTCTGATCGTAATATGACACGTATCTCAACCTCTCACTTTCCATTTCCTTCCGCCGTGACTGGAAACACGCCATCAGAGTCGTAATTAAAAGCAAAACCACTCAGATATAGATCCTTGATTCACATAACAAAGACAATGGGTAGCACTTTATAATAAGTACACACTATTAGCATTAGTAAAGCATGAATGGTATGATAACTGAGACTTCTAACTTCTTCTAACTGCTTATAAATGCTTTGTAAAGAAGAGATAGTCTTCACTTTAGATGAGGTCAGAGAACATACTTAACTAATACTTAACTAATACTTAACTAACCAGTAGTACCTACCTGAATTAATCATGAACTGCAGTATTTTTTATCATTTACTAACACTTCACAAATGATCTTACAAATGGGGAATCCATCATTCGTAAAGTATGAAACCCCAAGCTTATTAATGAAGAATGAAACATGTATAACTGTGTTTATGAACGAGTTACTAATTTGTTTGTTTGTGTGTTTTATTCAGTCAATCATTACAATACAATACAATATTCTATATAATATACAAAACAGAAAGACTGAAAAGGTATAGGTAGAAGCAAATAATGCTTATATATTCCTATCCTAAATTATTATCAATTAAATCAGATAATTAATTCGAAATAAAGAAAAAATAAAATAAATATATACATACATATATATATATATGTATATATATATATATATATACACACACATACATCTTCCATATACATACATTTCATTCACACTTGTAACCCTCAAAAATTGTTTTATAAATAATCCTTTTGAAAACCAAAAATGAGTTGACAGTTCTTACATCCATGTTAGCGTTGTTCCATAACTGAACTCCTACAATAGAAATACATCTTCTTTTAATCCCCTTTTTAGCTTTTTGTACAATAAACTTACAAACATCTCTCAAATCATATTTACACTCATGTATTGAAAATGAGTGTTCATGTTGGAATAATGCTTTATAAATGATGAATTCAGTGTTTATTCATGCGTTACTAATGCTAAATAGTGTGTACTTATTATAAAGTGCTACCAGAACATGCAATGAGTCGTCATCGCATTTAGTTTGAGTCGGTGACTCATCAGGGCGTTGGTTGATGAGCACGTCCGTGTTAACCTCTCTATCACGGCGGCACGCTCCAAAAGAAAACTTCCCTAACTTTTACTCCCTGTGGATGTTTCAAAAATGGTGCTTACATAACACACACACACACACACACACACACACACACACACACACACACACACACACAGTGTATTTTCGCTTTGATATAAGCACCTAAATGATGAATCGTGCAGCGTTCCTGCGTCTCCCAGTGCCAATCCAACTGACAAAACATCAAGCGCCTCGTCCTGCTCCATTCTGTCACGGCACATCCTTTGATTAGTACACACAGCGAGACACCTGAGTGCATCAAGGATTTCTGCCTTTTCCATAAATTACACATCAGGGGTTGAGACACCAGTTTTATGTGTCACCCAATCACAGCGCGCCAGGATTTCAGCGCATGTCATGTTTGAAATGGCGTTGCTGTGCTTTTCATGAGGGAAAGAGCGTCAAAGACCGGCACGCATTCTGTGGAGACACAGAGATGCTTATCACAAAACTCATATTGCATTTTTAATCTGAAATCACTCGACGCTCAGTGAGAATTAACATGTTGTCTTTATTACATGTTTTCACGATGTCATTCTTTCAGGAGTTGGTTCGGCCACATAAACGTCTGAGAGGTTTAATTTGTCACTTTGGTTTTCATAATGAAAACACGGGAAAAGTGTAGAAGGTTTCAACTTTCAGCTCTGCCCTCGGGTTCAATGACTGTGATGAACTAAAGCTTCCTGCCCTGAAATCCTCCTTTGTGTGATACGTGTGGCTGCGATATACAATATTGGATTGCAGGTGACACCAGATCTAGGTAGAGGGGAGATAAGATAGGAAGGAATGTGGGATTTACTCCTTTAATTTCCCCCCGAGGGTCCAGCTGATGAAATGCTTTCTGCTCCAATATCTTCTTGTGCGGTAGAAACCTCACAACACAAACGGCTGTACAGTAACGAGGACATTGAAGGGGTGCAATCACAATTATAAACCTTAGCTGTCAGCTGTAAAGGAGCTCTGACATTTGAGTTTATTTATGAGTTTTTAAGGCAACAACAAACAGAAATGCAGAAGCGTTGAAGCTTTGCAAGTCGTGGTCTGGCAAGGATCCAAAGGCGTTTGTTTGTGGCATCGTTTCATGCCGACTGTGCTCTTCTTCCCCTGAAACACTCAGTTACATTTATTTCAACCCTTTGCATGGATTTCTTAAGCTGCAAACAAATAAATAAAACTGTCTTCTGAATAAATCTGAGGCAACACATAAGTCATGCAGTTTTGAAATCATGCTTCATTTTAAATTAGCATTCCTTCTTTAAATAGCTGTCAGGAGGGCCAGCGGTATGGAGAGGTGGAGAGTCGTGTCATCATCCATGATTTTGCATGGCTTGAAACTACAGAATCATTTAATATATCATCTCAAAAATCATGACAAGATACAACAAACTGATAAACGGAGTTGGCAAAGAGAGAGAGAGAGAGAGAGTGTGTGTGTGTGTGTGTGTGTGGGGGGGGGGGGGGGGGGGGGGGGGTCATAAACCCAACCAACAGAAACATGACACACATATTTAACAATATATAAAGTATGCACCCAGTCTGACCCAACCAAGTTTGTAATGTTGATTTGAAATGGTTTAAAGCTGCTGTAATCTATATTTGTAGACCAACAATGGATCAAATTATTATGTGAGTGCATGTGAATGTATGTGTAGTGACAAACCCACAGATTATTATCATCGTGCAGTTCACCTCAGCTCCACATTTTCAAGAGCCAGCTCATATATATCTTATCAATTATACAATCCTCATCACATGCTGCTGAACTGAACAGCTGGCACCCTCCACCATTAACACAGACATAAATAACAGCATGAACATAAATGAATATTCATGCGTATTTATTAGCATTGGCTTTGTGGCTGAGGTCCCTGTGGACAGCCCTATTAGCTGCAGCCAAACACTGATGCCTCATCATTGCAGGTTCAGGTGAGCCTGTTTTCCTCTGAGGAAACGCTCTCTGTGTGACAGCAGCTTGATGGAGCGGCTGGAGTGGAACTGCCTTTAACACTTTGGAGATGTGTTTTTGTGTGTGTTGCCACAGATGAAAAGCAAGCTTAAAATGATCAGATGATCTCAAGCTTGATATCTTATGTTTTGTCTTACCTTCTATTCATTCTGCAGAATGTAAGACATGAAGTTCACATTGTTGTTCCACGCAGTACCAACAAAGTTTCAACACATTTACATTATAGTGCATCTGAGTTTTCACGAGAGAAGAAGATACGGTGCAACCAGGCGGAAGAGATTTATTGCTTGTTAACACATTTTGCTGCATTGTTTTGTTCCTTTGATTACAGCAGCCAAACTCTTCCTCATAACATCACGCAAACTGTTCCTCACTGCACTCAATCATTTGTGCTAAGTTTCTTAAATGCCTTGTGATTAATTCAAATCATTATGAGTGTGCTTTATGTACATGATTTGATTGAAACATGCATTTCATTTGCATAATTACAGCGCTGTGGAGTAGGGCTTATTGTTGCGATCCAATCTAAACCACTCAGACTTGGAGCTTTGTGTATTCAAGGGGGCTAATATGAAATCACACAAATGTATTGTGTACAGTGTTCTCAATTATGCACAATTACAGACTGGCCTTTCAGAGACACAAAAGACTATTTTAGGCTGACATTGTTCAGCTGAAATGGTTTTTGGTTGTTTTATAGAGCTAAGCGGCAGAATAATGGTGAGGATGCAGTGAAGGATGAGGGGGGAAGATAAACAAGTCTTCTGCAGGAAAACTTATAAATCATAAGTTAAGTGGAGACTGTTTGAGTGTATATTTTAAGTGTTTTAAGGAAAATGCATATTTCTGCAGGTAAGCAGGGCCAAACCAGCAGTTTAACATTTCTCTAGTATTCCATGCAGCTGATTGTTTGCATTCATTTCCATGCAGTGTGAAAATCAATTAGCAGACTCTTGAGTTCTGTAATCCAGTTCAATGAAGTCAGCACATTGATTTGACAATTTGTTGTATTATTGCTGTGCGATAAGACTAATCAATCTCCACGGCTTTAGGGACGGGCAATATGTGTAATTTTAGAATATCAAAATATATTATAATACAATACATTTTCTTCTATTAAGAAATCATTAATGAATTGTTAATGGATAAAATGGCCAGATGGTTATGTTTGTTTTGCGATAATCCATAAAATACTTTGGAACCAAAGTCCTTTGACGCATCGATGCAGAAATCCAATGTTACTTTAAATAAGTCAATGATGTGTAGTGTGGCCTATAAGGGCCAAATACACGTATAACTACCACTGTATAAACAATACGGTACAATATCTGATGGTAGACACATTTATATTAATTGTTGGTGTGCACTGTGATAGCTAACTCGAGCATTTTAATGCTCATTGACGTGTGGAAATGAATGTAAATCCAGTATGTGTTAACATGTACTGAACACAGTCAGTACACATGTTAACACATCATTGTACACATCAAGAGCTAAAACAATACAAATACACTGGAATTGTCCTTTGCGTGAATTATATTCTAAATTCTAAACAACTGCTTTAAACATTGAGGAATCTAAAATAGTGAAAGCTTAAAAACACTCGATTCTTTAAAGGAATTGTGACGCTTCAGGTCGGCACCTTTACCGGCCGATAATCGGTTCTGGGATCCTCTGATCGACGGCCGACAGATGCAGCGGGAACTGATAACGTGTTTTTTGAAGTCCTTATCTGGCTTCCACACCATCAAAGTAGTGTCTGGTTCCATGTGAGCTGCAGCTCAGAGTTACCCAGCATGCAACACATTCCCCGTCCTCAACACGGCCCAGCGCTGTGGACTGGGAAGATAATAGAATGATTCTACCTATTCTACTTATCTTCCCAGTCTGATAATGCCTGAGAGTTATATGCGATTCTACTAGAATCTCATAGCATCATAAACTCTCCGTCATTATCAGACTAGAACATATTGTTTCCCCCGTGAGCTGATCCGTGACGATACTGAAGAAGCAGCAGGAGACGACACTTGACATGGGAGGAGTTGTTTATGATAAATACCCGTACAGACTTCTAAACAGAGGCTCTGACAATAGTTTGAATGGTGCTTATTTCTAAACTCCCAATCTCTTTTCTCCTTTTTAGCCCCATGAAAAGCAACAAAGATTAGAGCAACGGTTGTAAAAACACACAACGTCGCCCACAGGATGGGAATGCAAAGGTTTATCTGCAGGCAACTCATCAAAAACAACCTTTTAATCACCGAGATCAGCAACAGAGGAGGATATCACCGCAGCTTATCTTTCATTTGAGACAGGATATCAGATGACGCTGAGCCTTTTCTCATCACACACAATGTCTCCAGGTCTCCTCTCCGATCCTAAAATATATCTGGAGTCGAGGCCCGAGATAACTCAAACTCTCCAGAGACAAGTGAAGATTGAGAATTGGAGAATTTTCATTTGTAGCGAATCCAGATCCACGCATATGTTGTAATCTGTGACTCTCTGGAAACTGTTTCCTTCAGTCTGTCTATTCTACTCGTGGTTTTAATCGTTGTCTCTGGCTTGTAATGCTCCCTCTCATTTGTCTCTTCTTTGTTGTTTTTTGCTCAGGAGTAAATGGCCTACATAGACAGATTCCTCACACATCTTGAGAGTGAGCACAAACGCACATTCTTCTCTTTCTCTCTCTCTCTCTTTCTGTTTCTACTCATCTGTGTTCTCTCCTCTTTCCCTCTAATGCTGTTGAATAATGGAGAGACTGCATGCAGTAGTCATGCTGTCACTCAGCCAGTGAGAGGCAGGGAGCCTGCAGTGAATACATGCGTGTGTGTGTGTGTGTGTGTGTGTTTGTCGATCAGTCTGCATGCTGAAGATTAGCCTTGAGGGCACAGCCTTCCGCCACACACACACACACACACACACACACACACACACACACACACACACACACACACACACACACACACACACACACACCATACAATCAGCTGTAACAACACTGCCTCTGTATCTTCTGTATCATAGTGTAGCGTTTTCAGACCATTCGATGATGCAATGAATCTCACTGCCTGATAAACAAACCTCATTTAATAGTAATGTAAGTATTGCATATGGTGGCACTGCATAAAATATGAGTGTCTCCCTATAGCAAGAACACAAAGATCACACATCAGGGTCAGAAAAGCACAAGCAGCTCACAGAATGATGACATCCATGGTGCTTCAGGGCAGATGTGCAATTATTTTGCATCCGATCCTCTGCCATGCTCGCGGTCCCCTGCTGCTAAAAACGACGGCTAGCTGGACTTGAGACGTCCAATCCTTATCGTCAAATTGATAGACTGCTAGAAATGCACGCTGCAATAACAAGTGCCGGCCTCTCCACACGCTCCTCCTGCTCAGTTGTCCAGATTGCCTGCTTGTTGAACGTCTCTAGACATCACTTCTAACTCAGAGAGAGCAGCCAGGCGAATGCAACATCTGGGGTTCCCCACCGGCTGAGCCAATAAAAAGGTTGCGCATACAGAAGAGAGAGAGAGAGTGTCAAAAAAAAGGGGAGAATACAAAATGGTATTGATCCGATGGGGGTTCATGTAAATGTGGGGGAGAATCCTCTTCCCGTCTCTCCTTCCTTCTCTTTTCCCAGTCCAGTGCCCGTCACAGCTGGGAAGGGGCTTTCGCTTGCCTTTGGCCCAATTAGCCAGGGCTTAAAGTGCAAAGCATGTTGAGCAGAGAAGGTCCAAGCTTGGTTTAGTCTAGTTCAGCATGGCTTGGCTTGGCTCGATTTCCTGCTTTGAGCTGCTATGCAATTATAATTAAGGTTGTCCTCTGACACATACACACAAAGAGGAACTGTTCTCCAGTTCTGCATCTTACATTTTAGCATGGACTTTCTCTCCCCCTCTTTTATGACACACACACACACTCGCCCCCTCAGCACATGGTTCAGGCTCAGCGATCTGGCATAGCTTCACAAAGACGCAAAAACTCCCAAAAGGAAAGGAGGAACAATACCATGTCATCCCTCTCTTTAATAGCCACATCCTTTCTGCCTCCCTGACTCTCTCTCTCTCTCTCCCTCTCTCATATATATTTTGTATCTGTCTCTTACTGTCTCTCTGTTTCTCTTTCCTTTGCACTCTAATCTCCTCCACTTTGTTCTGTGAATTCATTAAACCCTATTCTATATCGCCAGTGTCAAGGATCAATGGTTGCCATCGGAATAGCTCCCACCATGCACTGCCACGCGTGGCCATTTTTAATGAGGCCCGGTTCCATCTGTCCTGCATAAAGAAAAAGAAAACTCAATTTTCAGCAGCACAGTCTCACATAAATGTTGATCCTAAGGGTCCTTTATCTGTCTACAAATATGACCAATTTAATTAAATACCCAAAACATGCACTTATTATCAGCTAATATCTGCTTTGGGTCGCTTTGAGGTAAACCTGTGTAACTCCTGCTGTTTCTTATCTTTATTGCACCTTTATTCCATCATAAATCTGGGACAAAATTTCTCCAGGCGTATCTAATATGATGATAGGAAGGCAAAACCAGAGTCTTGGCAGGATTATGGAAAATGGCTAAAGGGGATGCATCAGGATTTAACCAAGCATGCAAAAATATGACCTCAAACTAACTAAACAGAAGCAGTAATTTAAGATGTGACATTGTACTTCTAAACACTACAAGAAATCCATCTTATTAGCTGACTGCATGGCGCTGCAGCCCAGTCTAGTTCACATACAGGAAGCAGCACATAGAGATAGAGGAGGAGAGAAGAGAATATGAGACCTGCACAACCTTTCATAAACATGATTGCCACATCCAGGTCACCGCGGCTGACCCAGTGGAGATGGACAGATTATGGGTTTCCCTGGAGAATCTATTTTTATTTATTTATTCCCCACTGCTGCACGGTAAGGTCCGAATTGAGATCGGGCTCTAATGGCTTGGCTAATTTGTTGCACACAGACATGGATAAACACACAGAAAGACACACACACACACAGCCACCCACCAGATAATTGGGCAAGAAACCTTCATCTAAATCAAAGATTCTGTGCCAGCTGAATCCCAGCCTAGTCCACCAATGAGCCTCCGGATTGTGAAAAGTGTATGAAAGAAAACAGGACCAAAAAAAAAAGCCACAGTGACAAATCACCAATGTTCGGTCCAAGGAGGGAGAAAGATTTGTCGGAGACGCGACGTGGTGCATAATGAAAATAAATGCCTGTGCCGAGGCTTTCCGGGCACGCTGTTGGTCTCCATTTAAAATCAATCCTGTCAATGCATCATAAGTTATTTTGACAGGGAGCAAGAGGCACTTCAGGAAATACCAGTTTAATGATGTCCTTAACCTGCCTGTAATTGACCTCCGAATTGAGAGGGAGAAATAGCATTAAAAGCCTGGGGCAGGCGATTATAGCTCTCTGCTAGTTGCGCCTGCTATACATCATCTCTGATCAGACCTGGGTCAGCATAAACCACAGCGGCTTCCTCTCTGTGTACAGTAGAGAACGCTGTGGATGGAGCGGTGGAGCTCGGCGCTCGATTGGATTTATGTACTGCTGCCTCCAGTTTTCAAAGCATACTGTACATCAGAGAGCCACAGTGTGAGCCGGGCTGGGTAGTTTCTACCTCAAATATAAAGCAGAAGAAGAAAAAAAAGAAGCATAAGGATAAGAAGCTAGAATATTTTGTGAGTTTTGAGATAGCTGGATCTTTAGAGATGTATTAGTATTCTTGCAGCATCCACACTACATCTTCTGCATGAAAAAGCAGGGTGTACTGTACAGGCTTTCCAAGTCAAGCTGACTGTACTTGCACAGACAGAGTGCAGCACACAAGCAAAGCAAAACCCTTTTAGGATCCCCGTCAGATGGCAGAGCACTGTAACTTAAACACACACCAGCTGGCTGCATTAGGAATCCAAATGACATCTGATTCATGCCTGAGCTCACGGAGTGAGGCATTGGCCTGCTAATCAATTAGCAATTTGTCGAGTTGTTCACATTTCCACCATAAATCTAATCACACTCATTCACATTTGTGTTGTGAGTAACCGCCAGCGCTCCACATACAGCGCTGTATCTCCCACTGACAATTACCTCGACATTGTGCAGCCCTGCACAGCCGGCCTCACGCAGACATCAGCTGCTCGTGCACGGAGACCGAAGCCGGCAGCAGCTTGCGGCAGCAGCAGCGCTAGCTAACGTCCACAGATTACAGAACCTGCTCCAGTTAATTCATACTGGAGCGATACATCCAGTGCCACCAACCTACATCTCTGTCGGCCTCCAGCTGCCTTCAAACCCCCACGTCCCTGCTTGAGAATGCCAGCCCGCTAGATGGAGGTAGAATCAGGCACGGTTAAGTGTGAGCATGTCATTGAGTTTTTAATATGCTGCAGGAGGAGATCAATCTAGGGCAGCCGGAAAATGAATGGAGACGCCTGTGCATGGGGACTTATAGGCTCTCAGGCTGGGCGGGTGTGACAGAGCAAAGGGTGTGTGTGTGTTTGATTGTAATTACAGTCGAGCCTAGAGCCCTCCTCAAGAGTCAGAGGGTGGAGGTAGGAGGGATGCGGGGTTTAATTGAGGATGGGCTGGAATGAGGGATGATGGGAGAGGTGGCATGTATGCATGTGTCCATATGCTGCTGGGATGGTGGGAATCTCCAAAAGGGGTTTTCACCTTGGCCAAGTCTCCCCAACGCCTCCGGATGTTGTCCAAGGTTGAGCGGAGTGACGAAGACCGACACACAGACACAGAGGGATAGCAGCAGAGTGCCTGGCTCTGTTTGCCAGACAGCAAATCAGAAATTAAGCAGTTATGAGCACTGAGAAAAAAATATGACATCCTAATCAACCACCCAATGATACATACTGCTGAGTGGTGATGGTGGTAATTCCGCCTCTGCATCCTCTTCCTCCCACGCATGAAAATGGAGTCAATATTCTGAGACCGCACCACTCAATTGTGCTGAAGCTACTGATAATAGCATCATCCCACTAATGGCAGAGCAGGGATGTAAGCATCTTGACATTAAAAAACACACTTGACATTTCCTTCAACGTGTCGGTGTTTGATCAGACAAACAAGTTAATCATCAAACACAACTGTTTAGAAATAAAACTAAATCTGGGTTATTATGGTGCAGCTCCTGACTTTCTACAGAGTCTGTTGTGAGTTCAGTATAAAACTGTCTCCACAACTTTAAAGGAACCGTGTGTAACATTTAGGAATATAACATTCATAACTATGTTTTAATCAATGTATAAACATCTGAAACTACGAATCATAGTGTTTTTGTTAGCTTAGAAAAGTAATTTATAACCACGCAGGGAGCGAGTCTTCTTCCACAGACGTGTTTCTCCAGGCCGGACCCGAGAGCCCGCCTCCTCATGCCCCATGCCATGGTGGCCTGTTTCGCAATGTTAATGAAAGTGAAAAATAATTTGTGTGTCCGCCCCGTGATTCTGATCTGCTCCAAAAATGTAAAGGGTTCTTCCCCGCAGGCTCATGCTACACCTTTTCCACCAACTATCATGAAAATCAGTTTTTTCCATCATTCTGCTGACAAACAAACAAACAAGAAGATCCAAGATGGCGCCGTGTATGGTAGCCTCAGGGCTGCACTCAATTTAGTGTTTTGCAAGTAAGATGTCAAACCTTTTCACTGCATTTTATCCAATCTGAAAGTTTTGCAGAGTTTTAGTTGGAGAAGCGGCAGCTCTCTGTGGGATAAACCTGAGACTCAGAAGAAGGAGACGACCCGGAGCGCTTGTTAGGATGCAACAGTGGGGATGAGAACCGGGCTTCCCTCAAGACGTTTGGTGACCGTTTGGCCAGTTTTTGAACTCTTTGTCCAACAAGATAGATTAGCACTTTACTCCATCTGCAGGATTCCAACTCGTCCGTAGACGGGCCGTGTTCAGGGAAATCGGTTTATTCTGGTGAGGTGTTACAGATTACTAACGTGGAGGAAAAGCACTCTCTGCTCATTGTTCTTAGAGACTTTAACTGAGCAAACCTCAGCCACTAACTTGCAGAATACAGACAGCATATTAAGTAAGAATTGCTCCCCGTTGCTGTGTCTACGGTGTATAGAAAAAAATGTAAGTCGCTTTGGATAAAAGCGTCAGCTAAATGAAATGTAATAGAACACAGTGGGCCATTGTTGCACGACTTTAAAGGATGCCTATCACCTCCTGTCTGGTTCATCTTTTCCCGACCTACAGGCAGGGACTAATACCCGCAAAGCCTGTGGTCAAGGCTGTGAAGAGATGGACCAACGAGGCAAAGCCGTAAATACACTTTGACTGTTCGCAAAATCAGTTTCTGTACATTCATTTGTGTACCGAGTAAAACCTTCTGCAGATAAATCAACAATAAACTCTGTTTTCAGCTAAACTCAGTCAGTACATCAGATCAAAAGGAAGAAGAGGAATGACCCTGCGTCGACTGTGCAGAGCCATCAACCGGCTGATAAGTGAATGTGTTTCACTGCAGGGTTGATGAACCCACATCCACATCCTTCATCGGCTCTGACATCAAACAACCTATAGCCCCTCCCCCTCCTGACCCTCCACCTGCACTCAGGATGTGAAGAGGATGTGTGTTGGCTCTTTCACAGACACAAGATCAGGAAAGCAGCAGGCCCAGACGGCGACTTTCCCTTTCTGAAAGTCTGTGCTGACCAGCTGGCCCTCGCCTTCACACAGATCTTCAACAGATCACTGGAGATGTGTGAAGTCCCTCCTGCTTCAAACACTGCAATCCTGCTGCTCCCCAGAAGCTCTCCATCACAGTGAAGGACCGCAGGCCGAATGCTCTGAGAACTGTGGAGATGACAGTGGCTTTAAGAAGAGAGACACACACACACACACACACACACACACACACACACACACACACACACACACACACATATATAATAGTAATAATAAAACATTTAAAATTAAATATATATGTCAATCACATCTTAAAACATTTTCGTTAGTCGCCACTTTCAAAATTGCACTTAAAACTAATTTATTTAAATCTGCATTTTTGTACATATTTATACATATTTATCTACGTTTGTGTTTGTTTATTACTTTTATAATGTCATCTCTCTGCCTTGTTTATATTGCTTTTGCTTTTATTGTTTACATATATCCTTATTTTTGCTTAATTTCTGTGTGTGTACAATGAAAGCAAGTCAAATTCCTGGAACGTGTGCTACCTGAATAAACTGGCGGAGGTAATACAATTGCAGTAATGGAGCTGTCAATCAAGCACTGTGCTTTAGACTAGAGACTAATCAGGCACATTAAGTGAAAACACCTGTGTGGGCGGCCGATGCCTTTAACACCGAGCAGCCAGCTGTCCTCAACAGGTGTGGCGTCATGAGCGACATACAGTTCACCACAAGGAGTCTTTAATGTGAGAACTACTCACGTCAGTAACATATATACTTATCTGTAGGCTCGTCACTAGAAGCGATCGATTTGACACAGTTTTCATATAGAAATATGGGTAAGTAGAGGCTTTAAGGTCTCTTTTGTCCATGCTATGAACACCATGATGGGCTCGGTTTGATCACTGTGAACTGACCATTAAACATCTTTGTCTGAAACCAGTGTGGCTTCAGGTGAAGAACATGATGTGAACCTGGCTGCCAGTGAGCTCACAATTTGAGTCAAACATAAAGGTGAACTAATGTGTCCTTCCGCAGATAAAAATGGTATTTTATAACTACGCATCGCATCATTTATGAATGTTGTAGAATAACAAAGACAAGTACGAGTGAAACAATGTTGCTTGGGAACTCAACACAAATAGAAGGAGCTCTTCTGCAGAATCCTGATTGTAACCGAAAAAGAAAATACAGACGTTGTTCTGCCAACAGTTGTCTACTCTGTTATTAATGCCTAATGCCCAGTGAAGGCGGTCCAGCCAATAGCAACGCGGCTTTCTCACTACCGTCCCGACACAGTGGTCGTGTCTGATGCTGAGCAACAGAAGGGACAACACGGGACAGGTGGTGGGGACATGTGACTCATTGTTCCTGTAAGGAAGCACGAGTCCCACTGGTCGCCAATCTCTCTCTCTCTCTCTCTCTCTCTCTCTCTCTCTTCTTCCCCTCTCATCTGCCTCTCCTCCTCCTCCTCCTCCTCAGATTAGGTGTGAAGAATAATTAGCGCGTACTGAGGAGCCACGGGTGGACTGGAGACTCTCGGGAGTCCGGTCACTTCCTCCAGCACCGAATGTCCCTGGCAACACGCTGACTGTGTGTGTGTGTGTGTGTGTGTGTGTGTGTGTGTGTGTGTGTGTGTGTGTGTGTGTGTGTGTGTGTGTGTGTGTCTCTGTCTCTGTCTCCAGTGTGTGTGTGTCTCTGTCTCTGTCTCCAGTGTGTGTGTGTGTGTGTGTGTGTGTGTGTGTGTGTGTGTGTGTGTGTGTGTGTGTCTCTGTCTCCAGTGTGTGTGTGTGTGTGTGTGTGTGTCTGTCTCCTGTCTCCGGTGTGTGTCTGTCTCTGGTGTGTGTGTGTGTGTCTCTGTCTCTGGTGTGTGTGTGTGTGTGTGTGTCCGTATGGAACAGGTTTTTGCTCATGCAGCTCAGATCTGTTTCTTCCTTGCCATCATTTAGAAAAATATAAAGCTCCATTGGAAGAGTAGACAGCTGATAAACACACATAACACATGTAACACATATATAACACACACACACATATATATATATATATATATATATATATATATATATATATATATATATATATACACATATATACACATATTAACACATATTAACACATATATACACATGTAATATAACACATATATACACATGTAACACATATAAACACATATATACACATATAAACACATAACACATGTAATATAACACATATATACACATGTAACACATATATAACATATATAAACACATATAAACACATAACACATGTAATATAACACATATATACATGGATCGACACAAAGGGGATCACAGATTCTATCGCTGTCCTCAAAGGGAAACACACTCAATACGAGGAGTCAATTAGTGCGATGAAGAAAGACAGACACTTCATAATACTGGCACTTAGTTTGCTCATCTCCGTTTAGCTTCTTTCAACTTCAATAGAATTACATATGACGTGTCTGTCATAACATTTTGATGACAAACCTGCCAGAAAGAAACGGGGGGAAGAAGTAACAATGTCCCGTCATCTAGTGGGAAACGCTGCTCAAGTCAAACTAACGTGATAATATACGTGATATTATGGCATCATATACTCCCCATATTTGAAGTATATACTGTAGGAACTGAGCCTAAGGAACAAAACGCATGACTGCCAGCCAAGTTCCTCAAAGTGAGGCTTAATCTTTAACGTCATGTATGTCTTTAAAATGGTCATTATGTAAGATTATGTGATATTACTGATGGCCGAGAGAAACGTCAAATTACATGCTGAACCCCGACCAATCACAGCTCTTTTACAACGTCCATCATTTGCAAAGCTGATAGAGGCAGAGAGACATTTCTAGCTCACAATGACACTGTTCAAATGTTGAGCAAAACTAATGTTGACCTCGTCCAGCATCTTAGTTTAGCTCGTCAGCACTGAACACAAAGTCAGGTTTAGGCCTTTAGTTCTTCAGGTATTCAGTCATAAAACAAAGTATTTGGACAAAGCGAAACGTTGACCTGATGATGAGTCAGCGGATGACAAAATGGCGATCCATCCAATATTTTCAATCATTTTACTCAACCTCAAACGTCAACGTGCTGGTGGTGCTTTGAAGACCTCATGTCACAAAAACCCATCCAGTAGTTTCTGAGATATTTCACTCACGGTGCCACTACACTGTGAGCTGTGCAAAGGATTCTCACACACTCCTCCTTCATTTACTCAATCCAAAGTGTGTTGGCTTCAAACTGATATTATGAAGTATGATTTCAGCTTTACAATCGACCTGATCTCAGTTTAGCTTCATGCAGGTTGTCCTTCAGACAAACATCCAACATACATCGTGAACCATCTAATAAATATGAGGGCAAAACGTCTCATTTCATATGAAGCGGTGGAGGAAGGCCTCGGTCTCCAGATGGCATCAAGAATCCAAGAGATGGAGCTTTGCAATTCCATCCATACAGATGAGCTCAAAGCTGTGAGTGTGTAGCATTGGGGTGTGTGTGTGTGTGTGTGTGTGTGTGTGTGTGTGTGTGTGTGTGTGTGTGTGTGTGTGGTTCCTGACACGTCTTATAATCGGCTTTCCTCAGTGACAGCATGGAGCTCATAGGAGAGTCCTGTCTGTCTGTTTCTTTTTCACACACACACACACACACACACACACACACACACACACACACACACACACACACAGATACAAACACATGTGCACACGCACACCTGGCTGCAAGCGCAGAGGGTCCTACACCAGCTGCAGAGGAGGACACACACTGAGAGGAACACACACACACAGACAGACACATACACAGACACACACACATGCACGCACACACACAGACACACACACACACAGACACGCACACACACAGCAATGTGAGAATAATCATACACACACATGTTTGAGAGCTGAAGCATTGAAAACCAAAACATACGTCTCAGTCTCACACTGAGCTTCATTACAGCTCACAGACGGCAGCAGCAGCACTCGACATGAAGGGGTTATGAACACACACACCTTCACCTCTCACACACACACACACACACACACACCTTCACCTCACACACACACACACACACACACACACACACACACACACAAACACCTTCACCTCACACACACACACAGTAATCTGTATGGCGGTGTCGGCCGCTGCAGCCATGGGGAGCGGCTGAGCAGAGACCTGGAGCCACGCGGGGAGAAGCTATTGAACAGAACAGCGAGGAGTGCCGGCCCTCAGGGGCCACCGCGGCCCTCAGGGGCCACCGCGGCCCTCAGGGGCCACCGCGGCCCTTGACCTTACACAGCAGCTGACAGCACCAGAGGTTCCCAGGATTAGTTCCACAATGTTGGAATGTTATTATAGAACAGAACATTAACACATTTAGAAGTTGTTGTTGTTGAGGTTAAATACATCAGTGACGTTCAGCCAGTGTGCCGTGAGAGATCGTCAGGTGTGCCATGGGAAAATGTCCAATTTCACTTAATCGGTCCCAAAAAATATTATTTAGTTGCCGCAAATCATTTTCCATTGTTGAGCGTCTGAGCTGCAATATAGTGGCTGTCCTAGTAATGAAATACTCTTCCATGCCAATAGTTGGCGCAATAATTACCTACCATATGTGCTGTATTATGCTACAATGTGACATGTTGTAACTTTTTGGGTTGTTGGTGTGCCGCGGGATTTCTTTATTGTAGAAAATGTGCCACGGATCAAAAAAGGTTGAAAAACACTGAAATACATGATGTGATGTAATGCCATTTACAGAATGTCACAGTAAAAATGTCTCTCTTTTTTTGGGACAATAATCCTGGTCTTTCTGTTAGCTGCTTTAAATCCACCTGCTCTGTGAAAGTCACAGAGTGTCTTTAATTCCTGAGGCGACCTGTCAAGTCACGAGTCCCCGTGTCCGTGACCTGCAGGGAGGAAACACACGTGAAGGCCAGCCTGCAGCAATAAAGGCCAAACATTTTATTTCAGGAAGCTAGCAAACAAGAACTAGTCTGACGTGACGCCGCTGTGCTTTAATCCCTCTCGTCTGCCGTGAGGAGAATAGTCAGGATGGAACAGACGTGTGTGTATTTCCCAAAATGTCAGCTAATTTCTTTCTGGCAGGAAATCCTGACTTGTTTTCTAATTATTCAGGAGAAGAGGATATACTGCTGCCAAGGGCCGCCTCTCCTGTGTCATGCACTGCCTGGACGTCAAAACCTTGTTCAGAATCCAGTTAAACGTATTCATGGCCAAGAAACCAGGTTCACCACGTCACCACCGGGAACTGAAATACACTTTTTAACCCTTTAAAAACAGGGTGCGAAAATCCCCCTGCGCCTATTATCAGACAAAAAACAACAACATATTATCTCCAGAACCACATCGTTGTTTAACTTCATTTAAATTGCTTCAATACCACAACCCTTGTGAGGAGAGACATCTGGTGTGAAACATAATTAAAGTAACCGTTAAGTTTAAGTATTTACGTAAACGCCATTTTTGAACCGGACGACACAGTTTTTTGACTGAAACTCCTTTGAACACCCAAATGCTGTGTTCTATTATGTGTTCTATTATGATTTTAATCTTTCCAAAAAGCTGTCTCATTAGTATGTGGGCTGTTGTTAGGGCACCATAATACAGTTTGAAAAACTCTGTGACCGCTCAAGGAGGCATTTTGGGGAATCTTGCTCATATTGTGCTGGATGTTCATAGTTATGATAAAAATATCTTTTAAAAGTGATTTTTTGCCAAAATTGGTTCCACCGTGCTGTAATGTGTGTAAACGGTAATAAAAAAAGGAAATGGAACTTTGACAAATACAACTGTTCATATATTCACATGTTGGGTCTGTTTTTTCTAAATACTTGAAATCCTAAAATAACCTCGACGTAGCCAAACCAGTGGCTTCACAAATAGCCTCAAAAGACAGATTCAAAGTATTTGTGTTTCATTAGAGAAGCTCTCTTGAAAGAAGAAAAAAAGTTCAATAATCATGGCGTGTGTGTGTGTGTGTGTGTGTGTGTGTGTGTGTGTGTGTGTGTGTGTGTGTGTGTGTGTGTGTGTGTGTGTGTGTTGAGCTCATCCATCCTGGATGAGGTTGCTCTGTCGGGTCCGTGTTCTTAATGAACCGTAGAGGGACCACATCCAGTCACTGCCGCGCAAACATCCAGGAGCTGCTGCTGCCGATGACTCAAGGTGGAACCCCCCCACACTGACTCACACCGTACCTGCTCTACATGCCGTGTGTGTGTGTGTGTGTGTGTGTGTGTGTATCTGCGTTACGATTGGCCCGCAGAGCGGTCGGTAGATACGCATGCACACCCGGGCACTGGAGTGGTAATTGCCTGCCTGGTGGTGACACCGGTATCCCTCAACCCTCGCGGTGATCAATCTTAAAGAAATAAACAAAGCTGCGTCTCTGCCCTTTAAAGCAGTCTATCTGCCCTTGTTAAGAAGCAGAGCTCAAACGGACAAATGAGAAAACGCGGCTGACGTGGGAATAGATTCCTATTGACCGAAAGCAGGACGGTCTTTCCTCCTCCCTCTGCAGTGGAGTAGCCATCCACCAGCAACTAATGCATCATACATCAAGCCTATCATGTCTGACTGGAGATTGCTTGTTACAGATATGATGAAGAGTTGCAGCGTTGCCACATTCATTAGGCCCCTATCACTGGCAAACACTGAGGATTTAATCAGGAGGTGCTTTTGTGTGTGTGTGTGTGTGTGTGTGTGTGTGTGTGTGTGTGTGTGTGTGTGTGTGTGTGTGTGTGTGTGTTTGCACTCATGAGCTATGAATATAGATTTGTGTGTGCACGGCTGTTGAGATCCAAGAGTGTGTGTGTGTGTGTGTGTGTGTGTGTGTGTGTGTGTGTGTGCAGGGGCAGACACACACTGCGAGTAAAGCCATGCCTTTGGTTAACAGTAAACACACCGCTGAGAGCTCATTAGAGGAGCTCTCCTCTCCTCGCTGCACCGCTCCGGTGACGGGGCTTTAGCCTCCGCCGTATCTGGCATCCAGCAACAAGCTAATTAGCGAGTAGAACTCATTACAGTCAGGCTAGCGAGCACAGCTCCTCTCCAACTCATCATCTGTATCCTGTCAGAAACACAGCGTGCACGTTACACTTCCAACTCGCTCAGATTGGAGGAGGCTAAGTAAAGCGCTTCGCTAAATAGACGCCGTTATCCCAATTTATTCTGGGCTCGTCAGAATGACGTCCGCGGGTCGTAATGGTTCGTGTTGCGTCAGTTATTAAAAGTTGTCTGACATCCTTAGAGGGTCAGGACTTTTTTATATTGGGTTAGTATCAACTTAATCACTTGAAAAATCCCTTGAATTAAGGCGTGCAATATTGGGAATACCTATGGTGGAACATTAACCACTTAGATATTGTTACTGCGACTTGATTGAAGATTGCATAAAGTTTGTTGTAACCCCTGGAGAGCTTCTTGTGCTCTCAGGACGAAAGTTCAGGATTGGTAATTTGTTCCAAGCAGAAGTGATGTTTGCTTTCAGAGTCGTATGGCGTGATGTTCTTACGGGGAATGAAACGTCAGGGAGTAAGACCGACATCAGCCTTCATCAGGTAGGTTTGCCTTCATTTAACTTAACTTGGAAGTAGATTAGAAAACCTGCCTTGAGGCGCTCCATCCTTTCAGAGTTCCCATGTGCATGAGGCTGCATGTTCCACAAACATGACTTATTAGATGATCCATATTTCTAGTGAGCACATTTCAGTTTAAGGTCATCCTGCCGTCCAGACGATGCACTTTTCATTCCGTCTCTAACAGCGAAGCGCCAGCTCAAATACTTCTGTTGCATCACATATTACCACCTTATGTATAGTGTTTTTATTTCTTTTTCTTTTTCTCTCATTGTAGTGTGTTTTTATTTCCTAAAGAGCCCTGCACAAGAGTTCCAATGTGTCTGGACTGTTGGTCTATGCACAAAAGGCAGTTTGAAGCTCAATAAGAAATACTTCAGCACAACGTTAATCTGTGACTGAGCAACCGCCTTTGCTCAAGTATGAACATATTTATTAGTTATTTAGTGGAATGTGCCGAAAGTCTATCGGTGATTTATTTACAGTAAGGTATAAGATCCAGGAAACAAATATACTCAATATATAACATTTACTCTAACATTTGTCTTTTTTTAACACTCCAACTAAGCAGCAATTTGACCCATCATTAAGAATGTACCAGGTGAGTAACATGAACCCATTCAAAGGTCTAATAAACAGTCAAAAGAGAGAAGATGCTTTCAAAATGTTAAAGCATTTCGCTTGTCAATAGCTTATTAAAGGGAGAGACTCATTGAAAATAAGCAAACCATGTACACAGCCTCTAAATAACCGCTCCACAAGGTCAAAGATCACACCATGTATAGACATTATCATCGCGCAGTCGGCGTTAGAAGCTGAAGAGCAGCAGCGCACCAGGCTCGCTCCATATGTTAAACAAAAGGAAGCGTGCATCCTTCATCAAAAAGGCTATTCATCACACGGGCTGCATCACATAATGATGCACATAGATAGGAGATAATAAGGTAAATGAGAGGGAGAGTTAAAAGAACAGCGCAGCGAGCACGGTTCATGCACTGTTGCACTGCTGATGGACGACACAGGTCCCGCTCCTCTGCAGCTACTTCCTCTTTCCTTCCTCTCCCTTTTCCCATCGCCTCTTCTTCTGATGGCGAGGGGAAAGGAGAAGACGTGGTCCTCGAACAGGAAAGTGTTTGTATTTGACAGTATGTTGCAAATGCAATTTTTGTAGATGCACATTCATAAAAAAAGCAGACGTAATTGGGCCTATCTTCATAAATACGCAGAGACCTGAAGACAGATGTAGACAAACACACATGAGCCTTTCACGACTCACCTGTTGCAGCTGGCAGATGCTCCTGCCCTGGAGAATGGGTAATAACAGAACAATAGCCAATTAAAAGAGTGACGGAGAAGCCGAGGGGGCGAAGACAGTTCACGGATAGATTCAGTCAATTAGTCAACGGCTCCATTAGGAGACTGTCCAGAGACACCATCTTGATTGCCTTCCATTATCCACACCAGTCCACAGTTTCTGATTGGTATTATGTCATTATAGCGGTTCTAATATCACATAGAGAGGAATTAAAAAAACAACAATGACATTGATCCCCTTTATGATCCGTTTCAAATTCACACCGGAGAGTTAACCTGCAAACTGAGCTATTAATTACAGATGCAGGAGATAGAAGAGAGGAAATTGTGCGACATCCATGGACACCTGTAACCTTGTGACTTCACCCAATTAGGCAATGTCTGCACCATAATCCTGACATCTTTGCACAAGCAGACACACACACACACACACACACACACGTTGAAAAATCTTCCAAAAGCTTGCAGAAAGAATGTCTTTTCTCCCTCTCCCGCCCGCACACAAACGTGTAACACAAACATGTCCATGCATTAAACATGCACATGCATAAATACGCCCACACACACACACACACACACACACACAGCGTGCTGACTCTGCCATCTATCTCCACCGCGTGCGGTTCATACACACCGTCACACATTGTGTTGAGATCAAAGATACGCTGTCTTCAGTTGTGCCCTTCCCATCTCCGTGACCTTAAGCTGTCAGCGCTATCTGCTCCAGACACCGGCACAAACACACACGGAGCATCCCCATGAACTCACTTTGCCTCAAACACACACTCGCATACTAACGAATCTCATGGAGGCAATTACAGAGCGGAGCCCTTCATGTTGGCTGACGCTCAAATGCGTTTCCTCCCCTCTCACAGCGCCGCGTTCCTGTGTCCTTTTCTTCCCAGAAGATCGAGCGCAGATCACATGACTGACGAACACGAGCCTAACAATGTGCTTGTTGTGACTGCTGCTACTTTTTAAAGGTGCTTTTCACACTTTATATGCGTAAGTGTCCATAACTGTGCAACCTTGATTGTATTCCTGCACAGCAGTTTCATTGTTCCTCCTTCCTTGTGTCGTTATTGCCTCTCCAGCTCTATACGTTCTCCTTCCCGACACCTTTACGTTGGCACAAACAAGAGGTAAATCAACTTGCTTGTCACATGACCTGGTAACAGCAACCATAGCAACCCATCACAGCCAACCACTTTGCATACAAATGATTGTGACAGAAGTGTCTGTGCATGAGAAGAGCTGCTGCCAGTGTGCTGGTGGGTGGCAACACAAATGTAGTTATGTGTCAGTGTGTGTGTGTGTGTGTGTGTGTGTGTGTGTGTGTGTGTGTGTGTGTGTGTGTGTGTGTGTGTGTGTGTGTGTGTGTGTGTGTACACATGCATGAGGCGAGAGAATAAAAAAAAGGGAACGGGTGAGAAAAGAGTGAGAGCACAGAGACCAATTAAATCTTTACTCTCTTTTTGATTTCAGTGTGAATCCAGTCTGAGCGGAGGCCAGCACTTGATCTGAGCATCAGATGGTACTTATGTTCCCGGCTTTTATGTATGAAAATGCATAAGAGATGGGACGCCTCGTCTCTGTCTCCTGAAGTTTGAAATATATGCACGTTTGATTGTTAATGTGCTTTAATAATTAATATCATCAGTACAATCTGGATTACAATTAGAAACGTGGAGGTGGGAAACTACCTTTCGACCTCCTGTCATTTAAGTTTGAATTGTATTTTCATTACATATATTAGTACCTGCTGACTCCTGATACATTTGAAATCAATCAATAAAACCAGGTAGAATATGAATAGGAACAAAAAATATTGAGAAAAAAAAAGGAAATAACTTCACCATCTGCTCCATCACAGCGTGAATAAAAAATGTGTCGAGAGCTTTTGAGTGTCTGAAAAGGATGTGACCCGACATTGTCACAGTGCAAACTACCAAATAATGAAACACACGTGTGACTGTGCGCTTCAGGCCTCTGGGATGAGGTCATGTGATCTGCATCTGTGTGTTTCTGATGAGGGAGCGGTGGGAGGAGACGGGGCATCGCCTCCGCCTCCTCTGCCCGGAACCGGGCGGCCGGTGGCGTAGCGGCGCTGTGACACCAGGGTGGCACCGCCCATGATGGATCACATCGCACAACTAATGTGTATACAAGCAGGTGTTAATAGCTACCGTGGTGTGTGTGTGTGTGTGTGTGTGTGTGTGTGTGTGTGTGTGTGTGTGTGTGTGTGTGTGTGTGTGTGTGTGTGTGTGTGAACATGTGGAAGGCTGTTGAAAGAGTGTTTTTTGTAGTTTGTGTGGTAAATAAGTATATCTTTTATGTGAATAGATATGAACAGATATGAATGGAATCCAAATTGAGCATTAATATATGTCTCATTTTGTATTGTATATTATTTTTTTATCAGCATGCACATCTGTTGCAAGCAGAAAACCTCTGTATAGTACATCCTTTCTTATATACTCTCCTCAACAGAACAATCTCATAAATCTTCTAAAAATCGAAAATATACACATTATTTCTGGACTATAAAGGGTACTCCTCTGATTATACAATTCAGTCTAACAGGCAGGATCCGGCCTTTTTAAGCTTATAAATTAGAAATATTCTTGTTTTTTAACTGCATGTCCAGAGTTCAGAGGGCTGTCCTGACCACTTCCTCTCTGCCTCTTCGATGAATCACTTCATTTATATTCAGAAAGAGTTTGCAAGTTAATGATGCATCTAAAGAAACTGCAAAGTGATGAAGTAAGCAATGTTCGTATTGATGATGACAACCACAATTTAACACAAAATCTGATTCACCATTTAAAATAAGTTCATTTTAACGTTAAGCAAAACAATTTAATGTTTGTCTTTATTATCAGAAAAAAACGTAAATGTTGAGGAGAGCACAAGTAAAGGTCTAAAGGTCTGACTGAAAACTGTTAAATAATTAAATAAAGTGTTTGATAATAATACAATATAACTTGCCTCCGGTTAATGTCCTCTTATGCATCTACAGGCCAAATGTTCTTACTCGCTCTCTTTCAAACCGCTGGACGAGGAGATCGATGCTACGGCCGTCTGTGTGCTTAGCATGGAGCTGGAGGAACATACGTGTATCATGTAATGCATGCATGTGTGTACACGTGTGTACATGTGAGCAGGACGCACACGCTCTCCTCTTATCGGCTGCAGCATTCTGGGAGCTGACAGCCTGAACCAGTGGAAACACAACCTTAAGCTCTGTCAGACTGCTGGTCGTTCGGTTCCCCCTGGCACTCCGTTCTCTTGACATCACATGACTGCTCTCCCAGTAGCCGACCAGTAGCCTGTCTATGAAAAATGGATTTCTCCCAGTCCGCATTGCCATGGCGATGCACAGCTCACAGTTCTGCCCTTTTAAGGATTTGCATCAAAGTTTCTGCAGTGATGGGAGGAGGGCTGTGTGTGTGTGTGTGTGTGTGTGTGTGTGTGTGTGTGTGTGTGTGTGTGTGTGTGTGTGTGTGTGTGTGTGTGTGTGTGTGTGTGTGTGTGTGTGTGCGCGTGTGTGTGTGTGTGTGTGTGACTGTGTGTGTGTTTGTGTTGGATACAGAGAAATAGCTCCTTCCATCAAGTGATCACCATGATCACTCTTTATATTTCAGCAGCACACTTCACAGTTATTTAGACAGCAGCCGTTCTCCACTCAGACATGAGGGATTAGAACCCATGCAGGACTGCACGAGGACTCACAACCTGCAGAGAGGACTCACAACGTGCAGAGAGGACTCACAACCTGCACAAGGACTCACAACCTGCACGAGGACTCACAACCTGCACGAGGACTCACAACCTGCAGAGAGGACTCACAACCTGCAGAGAGGACTCACAACCTGCAGAGAGGACTCACAACCTGCAGAGAGGACTCACAACCTGCAGAGAGGACTCACAACCTGCAGAGAGGACTCACAACCTGCAGCAGGACTCACAACCTGCAGAGAGGACTCACAACCTGCAGAGAGGACTCACAACCTGCAGAGAGGACTCACAACCTGCAGCAGGACTCTCAACCTGCAGAGAGGACTCACAACCTGCAGAGAGGACTCACAACCTGCAGCAGGACTCTCAACCTGCAGAGAGGACTCACAACCTGCAGAGAGGACTCACAACCTGCAGCAGGACTCTCAACCTGCAGCAGGACTCTCAACCTGCAGCAGGACTCTCAACCTGCAGCAGGACTCTCAACCTGCAGAGAGGACTCACAACCTGCAGCAGGACTCTCAACCTGCAGAGAGGACTCACAACCTGCAGAGAGGACTCACAACCTGCAGCAGGACTCTCAACCTGCAGCAGGACTCACAACCTTTCCGAGAGAGGGAGCTCTCTGCCACAAGCTCTGAATCCAGATTTAACTCCAGGTCAAAAATAGTTTTGCAGAACTGGGGCACCGTCATCCTAAATGATGCAGACACTGGGGCAAGTTTCAAGCCAAAGCCAGTCAATGGCATCTCATCTGATTTCATCTTCTACCGCTCAAAAAAAGATCTCAGGCGTTCTAAATTTTGCCACGAGCTTCAAATAGCAGAAAACAAAGACCCCGATTCTTTGTGGATATCTGCCACTCCATCAAGACGAGGCTGCGACGCTCTCTTTCCGTGAGCAACACGAGGCGCGTTGCAAACGGCTGTGAAGTGTGTCACTGGTGGGTTAAGCAGGATTTGCCTTATCTTCCCTTTGAACGCAGCCGCGATTAAGACAGAGATTTCTGATGACTTGGGTAAACAACCTGAGGTGTTGTGGAAATCGGAGACGTGTAAACAAGCGTTTGAACAAAAAAGTGCAAAAACATCACAAGGTGTAGAATTCTGCGGGGAGTTGAGAAATCAACCGGGCCTCGACAATCTCATCTGTGTTTTTGATAAGGAAGTTGTCTCTTTATTAAGCTGAGACAGGGGAGAGGGGGGGGGGGGGGGGGGGGAATCAAAAGTAGTTTTGATCAATATTTCAAATGCTTCCATTTCTTAGCAGAGACTGAAAGAGTCACGCAGAATAACTATTTTAGGGTCATGTTTTAATGAGGCGATGGCACGACGGTGTTGATAAGACTCATTAGTTGTCAGCGCTGATCTTTGAAGTGCAGCATCTGCATAGAGCTTGTGCTCCATAAACTGCAATTTAGTCCGCCGTCTTTAGATAGAATTTCGCTGCTAATTGTCCCGTCATGTCATTTGGATTATTCATTGGCTGCGGTCGAATAGTCCATTTTGGTTAGGAACCTTCCTAACTGAGTGAAATGACCCGGAAGTACCTCAGTGGCCGCCATGATAAGTGCCGGTCGAATTGTCCAAACGCAAAGGAAAGGAGCTTCAATGCTTCCTAATTTAGCTCCTATAGCATAGGAACCACTGGACCTTCCTTACGAAAGGAAAGGAGATAATGCCGACCCACAATTCCTTGCGGCGGCAACATTTAAAGTGACGTATCATTCGGCCGTTCACGAGAACAGACGATCATGACCGACACACGCAGATCATGTAAATAACTGTTGCTATAACTTGGAAACACTTTCAATAATCTGTTAAACCTGCTGGCAAACTAAAAACGTTACGTTGCTGAAAAGTGCTGTAAAGTGATCAAACTGACGTATTTTATATTCTATCTGGTGTTGAACTGCAGCTTCAGCCCTCATTCTTTTATTTGATTTGACTTCAGTTACAGAAGCTTTAGTGAAAGAGTTAAACTGGACGAGCTCTTCAGTCTGAGTCATGTTTCTGATTATCATCTTTTTAATCAACTATTTTGTCACATTACAATAAAACATATCAAGTCAACACGAGTTGCGTGATGTTTCATAAACTGTTGTCTGCATATTTTTATGATCAGATTATAATCTGCATGTAAATAAACCATAACAACATAAAGGGATATGAGACACACACATATGACACACATCGTTTGTGGCATAACGTATTTAATTCAGCATGTTTGAAACTGAACAAAGAGACAGTTTTAGTAGCTTTGTACGTTGGTTTCACTTTCATATTCCTTCGTTCATTTCTATTCCAACCTCGTTAATAAAGTAATACTATGAACCGGGTTGTTTATGTCGTTATGACGCAACACTGTAAGAAGACGGACGAAGTATATAAACTGCGCTTTTTGTAGTCCTTCTTCAGAACATTGTAGTTTCACCGCTGGCTACAGACTGACGTCGCTAACATGCGCCTGCCGTCGCGTCATAACTACGTCGTTAGTGAAAGTGGAGTCGGATTTGCCAAACACCGCGGTTGTCTTCTCCTAACTCCTTATGAATTCTCCTTCCCATCTTTCCTTAACCCTGTGACGTTTTCCACAGAGGTTAAGGAAAAGTGCTTAGGGTTAGACGTTAGGAGGTAATTATTTGACTATTCGACCGCAGCCATTGTCTTTTGTGTGCATAAGGTGATGATATGGAATGTCTTTCATTTACTTCTGAGGCGGCGTTCTTCCTTGCTCTTTACATTCAGGAGGGAGTGCAGAGTTGTGCTGTGTGAACCGTTCCCTTCCTCTTCTGGATGATGGAAATGAGGATCCAGGCCGTCTGTCACCCGCTCAGCCAGCCTCGTCCTCCTGCAGCACCTCTGGCGACCTCGACCGTGTCCCGGGACCGAACCAAGGTCAGGACGGGGTCACCGGCTCGGTCCGCCACCTTCCACACCCCATTTCCTGTCTTTCATCCCGCTCTTGTGTTCCTCCTTTAATGCTTATCCCTCCTTCTCTCCATCCCGCCACCACTGGCCTCGCACATTGTTTCTCTCCTCTGTCCCACAGCGCTCCTCCCTACACCCCCCATCCTTCTCTCTTGCATCTGTTTGGTGTATTCCCAGGGGCCGTGAGGGGCCAGAAGGGCCCATGAATAAGTCATTAACTCTGGCCCCCCAGACTCTGTGATCATCGGCAACCTGTTTTTGAACATGGCTCCCCGGCACCTCTCTCGCTCCCTCTGCACCCCTCTTTCCGCATCCATAAGCAATGACAATATAAATAAATAAAGCATCTGGGACTCTCTGTGTTTGTGTGTGTGTGTGTGTGTGTGTGTGTGTGTGTGTGTGTGTGTGTGTGTGTGTGTGTGTGTGTGTGTGTGTGTGTGTGTGTGTGTGTGTGTTTGTGTTTAAGATGTCCTTTGGCCTGCTAATCTGACACGGAGATGATATTGTATTAAGAGGAGAACCGGCCAAATCAGTTTGGAGTTTATATGAACTACCGACGTTCCCATTGGTCGGACACATTTTGTTATATTTGATAGAATTGTCATCACGTCCCGATAGCATCACTAAACATGCTGGCATCTGTTGCTGTCGCGGGCCTGTAATAAATAAGCCTGTCCTATAATTTAATTTGGCCTAAATGTATTTATTTTCCTACATTCTTACTAGCTAATATCATAGACTAGCTCAAATAAACTTTGGAGGCAGGGTGGCCAGCGGGCATAAATGAAGAGTCATTTTTAAACAAGGGGTGATAATTTATCAGCCGGCGTAAATATGCACGTATGTGGCTGTGTTGTATTGAAGCCCCGTGCAGCTTCACCTCTGCAGATGAAGCCGTCGCTGCAGGAACTGCACATTTAATCTGTCCGGCATTGTCTGCAAAAGCTTGCAACTGTGTCTTCATTATGAGCGATGAAGGCAAAACGTATTCAACCTCCTGCCATCTGCACAGACTACTGTCTAACAACTGCATACGGTTTCCTACCAACATGAAGATGTGCACTAAATATACTTATACTTTTATTCCTTTTTATTATACATTTAGTATACATATCGTGTTTACTTCTGGGCTCCTTGACAACCGCAAAACCAAAATCAAACTGATCTCCAATAATCATAACACACCCTGGTGGGGCTGATGAATGAAGGAGGTGGAATAAAGGGCAACACATGCGTGACAATTATGCATTCTAAATATGATTTACAGGTTAATTCAATCGAATTTGTACAGCAATCACAGGGCCTGTTGGGTCACCGCATGAATTATGGATTTCTCCCCCATTTGTGAGCTATGTTACGCTGCTAAATGATAATTTGGATTATATATTTAACGGATAGGAAGGTGAGAAGAATGACAATTGTGGAAAATCCCACAGGGTACTAGCTGTAGATTCGTCCTGCACATTCATTATTATTTATTGATTTTTACAATAATGCATTTTATTTCTGAAAACATCAGTATAAATAAATATTTTATATTTTACTTAACCTTAAATCTCATCTGTAATACTAAGTTGCATTAATATGCAGATCACTGTCGAGATAGCAATAATTTTCTGAATCTAAAAGGGAACGTTTTCTCTTTCCTGTTGTCCTATGTGAACACATGTCTGAGGGCAATATATGACCTCATCCTGAACCTTATAGGTGAAATCGCCGCTGTATCACCTTAACGCACTTCAATGGACCAGCATGCAGTTCTCTGATCAATCAAAACCCCCAAAGTAAGACAATGAGTCGAGTCTCCAGTGTGCATCACCTGAACCTTCCTGTTTTCACCTCTCCCTTTCCTCTGGGTCCTGACGCGACCCCTCCTCTGTGTTTCGTCTGATAAACTCACGGCTGTCTGATAAAAAATTAAACTCTTGTATTATATAACGTTGACAAGTAATGGGAAGCTGCTGAACAGAGCACACTCCACTGTGGAGGGTGAATAATGACATCGCTTACTCACTTTCAACAACCTCCTTTCTCTCTCTCTCTCTCTCACTCACACACTCACACACACACACACACTGTGGAGTGTGTGGCCTATTGCAGAGGATATCTTTGACATTTTAAAGTAGAACTTTAAATTCCCAGTCATGTCTACTGTGTACAACAATTCACAGCAAACTGCATTTCCAAATGGCCTTCTCTTCATAACCAGAATATAGTCATATCCACTTTCTACTTTACATTGCTGGCGGTAGCCTCGACCCTCGGTGACCCCAAACAGCCCAATGACCAAAATAAATACAAAAGCATCCTCTTGCACAGCGTTGAGTATTCGATCAGTTTTTGAGTTTGTTTTGTTCCACCAGGGATGAAATCATTTCTCTGAGTCAGAGGAGCAGAATGTTCCTCATCTGTTCGGGGAATTACAGAAACAACGCGGGACTTTTGTACATTTAAAGACTCAACGGGCCTAATTTGCAATTCTGTAGTCCCAAGTGGCGACCGGAGATAATAGTTTGAATTTATCAAAACTTTGAATAGCTTCATTAATCAGGAATGATGTAAGATGGTGGTGTTAAACTCACAGAACTGAAGTCCTGACTAAGCAGGCCCATATCAGCATCTGAGCTGCTCGTGAGGTCAGACCTCTAAAGACTCATGTTGGGACCGGAGAGCATTTCTCACCAGCAGGGTTTGTGGATCCTCAGTAAACTCTTCACTGTGTTTGTGAGACAGTTTGAGAATGAGATGGAGGCTCACAGTTTCACTATAAAGATATGACGCTCACTTTCTATTTCATCTCCATTTATTTTCCTCTTTTAAACATTGTGAGAAAAATCTACGACACCTGGTGGTAAAATCATTGATCGGGACATTTATTCGTTGCAAGGAAGGAGCAGAGAAGAATTACACAACACGGTAGACAAATCGCATATCCTAGACTGCTCGTCGAATGAGCGAAGGACTACCTTCTTAAATACATATGGTTATCAATACACAGAGGCCCACATGACGTCTTCATGGCTCTATCATGAGCCCTTCCCCGTCATCTGATCATTTAGCCTGCCATGGTCAAAAGTCACAAGACAACAAGTATCCATATGTTCCCAAAACAGAGACACACTGATACTTCGGTCTCCTGACTTATCAGGAGACACGCCAAGTCTGTGTGCAAGTTTTAACATGGAAGGGAGAGTTCAATGAGGAGTCACTGGCCTCATAATAGTACATATAATGAATGAGCCTACTATATGATTCTGAATGTAACATTAAAACAGTACTTAATTAACCCGAGAACTCTAACGTCGAGCGATTGTTACGTTATTTTCATTGTGTTGCTTTTGTCCGAGTTGCGTGGGTCCTTCTGTAGCTTCATGCTGCTCACTGACGTTAGTGAAGGTGGGCGTGTCTTATTGAAAGTGGGCGTGTCTTACTGAATGTGGGCGTGTCTTCCTGCTCCGATCACTGTTTTTTTCTACAGGCGCCTGTTCGGGTGATTTTCACCCGACGTTAGTGATAGTGTGACAATTTTTTACGGATGTGTTTTAACATTAATTTACTTTTCCTTCACAGAACAAGACTCACATGTCCCAGGAACATGAGGACCAAATAACAAGTTAATAGCTCCTTTATTTATATTTTTAATCATGTTTTATTGACGATTCCCACATTTTTCACCTGATTTTGAGCCTTTTTTCAGGGTCCCCCGTGATACCTGTTTTGGGTTTTATGAGAAGTTCTATAGGGTAAAAGAAGAGTACTTCAACTTGCCTTGGATTGTTGTATTTTAATATATTTTGATGAGAAGTATATTTGATCAGGTACATTATATCGGGTGAAATTCACCCGACGTTAGTGATGGTGTGACTATTTTTAACGTTAGTGTTCTAGGGTTAAGGGTAAATAAGTTGCTCTTCCAACAAACATGAAATCATGAAACATGACTGCAAGCTGTTGTAGGTCTATTTACATACATGCATACAGGAACCCATGTTTAGAATAAACACGACTGACAGATGGAACATGTTCTCCACAAGTCAGTAAAGGATTGTTGCCGTGCAACAGAGAGGCCGTTTCAATCCTGCATGGAAACTGTAGCGGCAGCAGAAACCCACATAACGTCTGCAGCGATGCAGCGGGGGAGAAGTCACAACAAGATACTGTAGTAGAAAACATTGAACATGTATCTAACTGTTAAAATAATAATCTACGTCTGTCTGTGGGAATCGTCTGATCCACTTCACGGATCCTCTGAGTGTGCCGATGTTTCTGACCGTGTGGAAAGGAGGAACAATATTCCATTTAATCTCTCTCTTTAATATCCACATCCTTTCTGCTCCCATAAACCTCTCTCTCTCTCTCTCTCTCTCTCTCTCTCTCTCTCTCTCTCTCTCTCTCAGAAGTGTTCTGCAATAGAAATGTTACGAGTGAAATAGAGTGTGCCAACATTTTTCTTCACATCTGTTCGATTCTAATATTGTAAATTATTTTGGGGTACAGTGAATTATAATCCTAAAATGAATCAATAACCTTCATATCTGAGCATCATAGATAATCTGCAGCTGCCTCGCCTCCCGGTAAAGTAAAGTCTGGTCCTTGTGTTAATTTCTCTAATATGTGACCATGAGCACCACAACTACAGCATGCAATGCAACTACAGCCTGTAATGCAACTACAGCATGTAATGCAACACTACAGCCTGTAAGGCAACTACAACATGTAATGCAACTACAACATGTAATGCAACTACAACATGTAATGCAACTACAGCATGTAATGCAACTACAGCATGCAATGCAACACTACAGCCTGTAAGGCAACTACAACATGTAATGCAACTACAACATGTAATGCAACTACAACATGTAATGCAACTACAACATGTAATGCAACTACAGCATGTAATGCAACTACAACATGTAATGCAACTACAGCATGTAATGCAACTACAGCATGTAATGCAACTACAGCATGTAATGCAACTACAGCATGTAATGCAACTACAGACTGTAATGCAACTACAGCATGCAATGCAACTACAGCATGTAATGTAACTACAGCATGCAATGCAACTACAGCCTGTAATGCAACTACAGCATGCAATGCAACACTACAGCCTGTAAGGCAACTACAACATGTAATGCAACTACAACATGTAATGCAACTACAACATGTAATGCAACTACAGCATGTAATGCAACTACAACATGTAATGCAACTACATCATGTAATGCAACTACAGACTGTAATGCAACTACAGCATGCAATGCAACTACAGCATGTAATGTAACTACAGCCTGTAATGCAACTACAACATGCAATGCAACTACAGCATGTAATGTAACTACAGCCTGTAATGTAACTACAGCATGTAATGTAACTACAGCCTGTAATGCAACTACAACATGCAATGCAACTATAGCATGTAATGTAACTACAGCCTGTAATGCAACTACAACATGTAATGCAACTACAGCATGCAATGCAACTACAGCAACTACAGCATGTAATGCAACTACAACATGTAATGCAACTACAGCATGCAATGCAACTACAGCAACTACAGCATGCAATGTAACTACAGCATGTAATGCAACTAAAGCATGCAATGCAACTACAGCATGCAATGTAACTACAGCAACTACAGCATGCAATGTAACTACAGCATGTAATGCAACTACAGCATGTAATGCAACTACAGCATGTAATGCAACTACAGCATGCAATACAACTACAGCAACTACAGCATGTAATGCAACTACAGCATGCAATGCAACTACAGCAACTACAGCATGCAATGTAACTACAGCATGTAATGCAACTACAGCATGTAATGCAACTACAGCATGCAATGCAACTACAGCATGTAATGTAACTACAGCATGCAATACAACTACAGCATGTAATGTAACTACAGCCTGTAATGTAACTACAGCATGTAATGTAACTACAGCCTGTAATGCAACTACAACATGTAATGCAACTACAGCATGCAATGCAACTACAGCATCTACAGCATGTAATGCAACTACAGCATGCAATGTAACTACAGCATGTAATGCAACTACAGCATGCAATGTAACTACAGCCTGTAATGCAACTACAGCCTGTAATGTAACTACAACATGCAATACAACTACAGCATGTAATGTAACTACAGCCTGTAATGTAACTACAGCATGTAATGTAACTACAGCCTGTAATGCAACTACAACATGTAATGCAACTACAGCATGCAATGCAACTACAGCAACTACAGCATGTAATGCAACTGCAACATGTAATGCAACTACAGCATGCAATGCAACTACAGCCTGTAATGTAACTACAACATGCAATGTAACTACAGCCTGTAATGTAACTACAGCATGTAATGTAACTACAGCCTGTAATGCAACTACAACATGTAATGCAACTACAGCATGCAATGCAACTACAGCAACTACAGCATGTAATGCAACTGCAACATGTAATGCAACTACAGCATGGAATGCAACTACAGCATGTAATGCAACTACAGCATGCAATGTAACTACAGCATGTAATGCAACTACAGCATGCAATGCAACTACAGCATGCAATGCAAGTACAGCATGTAATGCAACTACAGCATGCAATGCAACTACAGTAACTACAGCATATAATGCAACCACAGCATGTAATGCAACTACAGCATGTAATGCAACTACAGCAACTACAGCATGCAATGCAACTACAGCATGTAATGCAACTACAGCATGCAATGCAACTACAGCATGCAATGCAACTACAGTAACTACAGCATATAATGCAACTACAGCATGTAATGCAACTATAGCATGCAATGCAACTACAGCAACTACAGCATGCAATGCAACTACAGCAACTACAGCATGCAATGCAACTACAGCATGCAATGCAACTACAGCATGCAATGCAACTACAGCATGTGATGCAACTACAGCAACTACAGCATGCAATGCAACTACAGCAATTACAGCATGCAATGCAACTACAGCATGTAATGCAACTACAGCATGTGATGCAACTACAGCAACTACAGCATGTAATGCAACTATAGCATGTGATGCAACTACAGCAACTACATCATGTAATGCAACTACAGCATGTGATGCAACTATAGCATGTGATGCAACTACAGCAACTACAGCATGTAATGCAACTACAGCATGTAATGCAACTACAGCATGTGATGCAACTACAGCATGTAATGCAACTACAACATGCAATGCAACTACAGCATGTAATGCAACTACAGCATGTAATGCAACTACAGCATGTGATGCAACTACAGCATGCAATGTAACTACAGCATGTAATGGCACGTGCATCGCTGTGGACTCGAGGAAGCAAAGTGTGATAATGCATGAAGTTGTTGGTGAGAGTGGTTCTCAGAAAGCTGCCAGTTCTGAACAGGCGTGTTTATAACGCTGCATTAGTCCATCAGATTAGCACATTTGTCTGAATTTGAAAGAAAGACGGGGCTGCAGCCCCAATTACTGAGTGACATTAATAAACAGGGGGCCTTTTCGCGTGGAGTGTCTGGCCCGGTGCAGCTTTAATGCACTCTGAGACGAGTTGCAGATTGAAGGGTTCCTTCAGGACGCACTTATGGCAGCCGAGTCCTAATGCACGGGGAGGGGATGAGCAGCTGTGTGCCATACAGGACAGAGGAGGAGGATGAAGGGAGGGAAGCAGGTGGAGGAGGAGACGGCTGCCAGGAGGGAGGGCTTGGCTCAACATCGGAGGGAGCAGCAGGAAGAAAGAAAGTCTCTCAGGCATTCCTCATTTTTCTCTCCCAATTTATCAGTCTGTGCCTTCTCCGCTCTCCAAACCGCATCTGGACTCACCCTTTTTTCCCTTTCAACACCACTGTTGGATTCCTCTCTATACGCTTTTATTTCTCCTTCCTGTCCAGACACTATATGTCCTCTCGCCCTTCATCCTTTTCCTTTCATTCCTTTCATCATTCTGTATCTCTCCTCAGCACCTTCTTTCCACTTTAACCTCTTTGTGTGTGCTCTAACCATCTTCTCTCTGCTCCATCTTTTCACAGGGAGAGGGCTTGGCATGCGATCCGTGCCAGTGCCGTCTAGATCGTGCCACCCTACCGAGAGAGTGGGTGTCAGACACAGACATCGGCACGGCTTGCCAGGGAGATGGCACCGCATTGAAGCCAATGGCTGCAGAGGAACATGAATATATGTCTGCTGCCGCCCACTCATCCAGGGTTCACTTCAATCTGAAGGGATAACTCAATTTCAAATAAGACTTTCTGATGTTCGGTCCTTATTTGTGCCACAGAGAGCCAGCAGGAGACGTCAGACTCACCTGTTCAGCGATGACCTCATAGAGGCACGACAATAACGCTGATCACACTACTGTTGTGACACAACAACTACATCTGTCTAATTAGTTTATAGCAGATACACCAGACACACTGATGTATTGCATTAATTAGTTTAGAAATGCCAAATATGTGTTAGAAACATATATTTCTGATGATATCGGTCAAAAGAATCCAGGATCATCAGGCTGTAGAGGATTGGTTGTTGTGACTCTGCTGCAAACTTCTCCGCTCTAAGGCAGTGAGTATTTCATGTTTCAAGATAGATTCAGTGGAATATTCCTTAAAGTCTTCTCCACACGCCGTGCTCAGTTTCTACCGAGCGTTTTATTCATAGCTTTCTGTTTTTTGATTCTATATTGAGCCTTATTGTGGAAAGCAACCAAAGATCTGGCTCACAAACAAGAATCCTTCAGGTAACTCAGTAGAAAATGCATACATTAGTTCCCTTATTAGCAGGCGAGAGGCACAACATGTTGGAAACAGTCAACACAGACGCCTTGTGTTAAATGTCAGTGAGTTTGTGTGACAACAACCTGGAAACCGAAAACTTTCAGAGACAGGAGAGAGAGAGAGAGAGAGAGAGAGAGAGAGAGAGAGAGAGAGAGAGAGAGAGAGCATAAGAGGTGTGAACGATGAAAGAGACAACGGCGTGAATGAGGGAGAGGAGAGAGATTGAAGATGAGGTGGGTGAGGAAGAGCTGGGAGGAACTTCAACAACATCCGAGTTGTTGCAATCATAAATACTGAGGTGTCACCATAATTGTGGACGTTTAATCTTACAACCACTTGCAGAAGCTTCACAGATAAACGCGCCATCAGGACAATCATCGGCCCGAGGACGAGTTAGTATTGTAATTCTCACCCTGAGGTCTGTCACCGACCCAGAAGGAAAGCTCGTCCAACAGGAATCATGAATGCTCGGTGAACACTCAATATGCACTCAAACATTATGGCCAACACACACACACACACACCAGGCGGCACCCCTCCTGACCCCCTCGCTCCCGGTGGAAGCACCCTGAGAGCAGCAGCGGGGTGGCGCGTGGCCCGGCCCGCCGTGACGACCCGGCTCTGACAGACTGTCAATACAAAGCAATTTACAAGCGCATGAAAAATCGACCCTCGATAACAGGCAATTTCTCTGCTCCGCTGCCTCGAGAGGCGTGACCCGCCTCGCCAAAGTGAGGGAGGAATGAGGGGGGAGACAAAGAGGAGGAAGAAGAGGAAGAGGAGGAGAGGGGTGATCATGGTCCAGTGGATGTGATTACAGCCTGCTGTGCTGTAAAAGTGATGTAATAGGGATGTGAGGTGCAGAGAAATCACTGGGATGATTGTGATGGTGATGATTCCACTTGAGGGAAAGAAGAAGAAGAAGAAGAAGAAGAAGAAGAAGAAGAAGAAGAAGAAGAAGAAATAATCAGCCGACCAGTTGACAAAAAGAGCTTGGACAAAGTAGAGGAGGAGAAAAGAAAGGTGGATTGGGGGGAAGAAATATTGTTGATGAAATGTGGATTGTGTGTGTGTGTGTGTGTGTGTGTGTGTGTGTGTGTGTGTGTGTGTGTGTGTGTGTGTGTGTGTGTGTGTGTGTGTGTGTGTGTGTGTGTGTGTGTGGACTTGAGGCCACAGGTGAGGACAGAGATAATGACCTCATTCCTCTTCTCTTTTGCCGAGACACTTTCCTCCACAGCACTCTATTCATCAAGCCTCTATCCGTCTGCACATCCCTCGCTCCCTCGCTCTCCTTCTAATTCTCCCTCCTCTCCGTCGAAGGAGCCAGAGGTCACACCTTCATCCAAACAGACAGGAACACACACAAAGGAAGAAGGGTAGCGCTGTGTGAAATGTGTGTGTCTGCTTCTCACAGGTACACACACCCTCGCTGCGTGGAGGCAGATGTCATGGACTCAAATAGAAAAATAAATTCTACTAAAACAACTCTTCATCATGAGCTCACCTGTGATCAAAAGCCTCTGTGCCGCTCAGCGGCAGGAGGTTGAGCAAGATTAAGCAGCGTCAGCCTAAATAAAGGTTTTGGACAAAGGAAGAGAACTGTTTCTTTTCAACTAAAATAAATGAGATTCTTCAGTAGAGGAGCTGTTGCCATTTTAATTCCAGGTTTCTTTGTAATAATCTACCGTACTTTTCGGGTTACAAGCCGCTCCTACGGCTGATCAGTGTCCCCGCTAGTAGCGCTGCTAGCTAGCGCTTCTGCTGCTACCGCCCGCTGCTGCTGCTACTGCCCGCGTCCCCTCTGCCCAAGTCGGGTGTCGAGCCTGGTCCCGCTACCTTCGGTGGTTTTCAGGGAGCTAGCGGAAGTTAGCGGGGAAGTGACGGAGCGCTAGCAGGAGCCCCAGCTGGCTACAGCGGGGAGCTAACGGGGACACTGACCGAAGGTAGTAGCGGCTTGTAACCCGAAAAGTACGGTATATGTGTAAATGAGGTTGTGTATTTTTATGCACTCGGCCACCTGATGAAAAATAATACAATCTATTGCATTTAAAGTGAAAAGTACAGATGCTACAGAGAAAAAGAGCTAGTTTTCTCTCTTTCCTGAAGGTTGATCCAACATGAAAACATAATCACCAACAGCTCTGCTGAGGACCTGTGAGCGCGTAGCTTTGGTAGAAAACAGGTTCATGCAGCAGTGCTGCATGACCACAGACCATCAGACCAGCAGGCAGTGACACACTGACCCACATCTCCACGCTGCAGAGCTGGTTTTCAGTTTACTACATTCAATTTAATGTAAAGATCATTTTAAGATACATATTTGTTTCTCACGTAGATCTCTGATTATAACCCATTTTGTCAAAACATCATGACGTCACAGTGAAGTTGACCTTTTGACCTACAAACAGTCATAACTTTCTCATTTTATTCCGTCATAATTAGCATATGAATCCTTGAGTTATGGCCCTGAAGCGTGTTCCGATGAAGACCTTTCACCAACAAATCAATGGCTTTATTCTTTAGTCCAAGTGGACGTTTGTGTATCGAGCTCTTCCTCAGATTTGACCTCTGACCTCTGAGACTCTGACCCAAGCGTGCGAACATGTTGGAGACTTTGGGGAAATTGGCGACGCAGATGGAGAGATTGAGAGATGGAGCCAGACTGTAGAACGTGAACGTGAGCGGCATCATTACACGTATAATGATCACACATTTAATTTCACTTCGTCACAAACCAGCGCCTGCACTAGTGAGCCATAACCATAAGCACATTTTAATTGTAAAATATATGAACCAACTCAAACTTTAAATCAAATGTCGCTCAATATTTCATCCGCTGCTCGCCCCGCAGAGGAGAGAGAGAACTACCGGCTCTCGTGGTCAGCTGATGAAATGATCATCATCATAACGTCAGCTCGTGTTAATTAACTGCAGAGCAGAGCACTGTGCATGTATCTCCAATGACAATTGATGTTTTCATAACGTGTCTGTGTATAATCGCTGCAGTGCACATGACTTTATTCATGAATTCATGGTTTATTCCATAGGGACAGACACACTAAAGCATCAGAGCTCACTGGCCGTCTCACACGCTCACTAATGTCATTTACACGTTAGAGTTGTGTAAAGTAGCAAAGCTAATAATTAATAACGCTACAATCACTCTGTATCCTCATTATCAATCCTAATCATGATGCCAAAAGACAACGTCAGTAAATAAGTAAATACATTGTGTTTTAAATGATTGGTGCAATCCCTCTGATTGCTGTAACACAATAAAGTGCGAGGCCCTCGTGTGTCATGGAGAGGACGCGTACATCAGGAGGAGGATGAGGAGGAGGAGAAGGAGGGAACGAGTGTTCTTCCTCCGGTAGACGCCATCGATCCCCCACAGAGGCGTCGGGGTCAGCAGTGTTCACGCATCACGGTGTGCTCTGAGGGCCGAACCAGCTGCGCACTTACAGGAGGATGTGGGATCTACAAAAGGAAATAGCTCTCTATCAGGGCATCATATACACAAGGTTTTATGAAACTGAATATGTTTTGGCGTACGTGCATTTCCTCCTTTGAATGTACGTAAACATTTAGTGTGGATCCTATGCACCGTTGTATAAGTGAGACCCCCTAAGGGAGAGTATGTGTGTTCCTTCAAGCCGTGAAAACAGGAACACGTTCCAGGACTAAATGAATCCAGTGGAAATTAGACAAGAGGCCAAAACAACACAGACAGGTCAGCATATTTATAAAAAAGGAACGATAACGTTTCAACCAGCCATTACATACAGACACATCTTCACATAAAGGTTCCCTGAAGAAACAGTTTTGCCTTATTGTTCACTGAACTGTATGTTAGTGAATAAATAAGTGAATCCAGTGACAGCTACAATACAAGAAATTGCAAAAATGGCAGTAAGTGAGCGTTCCTGTCTGTTGAATTGTTGCAGAGTGAAATGAGCACTGTGGGAACATTTCACTGACAAACCTTGACTGAGATGAGACTGAGACTCTAAATAAAAGATCCTCGTCGTTGTTTTAATCAGGGAGGAGCGGCGAGCTCTGTGAAACACGTCCTCACACACAGTCAGTCCACTGCCGTGCACATCAGAGCCGTGGGACTCATTCTGTCATCCTCGGTCTAGCTGGGACAGGAAGGTGTGTTTGAGTCTCCTGCCCACCCGTCTTGCTCTGAACAGAGACCCCCTGCGAGGCACACCTGCCGCATCCTCCTGGAAGCTCTGTGACTGAATATTCAGCAGGGAGAGCTGGAGCGAGAGAGAGACTCTGGCCTGTATTGTTTCCCCTGCACATCATCTCTGCTCGCTCACGTCTCAGAAGACAAAAGGCAGGAAGCCACCGCAGCTAATCACGTGGGAATCTTTTGAAAACTGATCTCAACTAAAAGAACAAAGATCAAAAGTCACGGAGAGATCAAATGCATTTTTTACGGTGCGTCTCAGAAGCTGATAGATTCTCACATCAACATTAATGCAACATAAAAAACAGAACAACAGAAAGCAGAACTTGACTTCAGAGTGGGTGTGGCTGCTCCTCCACAGAAACATGAATTATGTACCAGCAGAGTACAACCTCTTGTTATTACACGGCCTATTTTGTTCAATGATTGAAGATATGCGTGAGTCGTGTATCTGGAACGTCAGCCTGTGACAGCTTCTTCTCTCCCTCTTGTCTGCATCGCCTTCCAGAGCTTTCTTCAGCCCACATTCCTCATTCAATAGTAATTCTCTCTTTCTCTCCTCCTCCCTACATACTCATCTTTTCGCTTGTCACTTTCCCTTCATGTCAATTACCGTCTCCCCCCGTTCCTCCTTCCTCTGGCACCGCTCGCCCTCTCCAACACGTCCTCCATTTGTATCCCACTATTTCCTCATCCCTCTTTCTCCGCTCCCCTCCCTCCTCCTCTTCTTTTAATTCCACAATCTTCCTCCCTGCATGCAAAGCGCCCTCATATTCATCTTTTGTCTCCCCGTTCTCATCCATTCACTTTATTGACACTTCATTTCTGTCATTCGCTTCTTCATCCATCATGCCGTTCCCCTTCGCCTGGCTCTGTTTTGTCTGTTTCTGCATTCTCTCTCTTCTCCTTACAGCGTCCCATATTCATCTCATCTTCCTGCAGGACGCTCCTGCCTTTTGCCTCCTCTGCCTCTCCTCTCTCTCATCGTCCTTCGCCTCATCCCACACACTCCTCTCGCTCTCCAACATGCAGCTTCTTCTCTCCTTCTCCTTCTATATTCATCCCGGCAATGAGTGAGTGACCTGAATCTGTCTCTTTGCATTACAGCCCCTCCCTCCTGCAGCTCAGGAGCACCTCAGAAAACCAATAGTGTGACTGCCACCTCGCCTTGCTGGCCTTCATTTGTGTGCACGAGTGTAAGTGTGTGTAATTGAACCTGGAGTGATAAGGAAGGGCTTTGTGTGCTCGTCCTACAAGAGCACCGGACTTGGCTGTGCCTCATCTGTGATTGCATGTGGGAGCCAGTGTGTTGTAGGCGGTGTGTGTGTGTGTGTGTGTGTGTGTGTGTGTGTGTGTGTGTGTGTGTGTGTGTGTGTGTGTGTGTGTGTGTGTGTGTGTGTGTGCACTTTCGCTATAGTATGTTTATCAGTATGCCAAGCAGGGAGCCTTAAATGGATTTTAGCTGGAATGTGTTTGCCTTTTCCGGAAAGAAAGAAACTCAAGATTATCTCACATTGCCAGTGTCTTCAACGTATGTGCATCTGTGTGTGTGTGTGTGTGTGTGTGTGTGTGTGTGTGTGTGTGTGTGTGTGTGTGTGTGTGTGTGTGTGTGTGTGTGTGTGATATCTTCTATATGCACAGTGCCTGGCATGTTGTCTGTAATTGCCTGCGCCTCACCATCCATCACACGGCTGTTTCTCACGCTTTCTTTACTCTTCAGTCACAAACTTGTTCTCTCTTCTGCAGGAAGAAAAAGAAAAGTTTTTTTTCAAAATCATTCTGACAAGTGTTTTTCTTTTTTTTCTTCCAACTGCACTAAAGCATACATAACAAACTTTCTAGAAAGAGATTGCGTGGGGGAAGAAACATCATATCTGCCAAGCAGGAAAACAATCAAGGAGTTGTCAGAGAGTGTGACACCAGCAAAACACTGGGGTCCCATCCGGGGAGAAAACATTCTCTACAAACTTTCACGCTCATCTTTTCTGCCGCTTCTTCAACTTTACTTTACATTTTGCTACTAATGTTTCCAGACGCAGCGACAGTAACGCACCTGATGCCGGCCGGCTGTCGGAGGCACCGACCTGAAGTTTGGTCACGACAGTGTTGTGTTACTCTACGCGTGTACACAAATAAGTCCTATTGAAGCTTTTTATTTCACCAGACTACATCTGACGAGCTCAGTTTTTGCACATGATTTAACTCGTGTCACGTGACTGACTGCCTCTCTAAACTCTTAAGCCAACAACACAGGATCTTGCAACTGCATGGCCCATTTTTCTTCTGCGGTTAAAAATAAATGATCTTATTAGATAGTTTTGGAGAAATCTGGCAGCGTTTCCACAACAGTCATTTAAATCATCCAGATCACGATGAACAAAGTGAAAATGTGTCTGGTGTGGTAAAGGACTTCATCCTGACCGTAACCCTGACCCGTGGCCTCAGGATGAACACGCTTCATCTCTGGAGGATCTCAGTGGCAAGAAAGTCCTCTTTTCATGTCAGAAAAACATTGCGCCTGCAGGAAGTGTGACAGTCAGTCGGTACGACACACACCTGGACCTCCGGCTCCCCAGGCGACACACAACCAGCACCTGGAGATTCATTCATCTCTACACAACGGCCTCTTGCTGATCCTCCAGAGATCTCATTTCTCCCAGAATCCGATTTGATAAACATGTTAGGTGGAAGTGGACCAGAGAAGTGAAACCCACAGAGAAGAACCTTCCACTGCCCATGATGTCCATGGTGAGAAATATATACACAGACCAGAAATGAATCAAATGTTCTTCATAGATATATAATATATGACTAATGATGGATGTGAAATTACACCAGTGGGCGTTTAATGAGTAATGTGATTAATACGGTCACTGGCTTTGTGTTCTCTGTCAAACTGTCTCTCCATATCTCCTTTAGCAACGTGTATTAACTCCCATACCTTGACCTTTTAAAACAGCTTGCTAGTCAAAGCTAATCTCATGTTGAGCTAAAACAGTTATGGATGAGTTTAAAGTACATTAATATGACAATATAACAGAACAAAATATTCTTCTGTTTGAGATGTGTAAGGATGTGTAAGGATTTTGTGATTTATGATTTCATAATGTATTGATTTCCCATTGCTTGTCGGATAAATAAGTATTGTATTGTCTGTTTTGTTGTTAAAACATCCTTTTTGAGACAAGGGGTTTAAAAAAAACACCCTGCTTTGAGCAAATATACATATCTGGTGTCTCATGTGTTCATGTGTTCATGTCTCTCCCCACGAGAGTTTGGGTGCAGAGGCGGCGGCCGGCACAGGAAATGTCCCGTGTCCGAGGCGGTGGACCCCGTCAGTGATGCTGAGCTGCAGGTGGCGGCGCGGCGGCCTCGGCCACTCAGACACGCTGAAGTCACACAGTCACAACCCGACACGCTCCATCAGGCACGCCGCGGCACCGCTGGAGAGCAGAGGGCTACCGTTAGCAACATGTGACGCTGCAGTGAGGGAAATCAGCCTCTGCTTCTGCTTAGAGCGTCTTATTACTCAGACATCCCCAAAGTGAGACCCCACAGAACAGAACCACTCATCTCACATGTCAGACCAAGATAATGTTAGACGGCAAGTCTCATCACTAACAGACAATGTTGAATCACTGGACTGCTCAGTGAAACTGCTGCAAAAGGATTATCTATATCTATATCTATATATATATAATATAGTGTATGTTTAATAATTTCTGGGCAATGAAGTCTTTCAGGTCTATCTCCATATAAAGTCATAGCTTCAAACGTTTGTTTCTATTTTTAGAAATACAAATGTGTTTGAGTTTAAATTATTACAAGATGAATACTTCTTGATCCACATTGGCTCTAACAACATGACGTCACCACAGAAGACGTGTTGAGCTCATTCCATGGGACGTTCATGAGGTGATAACCGCTTTAGTGGCCATGTTGACTTGAACAGGTGTCACTATATGACGGCTGCCTTCCACTCAGAGCTGTTGTGTTGCATTGATGCTGTTAGCCCTATCTGCTGTGAGATGGGTGCATACGCAGCATAACAAGGCCCGAGGAGCACAGATATGCAGGATACATGTAATTAATGTGACATCCACAGTACTCAGTGGAGCTAGGAAACAGAGCCCAGACACCTCTACCTGGTTATTATCAGCAGCACACCTGCTGCCTACTTTCCTCTCGTGCACCAACTCTCGCCTGTGTTGGGTCCCTCGTTCTCACTCGACCTGACTAGGATGGATGCATGGAGGGATGGATGGATGGATATATACTTTATTCCTCCCCAAGGGGAAAGTAGCAGCTTTCAGACACAAAAATAAAAACAACAGGGATGAAAGCGCAGAGAGTATTCATTTAGAAAGTTACATTTAAACAATAGAGAAAGTGCAAAAATGCAAAGTATGTGTAGTGTAGTAGTAGTAGTAGTGTATATGAAGTATATATATACACGTATATAAACATAAACATGTACAGTGAGTAACAAACAACAAAAGCGGTGCAAGGACTATTGATGATGATTCATTTATTAATCGACAGTTTTGATTGATATCTATGTTTTATGCATAAGCTTGTGCAGTAAGTCAAATTAAAATATGAAATAATAATATTAAAATAACAGTCTGTATTCAGCGTGGTTAGTTTGTACATGACGACTCAACATTACCTATAAGGTGCGGCGGTCTGAACCCGGCGCTGCCGTCGCGCTGCATCCTCTCCCAACCAGAGGACTCCTGTGTGACGGGTTACCATGACTACCTGACATGGAGGGCGTCTGTTCTGCTTCCCTCTAACCTTTCCTCTCTTCCTCCACACCTCCCTTCTCCCCGCGCTGCAACACAAATGCCATTCATTTAAAAGGAAAGCGGAGACCCTCGACCCCGCTGGCTCCCTGAAAGCTGCGGCTCCAGAAGCTGAACTCTGCAGACAAAGGGGACGAGCAGCCGGGCCATGAAACATGCATAGCAGGATGGAAAGGCACTGGGATCCTACAGAGGGAACTGGTGACTGTACACGGCTTTTCTGGCTATACAGTCCTGGTAAAGCAAAAGAAAATATGTGAGATGACGTTCATCATACGACAGAAAACTTCATTTTGACATCCAGCCAAATGGGAAGGATACAAACAAATAAAAGTGAAGTACACACTACCGTTCAAAAGTTTGGGGTCACTTAGAAAGGTCCTTATTTTTCAAAGAAAAGCACTGTTTTTTTCAATGAAGATAACATTAAATGAATCAGAAATACACTATACATTGTTAATGTGGTAAATGACTATTCTAGGTGGAAACGTCTGGTTTTTAATGAAATATCTACATAGGTGTATAGAGGCCCATTTCCAGCAACTATCACTCAGTGTTCTAATGGTACATTGTGTTTGCTCATCGCATAGAAGACTAATGGATGATTAGAAAACCCTTGTGCAATTATGTTAGCACAGCTTAAACAGTTCTGCTGGTGAGAGGAGCTATAACACTGGCCTTCCTTTGAGCTAGTTGAGTATCTGCAGCATCACATGTGTGGGTTCCATTATACTCTCAAAATGGCCAGAAAAAGAGAACTTTCATGTGAAACTCTCCAGTCTGTTCTTGTTCTTAGAAATGAAGGCTATTCCATGCAGGAAATTGAATATTTGTCTGGGTGACCCCAAACTTTTGAATGGTAGTGTGTACAATTAGGTTTCAAATTAGAATTCAAAGAATAAGCACTATTTTCAGCTCTGAAATGCTGGGAGGAGTTTTTTTATTTATGACATATTATACGATGAGTTTTATGACATTTTCTTAGTTGAAATTCCTCATTCTTGAGAACGAGATCAAGAATGCCTCGAGAGTCTTTCATTGCCCAAGGATGTTGTGATCAGAGCTCAAGCCATTGGTGCCTCTGTTTTATCTTCTATTTATTTATAAATGTCTTGTTTTAAATTAGAATGTCCTGTCTTAATGTTTTAATACATGTTTTTACTCGTTACTGCTGTACTGACTGATGAGTCGTAATATATTGCATATTACGACTGCTGGAAAATTCAAAGTAAAGTCAGTCGCACTGCTTTGAAATTGCATTTCCAGATGGATGTGCGCATGCAACACAAGAAGACACACAGAGAAATGTAGACTATTATTATTCTCACACTTCTTCGTAGCACTTTATGTTGCAGTCAGGCCAACATGTGCAATCACTCTCAATAATTGTACTGAAGACAAAGATGTCTTCTGGTCTCTGGGAGAGAACGCAGACATGTTTATGGACTCTGTGCACACGCTGATGGACGAGCGACCGGGGAACGCACACTGCTACACAACATAAAAGCACATCGCAACATCGGGAGAGGAGTTTTCATATCGTGCAGTAACTCAAGCAGCAGTCTGCAGAGCAGCAGCCGGATGAGACGCCGCTCCGCGCGAGCAGCTCAGCGGACCGTAGAAGAAGAAACGATGGAGAAAACGTAGACGGATACAATGTTGCATTACCGATATCATCGCTTCATGGGACAGAAGTCTTCCTCTCTTTGCCAAGTTGTTCATCATCAGATATTTACGAAAAGCAATTTTAAACCAATTAAGTTGGAACAGAAACAAAATTAGTCATAGTTGAATTATTTTAAAATGTTTTCTTTTTTAAGACAATACCCTCATTTACCATCGACCGGCTTCACACAGTTACGCCTCAATTATGGATTTCATGTAGATTAATCTCACCCTGAGAATAAACTAATGTAAGAAACAACTGTTGAAGCAAAATGTTCACTTACTCATTATGTAATTAATGTTATTATTAATTAATGTTATTATTATTATTATTTTACAACCTATTTTATCTATTAAAATTAAATAGGATGCAATGGTGTGCTTTGTGGGGTCTGGCAGTTGGATATATATATATATATATATATATATATATATATATATATATATATATATATATATATTATAAGATATTATATATGAGATACAACAATGATATGAAGTTATCGGAACAACTTGATTTACTAATTAATAGAATAAACCTGGGAGATGTGACTTATCATATCTCTCATGGGTCTGATCCACACAGCTGTGGTTCATGAGGGGAGCAGCAATGTGTTGGTAAAGACGATGACATCATCTCATGAGGCATCAATAGTTAGTTGAGCAACCTAAAGGTCAACGAGCAACGAGAGTCCAGCAGGAAGTGATGTCACGAGATACTTATATTAATGAACCATTTCTCTAATATTACACACACACAGAGACACAGACACAAACAGACACACACAGACAAACACACACGCACAGACACACACACGCACAGACACACACACACACACACACACACACACACACACACACACACACACACACACACACACACACACACACACACCATGGCCTTATCCTCATGGTAAATTAATTGAGCTAATTAAGGGTCCTGTTGTCAGTTCCTTTGCCAGGCGTGTTCCTCCTTATCTCCATCCCACAATGCACCTGATCACAAGCTGCCGTGTTTCAGACGCTCCCACGAAATTATGAATGAATTCATGAGCGCCGGGTCGTTAAGACACGCCGCGTCCCTCTGACATCAAAGTGACGCCGGATGGAGGTTGTGAGGAGGCGGAGTCTGACTTCACATTGTGTTGATCTCACATGAAGCCAACAGGCTGAACGTGGAGGTCAAAGGTCAGCGTTGGGTTAAACCTGTGAGCGCTTCAGGGAGCGTCTGGCGGCGTCTGATACGGCCAATCAGCATTAATAATTAATCACAAAATGGATTAAATGAAATGTGTTAAACTGAATCACACACACCCGGCGAAGAAAAAGAAACAAAATGTAAACATATTATTTCCATTTCATCCGTTTTGTTATCTTTAAAGAACATGCAATGCAATGTTATCTTCTCTGACTGCTGCACATCGCAGCTAATTACCCAGCAGAGAAATAACGGAGCCAATTCTTTTACTTATTGTCTGAGGAGCTGCTCTTTCAAGAGGCATTCAAATAATTGGAGAAAAATAAGCAACGGGAAAAAAATGTGTACATATCTATTTGACTTCTTTGTTGTGGCCCTCAAAGCTTAAAGCCACAATAGACCCAAAGAGATTCATTCTTCTCTCCCAGGGAAAGCAGCGGCTTTCAAGTTCGGTTCACTGAAGCTGCAAGACACAGGAAAAAATACACATTTGAAGATCAAAGTGGGGCTGTATTGTGTGTGTGTGTGTGTGTGTGTGTGTGTGTGTGTGTGTGTGTGTGTGAGGGAGGGAGGGAGAAAGAAAGAATGAAAGAGAAGGCGCCACTGTGGACTGCAGCCATAACCATCAGCTGGTTGAAGCGTGATTAAATTGACTGACGATGTCTTGTGTGGGAAGTCTGAACTTGACCTCTCTGACCTCCAGACTGCACACGGACCATTCATGTGCACACAAACAGAGCTGATGATAAAATGCATGCACGTGAAAACATTTCTGCACAGACTCAGTGGATCTGTGCACCCTTGAGTGGAGGTGTGAGCGGTGCTCGTGCTAATCGGACAGACTCCTCCGGATCCCGGGGGATGTGACCCATTCCCTCGCGGTGAAGACAGGCGAATCAAACCGGGCGACGCGTCCCAGTCACAGCAGGGGGTCTCCTCTGGGAGCCAGTCGCGTTTGTGTGTCGGCATCTCGGGAAAAAGGGAAGCGCAGAGGTGAACAGAGGTGACGTCTGGAAGTCAATCAGTGAATCATCGATTTGAAGCATTTTGGCTCACGGGGAAAACGAGGGAAATACATCCAATGAGAACGCGGCCCATCGGCCTCAGAACCCATCAGGCATGAAGGGCTGGGTTGTGTTCAGCAGTTTAGGTCCAGAAGATACTATAGACCGCCTCCGTATTGATCGTCAACCCATGTGTGTTAATCGGACATCAGGAAGCTGCAGGTCAGTGGAGCAGGGAATGGATTCTCTCTGGTCCCGTAATGCTTTCTATTTGAGGAGGAATTAACAAAACATTTAGAGCCGAGGAACATCAGCCGGGGAACTTTCATTCCACCGAGGATGCAGAAATGTGGATGCAGGCATTATGAAAAGTCAAACACATGAATGGAATAAGGTATAATAACAGTTTAGTACGTGCAGATCTTTTTGTTTTAACCGACAGACCTAAACATGCAGGTTTAATAACACGACTGCCTTCTCTACATTACAACTATACTAATGCGGTATAATGAAAATCACCTCAGATACTCCACTAAACAACTGAATTGTTGTTTATTCATTTTTTCTAGCAGCAACCCTGAGGACAAGTACTAATCAGGCTTTATATAAATAAACAATTATGAATCAAGTGTACTATTTATCTTATAATCTGATACAATCTGGCACGGAAAACAAAACCACATCATTGGAGCTGTGTTTCTATGCAGCAGGCAACATGAAGTCCAATATTCACTCACTTTTAGCTTTGCTTTGGTCCCCACCAACACGGAGGGGATGTGTGTCTCATTAGCAGCTAACGGCTCCACATGTTCATCAGCTAAACACTGACTGTGTGTTTGGGTTTGCAGGTAGAGGACAGTGGGTTCATCAATGCTACAGATGCTGAACAGCTGTGTAAAGTTGGGTGATACTTCTCTGTGGATTCTTTGCACACATCATTCCATCCATTGTTAATTTCAGAATATTGATTAAAGCAGATATATCTTCATCCATCTGGTTACAAGCAGCCAGCGTGCTTCTGTTTCATTAGGGTGACCAGACGTCCTCTTTTTCCCGGACATGTCCTCTTTTCGAGACCTAAAAAAAGCGTCCGGCAGGGATTCCAAAAACGTCCGGGATTTTGCTACGTCGGGGAAAATAGTTATTACCCCCTTACAAGTTTTGGAAATGGTATCTCCCTCACGTTCCACCTTCTTGCGCAAGCTCTGACTGTAGAGAGAACTGTCATTGGTCGACCGATCTCAACGTAAATGTAAGTTCACGGCATGCTACACCCCCCCCGCGACGAAGTGTCCTCCTCCTCCTCCTCTCTCTCTCTCTCCTGCTCCAACCCACCCCCCCGGAACGAAGTGTCCTCTTTTTCACAAACTCAAATCTGGTCACTCTAGTTTCATAGCGAGGAGGACGACAACTTTACTTACTTTTAATATTCACGACACGGCAGACGTGCACCTGCTGGTGAGCTCTGAATGGAACTACGCTGTTCGCTGCTCCCCGCTGCTGCTGCTACTGCCCGCGTCCCCTCTGCCCAAGTCGGGTGTCGAGCCTGGTCCCGCTACCTTCGGTGGTTTTCGGGGAGCTAGCGGAAGTTAGCGGGGAGGTAACGGAGCGCTAGCAGGAGCCCCAGCTGGCTACAGCGGGGAGCTAACGGGGACACTGACCGAAGGCAGTAGCGGCTCCTAATCCGACTTTTACGGTACTGTGGATGTCTAGGTGGGCTGGAGGTCGGCACCACCTGTACTTAAAACACACACACACACACACACACCATAAGTTAAAAGCTGACCTGCTCCCCGGCTTTAGGGCCCAACAGAAACCACCTCTTACGGTTCTGCCATGAACTTGATGCAACGCACATTGACAGATACCAAAAGACTCCTCAGCTAAAATAGAATTCCAATTTCCCCGTGTTCAGCGTGTGATAAAACACAGAGCCCTCTTCAACGGTAACTAAACGAGATTAAAGAGGAACGGGATGGTGAGGTTGCGAATACAGATCATGGCTTTCTTAACGATGGCAACAGAACATTGCATGCAAGGAGAGGCGGGGGGGGGGGGGGGGTGGGGGGCGACGGGGTGAAGAAACGAGCATCTTGCGTTTTGCAGGGAATTTATCATAATGTTCTCGCTGCGAGATCGTTTGCCTCTTGACAGCATCATTACGAGATTCAGTGCTCCCACGACCATTACGCAATGTCAGCGTTCCTCCTCGGATGGAATTTTAATTGAATTAGCCCGGCTGGTTACACATGGAGCGAACGATAACATGTTCTGTCTATCCGGGCTCATTGGATCCTCTGGGTTGGGCTGACGGTTTAAGGCATAAAGAAAGGACAAGGTGGTTTTGGTTCCTTCGATGCGCTCTCTTCTGGGCCTCTCTCTCTCTCCCTCTCTCTCTCTCACTCCTTCCCTTCTTGTTCAACAACAATCCTCCATGAAAACCATCTGCAGCCCCGTAGTATTATGCACTCACAGCCACTCCTCCGTCTAAGTGCCCATGTAAGCTCCGGGCAGCGTGATGTATGGTTCGGGGGTAAACGTGTTAGTATTAACACCTCCAGAGAACAAACCTCCACCAGCCACTCAAGTGCATTCCCATAAGAATGATTAATGACGCCGCTCATGTTATGAAAGGCAGGGAGACGAGGAGCTGCAGGCCGATACAGAAGCTTTCTCTTGACTGAGAACATCGATACTGAATGACAGCCCATTGAGAGGCAATGCAGGCCGAGTATCAGTGGACACATCTCAGTACTGGTGCAGATACACGATTACTACTGCGTCAACATGATCATCTCCCTCCCTTTACGGTGAGGGTGACACATAATCATGTGGAAACACAAGCGGTCATACAAGAGCTTTGCCTCCACAGCATGCAGTGTCTTTACTGAGAGCAGAAACCGTCTGATTAAAGAAGAAGAAGTGCAGTGCTTCAGATCCACGCTGCCTTTAACTAAATGAAACCTCATCCTGAGAGGTTACGGTCCGGTCTCAGCGTTTCAAACAGAGTCCATTAATTCCAATAGCAGTTCCGTGATCAGTGGATTGGCTGATTAAGCACAGAGCGCTTCAGGGATGACGCGTTTCTGCAGGACGTTGGCATCGCGCTGGTTCCCTCGAGCTCTGTTGCAAACACACATTTAATATACTTACACTTTTCGTTCAGCAATATAATCTTCATAAATGAATGGGACTTTTGTGATTGTTGAAGCCTAAATGGACTCACCGGTAAAAACCTGCACACAACAACACACACCTGATGATGTGTTGTGGTCTCATTTAGTTACTAGTTAGCATCCAATTATTTTAAGAAACTTAATTCATGACTGACGTACTTTATATCAAAACCCACCTCTTCAAACTGGCTTCACCTGCTAACCCCTCCACTACATGACTCTTCCGCACAGCTTCTCCAGTTTTCTTTTTTTACCAAAAATGTTCTGTTTGTTTTGTTTGCTCCTTTGGCTTTCTATTTTTTTGTTTTGTTCTGTTTGTCTCTGCCTTATGTAAATCGTCTTTGAGTTCTTAGAAAAAGCACTATATCAAATGAAAGTATTATTATTATTATATCGTAGAACAAAACAACTAAATCTCTTCATCTTGTGTTAATCACAGACGAACAAAAACACCATTGACTTAAAGACGGGTTTTAGGACTCATGCCTGCAGCACTCGATATAATTGAGGTCAACTTTAGTGAATTTTAAAGCACGACTTGCTACAGACTATTAGCATTAGCATTAGCAGAGTCTCGAGCCCTCACCCCTCTGTCAAGCTGTGGTTGCTCCACACAAGAGAGGTACTTTGAAAAACAGTTATGAGACAGAAGTCAACATTAAAAAGTCACCATTTGAATAACTGTGTACTTATTGTCCTGAGAGAGACGGCGCTAACCGCTAACTGTTAGCGAGCTAGCTACATGCTTTTAATAAAAAAGCAAAGGGTCAGAATTTTGAGAATTATGAAGTTTATTCTTTTAAGTGCTGTGGTCACCGTGACCAAGGACCAGGAGTTGTGTTGATACAATAACTGGGTTGGCTGTGATCCATCCATATATATTATGTTCAACATAATATATTGTACCTAAGTATACTTTTGCATCTACTATGAACTTATCATCATAATTCTCCAAAAAGCAATATGACACTAGGACTTGTAACAGTGTGGTTATAAGTATGCTCATTCCGCCCGCCGTGGGTCTCTTGGTACCGGGCTGTGGGTCCCTTGGTACCGGGCTGTGGGTCCCTTGGTACCGGGCCGCACAGAAAGAATGAATGAAAAATTAAAATAAAAAAAAAATAAAAAAGGCCGGAACGATGTTTTATTGTGAAAAAAGACCGCATACATCCGTCTGTGGTAACCTCAGACGGAACCTCTTGACACATGTCAAGATGTTACGTTACTCTAAAAATGAAACTTAAAAGTCTGTTTAACTTTGCCGGTGTTCTGGATTAAAACCAAGGCAGAGTAGAGTCAGTAGACTGGACTAAAGGTTTAGTTAGGAGTAGAGTCAGTAGACTGGACTAAAGGTTTAGTTAGCAGTAGAGTCAGTAGACTGGACTAAAGGTTTAGTTAGGAGTAGAGTCAGTAGACTGGACTAAAGGTTTAGTTAGCAGTAGAGTCAGTAGACTGGACTAAAGGTTTAGTTAGCAGTAGAGTCAGTAGACTGGACTAAAGGTTTAGTTAGGAGTAGAGTCAGTAGACTGGACTAAAGGTTTAGTTAGGAGTAGAGTCAGTAGACTGGACTAAAGGTTTAGTTAGCAGTAGAGTCAGTAGACTGGACTAAAGGTTTAGTTAGCAGTAGAGTCAGTAGACTGGACTAAAGGTTTAGTTAGCAGTAGACTGGACTAAAGGTTTAGTTAGGAGTAGACTGGACATAACGAACACACGTCAGGTGTCGTTGTCTCCCGTCTCTCCGAGGTCGGACCCGGTCCGTGAACATATTGTCTTCACGTAACCGGTCTGTGGCGCATAAAGGTTTGGGAGCGCTGGACTAGAGGATGGAGAGGCTAATGCAGAATATTGTGATTCGCAAAACCTGCTTGGTGGAGTCTGTGTTCTGTGTTTTTTTTCTTCTAAAGATAGATTTGATTTTGTAGCGAGTAACGAAGGTTTCAGGGGAAATGTATCGGAGTAAAAGTATCAGTTTTCTTTGCAAAATGTAGTGAAGTAAAAGTAAAAGTAAACAGAAATATAAATAGTAAAGTAGAGTACAGATATCTCAAAAAACTACTTAAGTACAGTAACGAAGTATTTCTACTTCGTTACTATACACCACTGCTCTTTACTGAATATAATTATTTTAAATTGCAAAAACTAAAAGCCTGAGGTTCCCGGCGAGCAAACTTTGACAATTTTTCCATCAGACACTTGGTGGTGTGACCGGGTCTCTGTGTTGGTGGTGGAATTGTAATCATGCAGATATAATGGAAAAACACACACAGCACTTAGGTTGCTACCGCCTCTCGGACAGTATGAACACGAGCGGGAGGAGAATTGCAGGTGGAGAAAAACAAACAAAAACATATTTTGACATATTAGTAGCCGAGGCCAGATTAAGGTGGTGTGGAATTATAGACCCCGTGCTACAGTAGAGCATATTCATGTATATGAAATAAAACATATTAACCAACCTGCATAACGACTACTTACTCCATCCACTTATAAAAACTGCACAAGTCATTAAATAGAAATCTCAAGCCACATTTTATTTAGCAAAAAATGTTTAATCTCTCCTTGATGCGTGTTTATTTACAAGTAGTAAATCTGCAAAATAGGAAATAACAGAATATTTACATAATGAATGTTAACCTGCAAACTTGTGACGGTCGCTTCAAGTCTGAAACTCTGAGAATGTATCAGTTATTGTAGTATTAAAATTCCTTTTCCATCTCTGCTTTGCATTCTCTTGGATTCTATGTAACATCCATCAAGAAAAAAAATGACAACTACTGAATTTTTCCAGAAAAAAATAAAAAATAAAACCAGAATGGTTGCAGGAGTTGCATTTGATTCAACCATGATTAGTTTTGTGAAAGGTCAAAGTGTGACTAAGCATACAGGGCTGAAACTGAAACATGACTTTGTGCTGACTCAGCGCTTGTTCATTTGTTCCGACGGCATGAAACCCAGCAACTCTTTAAAACCGTTCTTCCTCAGCTTCCTCCCGATGACACCGAACACTCTTTGACAACAGACATGCTGTATACCACCTCCACAACAATTAATACGAGCCGACCATCACACTAAACGGTGGGACCGGGACGTTTCCTCCAGGCGGCTCAACCTAAAAGACACGCGGCCATGCAGACGATACACCAGCCGACTCCCTCAGCACAACCAAAACACCACACGGATGGAGCATGAACCTGAGAATGAATTGAGAATGTTTAAGTGTCTTGTCACTGGGCCCGGTGGCCTCACCTTCGTCTGTGTGTGTGTGTGTGTGTGTGTGTGTCTGCACATTGTGCTCATACCGGTCACTCAGAGCTCGTTTGCCATGTGACCGACAGTAAGAGCAGCAACGTGTACCAATGCAGCAAAAAGCTGCACACTGGAGTGAGAAATAAAAAAACATGTTCTGAATGCTTGCATGTTTTGGTGGTGTTCTTTAATATAGATGATTCTAACAGAACATGTGTATTGTGTGCCGCCAACATGGTCGGCTGAAACACACATGTGTATCCTTCCCCGGGCAGAGCGGTCCCGCTAGCTTATGTTGTGGGGAAGCATCAGGTCCCTGCAGGGCTGGGCTCATAATGCAGCTGCAGAAAGCAACGTCTCAGACATGGGAACTAAACGCCGGGGTCAGAATGGACAGCGACAGCATTCATGATCAGCATAACATGACAGCCCTAATGTTTGATAGAAAAAATGTTTGATACAAGAGTTAAAGCAGCAAGTCACATTTCCATCACAAAGACACAGATGCTCATCTGATGCAACAGTTTCATTCTGATCCTCGAGATCAGGGAAATTAACCTCAAGTTCGGTCAAGTACTTCAACTTCAGGCAAACCGAAGAGAACTTTGTCTTCTGTGTACCGTACAATGTACAATTTACATGTTACAAAATAAAAAGACAAAAAAAAACAACAACAACCTGATTACAAAAAAATGGCAAACAGCTTTTTGTTCATCATGAAAAAGTATACAATTTACAAATGAAAACATCAACAAAAACATTATACAGACCACAGTTTGGTTTTTTCGGCAAGCAGAAAAAAAGTCAATCGAAAAGAAAAAAACGTCTCACCACAAAGTCAAAAGCCCTGACTTAAAAAAAAAAAAAAGAAACAAAGAAATCCTCTTCAGAGAGCCGTAATAAAAACAGCTTAAGCCACACATGGCGGTAGGCTAGTTCTGAACCGAGAGCGGCAGGCGGAGGGAGGAGCTAATGAACGAGGCCTCACCTCCAAGTCTTTCTAGACCCCCGTCTCAAATACATGGGTTAGAGGTGGAGAGAAACGTTATATATTTTCCTTGTCCCGTTATCTGGTTGTTAACATTGAGAAAAAAGAAATAGAATAAAGTGGCTTCAGGCTGAAAGCACTTAGTTTCACTACAAAAGGGCTCAGCTAAGCTCTACCTGACCTCAGAGACGTCAGCGGCGTCTCAGAGCGTCTCTAACGGGACTGTTGCTCCGGGGGGGAGAACGCAAACGCAGCTCACGTGAGATCCAGAAATATTTCAGGTAGTGCAAAGTATCTACTTCATAGTTCAGTTACGATCACACGATCCACTCAACTGCTCAACTTCTCGACCCCGAGAGCAGAACCAGCCGAGGCCGCGAGGAAGCGACGATCCTGGAGGATATATGTGGTTGTGTGAAACCAACAGATTGCACTGAGTGAATTAGAAACAGCGTCTTCATGTCGTCATGAACCGTCTGTCTGTCTTCAGGATCTGGTTGTTACTCAAGCAGCTCTTTTCAGTCACGAGGCATGTTCATATTTAAAATCATACGGTAGCACATCCCATCTAACAAAATGTCTTTGCACTAAACAACATTCAAAGAAAACATGGCACAGTACGACTTTTTTTATGTTTCTTTTTTTGTCTACGTAGTTTTTTTCTTTCTTTTATACTTCAAATATCAAACCATGTTTTATTGTTGTTATTTTTATTGTTTGTTGGTTTAAAATGAAAATGAAAAACAACAAAAAAAAGTTTTCGCCCCTAATCTTTCTTTAAAAACGTAGCTGTATTTCTATATAATATCTATATCATCTTCCTTTGTAACGTTTCTGTAAATTGTGCAAATTCAGCAGTAATACAAGTGGCGAGAGATCAGAGAGTGGGCAGTTGATTACATCTATACAAAAAAAAGAAAAGAAAACTCTAACATCCTTTAAAACCGTGACCCCCGTTGGAGTCACGTGACCTGGAGAGCCTCTCTCCATTGGCTCGCCACAGATTGGTCCATTCTGTCGATGGCGCCGTACGTGGAGTTTCTTTCCAGGCTTCATTGTTTCTTTCCTGACCGTCGCTTCATCACGACTAAACTCCTGAAATCAAAACCGAGCAAACAACAAACACCAACATCCACAATAACCAAATGCTGTCAGTTGACATGTTTCCCCATGTTTGCATGTGTGAAAATGTCCGGTGTCCGTCGCACAGACACGAGCCCACACACTGTAACACACACACACACACGCACGCGCACACACACACACGGAAGCGTACACAGGCCCCGCCCATCTCTGCCAAACACCCCGCCCCCCCCATTTTTGCAGTCTGCTGCGGTCCGTTTGCAGTTGCTCTGTGGTGTTGTTGGGGGTTGGAGTTCTGCTTGTTGTCTGAGAGGTGAGAGGAGCGACGGAGAGAGACGGATGAAGAGGAGGAGTGAAGAAGAGGAGGAGGAGCTGCAGGCGCCGGACGGTCCTCAGCTGCTCAGCGCCATTGTGTCGATGACCTGCTCCAGCTTGCTCCTCAGTCTCTGTCTCCTCGCCTGCTCGTCCCGCTCCAACGCCGACAGGATCTGAGGATGAGAGCAGGTCAATGCCACCATGCGCCTTGGCTTTCAACACCTGACGCCATGTTGGCTGGTCATAACGGATACATACCATGAATAGATCATCAGGTATCAAAATAATAAAGCTTTAAATGACCTGCATGTAGTCTCCAACAACAGGCTCTCTCATAGTCAATTCATTATAATGTTCCTTACCACTGCTCTAAATTTACATTTTTAACTAAATTGATCTGCTTTTTGTTTCTTTTCTAACAGAATAATGAGACTCAACACTTCCTGTAGATTTTTCACAATAGAAGCATTCAAAGGTCGGGTAGTGAGAATACTTCAGCTGGAAGTGAATGAAAACAACATTTCTGTAGAGGAGGAGAAGCTGAGAGCAGCACCGTGGTGAACATGACTGTTGTTGTGCATTAACCAGACCAGAGGGAAAGATGGAGGACGGTTTAGTTGGAATAAAAGCGTGATACAGTCCTGGTTCTCTTGTCAGCGTGCTTTTCATGCACTTGCGTTTGGTGCTTCAGTACGATGGATCATGCTCACCATAACTTTACAGGTAAGCACTAACCTCCAGGATAAAAACAAACCTCCATAACACAAAAATAACGCTTCTCCAAAGAATGCTGGTGAGGCGTAACTGCCTGAAATGTTCAATAAAACATCTCCCGGTGCCTGGCGGCTCACCTCATCCTTGTACTTGACGATGTAGGAGTAGATCTCGTTGAGGGCCGACATGCTGTTGAACTGGTTTGCGTGCAGACGCGACTGCTCCGCCAGGTAGGCGCTCATGTCCTGGTCGCTGATGGCCGGCATCCGGGAGATGTCAGAGTAGTACCTGGAGAGAGAAGAAGAAAAAAAAACACAGTTTAGATATTGACAAATTCAATTTAAAACGTCTTTAAAAGGAAACGGACGTCGTTGGCGTACCTCTCTACCCAGTTCTTGTAGTTGGGGATGTCCTTCGCGTAGAGCAGCTTGTTGGAAGGAGAGTCCTTCCCGAGCTTATGTTCTGATGTGGAGCAGGAGTCCATGAAGGTCTGAGCCACCACAGACAAGCAGGCGTCTGTGATGCTGTTCTTATGGATGTCAAACACAAACTGGGGGTTCTTGATCACGTTCACCCAGAACCGCAGAGGAAGACTGGGAGGAGAGAGATGGAGGTCAGAAGGACTGTGAAGGACCATGAAGCTGCTCACACACAGAGTGATAAACCCCGAGGCCAGAGACAGTCAATGTGGTTCATACTACAGCGGCTTCTCCACAACACCATGACACACACACACACACACACACACACACACACACCAGCGTTGAGCTCTTCCACTCACCAGTTGCTCTTCCAGGTGTGCCGCACGTCAGAGTCTGATATGGAGTGTTTGTCCGCCTGCTCGTCCAGGAAGTCGAACATGTACTTGATGGCGAGCGGCAGGGCGCTTCCTCGGTGCGCCGTGCTGAAGATGGTCTCGAACAGGTCGTCCACGAACTTCTGGAGCGTTCCCTGAGCAGGAGAACCAACACGGGTTTAGTTACTGAGCAAACACATTTACGTTCCTCTTGCGGGACGATCTAATGTCTCTCCTGTGTTCCAGACTCACTAGAACACAGTCAGTGGAACTAAATGTTGGAGAACTTGAACAGTTTAAGCTACAGAAGTCTTTACGCCCCTAAACAGCCTCTGCTCTCTCAGTCCTCTGTGCCGGCAGTAGCCGGTGTTGGAGAAGGACGGCGCTTTGCTTTTAGTACTCCAACGTTTTGGGTTGAGAGTCGGCGACGGTGCCGAGTGCCGAGTGTTCTTTACAGTATTTCAGATGCGAGTTCAGCTTCAGGCTGCTCTTCAATGATCACACAACTCTGGAGATTCTGAATCCTCACAACTTCCTGTTAGGTTGAAAACTATTTGATTCATCCCACAAGCATCCAGGCCACCTTTTACAAAACCTTATTTAAAGCATCCAGAAGTTGAATCCACACATCAGCCTCCTCAACACAGCGCTGTGAGGCTGGAATAAATAAGAATGAACTGCAGTCTTCCCCTGGCTTGCATGTTAATCATGTCCCCATTGAGGCAGCATCGATGCCGCTAACCTTGCTCTTTCCTACCTGGAGCTGGAACAATGGAAAGCTAGTTAATGAGTGAAGGATCAGGGGAGAGGAAGTATCCGGTGGAGCTGAATCACCACGGTAGTTAGAGAGCCTGAAACAATTAGTAGACTCTGTAGGCAGTGGCTGTGTGTGTGTGTTCATAAACTATATGTTAATGTATATTATGCATTATGCATGTATGCTTCCATTGAGGAGCGTGAAGCTTTGGGACAAGACAGCTGGAGTCCATGTGCTTTCTGGTTATAAGGCGTGGCAGAATAAGCAGACAGGAAGAGCTGTCAACTTCCTGTGGACTCAAGTGCAATTAGGACTCCTCTCCTGTTGCTGCGTAGCTTCTGTTCATATCTGGTGTGCTTATTGAGTCTGTGCTGCAGTGTTTTAAGTTAATAAGGCAAAAAACAAACTAAGATTTCTGAGAAAATGTCAGATTCCAAAGGATTAACTATTAGATTTATTATCCTTATATGCTTTTTATGCTATTTTAATCTCATTCTTGATAATTTAGGTAAGATCTTAATGTGGTTAATTGGACCATAAACATGAATGAACTAAGCAGCCGTTGAGTTGCTCTCCAGCAGCTCTGGTAAAGAGCATCAGGTTAAACATCCCACAATATGGAACGGTCTCAATGCTCCACAACACAATGAAATGGAAACTCAACAACAACAACAACAACAACAACAACGTACTCAGGGCTGCTTGTGCAGGACGTCGACACAAACAGCCGAGTAACCTTTCAGATGCTCGTCTGAAGACGCGCTCATGAGAACCTGGAGGAGTCTGGTGAGTAATGATCACAGGCTGGAGCCCCGAGGCCACGAGCAGGGGCCCGACAACGCCGGGCAAACAGCTCAATACACAAAGGTCAACCTCCTAATTAAGACACGGACACTAATTCCTGTGCATATGTGTGTCTTTGTGCTAAAGGTTATGAAAAATGTTAATGAGCTTTGAGACCGCGGCCCTACAAAGGTCAGGGGGAGAGGCTGCTTGTGTGTGTGTGTGTGTGTGTGTGTGTGTGTGTGTGTGTGTGTGTGTGTGTGTTACCTTGGTGGCCAGCAGGCGGGTCAGGTAGATCTCTGACACCATCTTGCTCCCCCGGTCCCCCTCCCGCTGGTCCGAGTGGTCGTGGTTCTTCACCAGGTGCCACAGCTTGGTGCCGCTCTCCAGGTCGGGCGTGATCATGGGCGTTCTGGAGCGCAGGCTGTCCGGGCTGCTGGCCGTCCTCAGCATACTCTCTGGAAGGAGGAGGAGGAGGAGGAGGAGAGTGAATAGGCCAGAAAGGACAATAGTTTGGATTTCTTTGATTGAAGCGTCCAGGGATGAGGAGGTAAACAGGGAGAGGACGATCAGAGATGTTTTCTCTCTCTGAAACAGATTTGGCTTTGACACAATTTTAGATTAGTCTCAATCTAACCTACATAAAGTCTCAGTCAGACAAAGAATGCAAAATGCTCGCTGTGGGTTTGAGCTTGAGAAGACAACGGTATTATAATATACATGTAATCTGATAAGACATGAAGCCCATAGTTGGTGCCAGTTTGTAGTTATATAAAAGTATAATTCATTCTGTCTTAATCACCACTTCAAGGACAAGTCGCTGTACATGAAGGTATAAACACATGACTAAGAGCAGCATCTCTGTGAAGTTAAAAGCATTTCTGAAAGGTGACAGCTTCTTCTACTACTGTCACTCTTTCATTTCAGAATAAATGCATCTGTCGCTCTCTCCTGCTTGCTCCTTCCCTCCCTCCCTCGGACAGTGATCCCTGTTCTGTGACACGGAGCTTTACGCTCTCAGTCTGAATGCTTGTCACTTCCGTGACAAAGCAGGAATGGAGTGAGAGGTTCAACATGTCAGCAGGGAAAGTGAACCGAGCAGCAGCGTCGGGGCGTTAGTGAGTATTTATGAGTACGTCACGCTGGCAGAGCTCAGGAACACGTTGCTGCACGCCAGAGAGATGGAGGCAGCAACGAGGTGCCCGATGAGATCTGGACCGGGTCGGATTTATTTGGTGTAAAATGCATCTCCATCGGAAATTCATGTTGATGTCCTTTGCACAAAATGCACTCTGGCAACTGCTTTCATTTAAGTCCATTTGTTTTGCCTGACAGTCCATTTGTGACGACGGCGTCGGACTCACAGCTCCACTCAGCCGTGACCTCCACCGAATGGACCCGGCCCGGCCGAATCACGTGATGGAGTCACCCACAATGCAACAGGCTCCAGCACTTCACACATCCACTTTTCAGAGGCGGAGCCAATAATCTATCAGTGCCATAAGGACACCGTGGATGAGCAGTTCCATGTCTGATCCTCCTCCTGCTGTGAAGCTCCTTTCTTTGTGGATTTCTCTACACTTTACTATATCACCACCAAACCGGCATGCAGGGAGGAGCGAGCAGCAATAAAGAGCACGTCAATAATAATAATAACAATACGTCTCTCTGTGGAATGCATGATGGGAATTGACAAAAAATGGTCCATCAGCTTAAAGGTTACTAGGACACTCATGTAAATATTTGATTTATTTCAGCTTAAACTGTTTATAAACGTAAACGTTTAAAGGAAAGGGGCACCAAGTAGTCCACCAGTCCTTGAACTGATATCTTGTTAAAAATGCATTTATGAAATTAGAGCACACACACACACAGATGTGCACACACACACACACACACACACACACACACACACACACACACACACACACACACACGTTCCCTCGTACCGTATCTGCTGAGGGACTTGGTGAAGGTGGAGGAGTTTGAGATGTTGTAGGCCGAGTTCTGTTTGGGCACCAGAGCGATGACTGAGCCGTCGGTCACCTGCAGCAGGGATTCATCATCAGTCACACAAACACCCACTGCTACTTTACTTCACGTGGAAGAGGCATTACCAAACAATGACAGCCACAACACCAACTACTGCACTTGCAGGAACTGCAAGGCAACCGATTCAACGAGGAGTCATTGTTGACAGACGCTCAACGTCCAAAGCAGAGGATGAAAAGAAGGATCGTGTGCTTTACGTGACGCTGGAGTACCTGGTAGTGAGCCAAGGTGTTGAGTCGCTTCCAGTCGTTGTCGATCTTGGTCGTGACGTCCTCGTCCTGAAGGATGATGCGAGCCATCCTCCCCTGCCGCCATTCTGTCACACACACGAGGAGACACGGGTCAGGTCAGGTGACGGGGTAAAACGAGGAAATACAGAGAACACCAATCACAAATTCCCTCCTTTAAGCAAAAAGATAAGTTGCTGTGACAAAGGAGGCAGAGTAGAAATTAAAATGGGAATAAATGCATAATTTTTTGCCTCTTTTAGCCTCACTTGAAATATATTTTTGTGCAGAATCACTTCCCTTCTCTAGAGACGCCCGACTGTTTCAGAGAGCTCTCGAACGAGTCCCTCTTCACCCCCTGTGGGAATGCACCTGTGCTGGGAGTGTGTACCAGGTGTGTGTGTGTGTGTGTGTGTGTGTGTGTGTGTGTGAGAGACAGTTCTCCTTACCCAGGTCCATGTCCGAGGCCTTCGGCCTCTGGGAGTACGGCGTGCCCTTGTACACGGCGTCCAGCAGCTTCTCCTTCACCTGCGTCACCGTGTCACAGTTCAGGCTCTTCACCGTCACCTCCGGGGCGTTTTCATTCTCCGGGTTCACGCAGTGCAGCGTCTGCAGAGGTCAGAGGTCACATTCAGCCCAAGAAGTCAGGACAGACTGGGAGCATTAACCAACACTCAATATTCAACCACGACAACACTGCACACGCAGCTCTTTATTACTATTAAAAGTGCGTTTCATCAGAATTAGAGATTCTATTAGTTTTTCCCTTTGTGGAGTTGCAGATTATCAATGTTGCCAACAACTGCAAAATGTCTCTGATTTCGCAAGAAAGGCTTTCCAAGAATACTGGCCACAAAACTAAAATAAAATCCATGTCAATGTTCTGTATCAAAGGTGTTCTGTTCCCTCTGTTTGAGCGCACTGACCAACGTCTTGTAGTCGATCTGCTGCCGGATGAGTTTGTCCTCGCTGAGGGAGTAGCGGGCCTCTCCTGTGATGGAGTCTATCGGCCCCTTCTCCATCTGCTGCTTCATGGCGCAGTACAGCATGAAGAGAGGCTCACCGGCACACTCCTGCAAGCAGAGCGGGAGAAGGAGGCAGGAAGGAGGAGGCAGGAAGGAGGAGACATGTTCAAAGAGAAGGAAATGGAGAGAAAGACAGATTGTTAAAATGCGTACTATGAAAACTTTACCGACAAAAAGGTGCACAACAGCAAAAAAGTGCATAGCTTTGCTGAGTAACTCCAATTATATTGTGATCTTCCCTAAGCCAACCAGGAGAGGACGAGGCCACGGCCTGCGCCGGCTAATAGCTGAGAACTGACAGAAAACAACATCTCTCTCCAGCTTCTCCCCAGTGTCTCTTCTTTGGAGAAAAACACCCTTTGTAAATCCCTGTGTGTGTGTGTGTGTGTGTGTGTGTGTGTGTGTGTGTGTGTGTGTGTGTGTGTGTGTGTGTGTGTGTGAGAGTAAGTGAGTGAGCAGGAGAGGAATCATAGAGACCGTGAGTGTGAATGAGTGGCAATTGATGGAGGAGTTAATAGAAGGTTAACGACTGAGGGGTGAAAAACGCTTGGAGAAGCACTTTGGTGTGTGAGACGTGTCGACCAGGCGACGAGCTCTGGGACGCCGGTCCGTCTCTTTCCCTCGTTCTGCAGGAAGCACTGCTGCTAGTACGACGTCTCACTTCCTCTTTAAAGGGACAGTGCGTAGGATGTGGTTGCTGATTGCGTCTGACTGAATGGATTTCATGACTTTTCCATGACTTTAAACCAAATGTCCATTACAAACATTTAGTGAAATCTGGGTGTAAACAGTAAAAAGTGAGTAAATGTAGTATTTAAACTAACAATGAGAATACAAAGCATACAGTAAACCTTAAATGACTCAAATGAATGAGACAATAGTTTGATTAAAAGAATAAACATTTATATAGATGCCTGTATGTATGCCTGCTTATATGTTGAGTCTTTCTTTTAAAAGCATATTCATTATTTCAAACTCAGCGTAAATGAACGTCATGAACACATGAATATAACACATTTACATGACTTTTACTAAACTTTTTCCCAAGGACTTTTCCAGACCTGGAAATAACCATTTTAAAATGCTATGACTTTTCCATGTTTTCCATGAGCGTGTGAACCCTGCCTTGCTCAGCAGCCATCTTTATCACAACAACCCCGCTTATGGATCAACATTAGTAAGATGGTGGCGGACATCGCCGAGGTTTCCCCTCTGAAGCTCAGTGGACCGAGACAGAGGAAGTGTCCTCCGCCCTGCAGCCGGCGTGCTCATGCATCACCACATGTCAGCCATCTTGGTGAGCTGTCAGATGGAAACCTAGCGCTGGCTGCTTCCTGGAGAACACACATGCTGACATGCTCTCTGTCCAGCAGTATAAACTAGCTCCGCCCCTCTGTCTCCTGATGGACCATGTTCATCAAAGCCTCATCATGCCAGATGCACCTTTAGCTCTGCTGCCCTTTTTTTTTTTACTTCAGCAACCTGTTCAAACTATGAGGATGCATCATTTCTATTCATTTGATTATGTTATGAGGATGACTTTGACATAGAGCATCCTAAAAGCCATCTGCAGTTTTACCTGAAGCAGCACAGAACATCCCACTCTCAAACAAGTCAGTCAGGTCGATAAGCGAAATAGGGAAATGGATAAAAGCCTTTTTTCTCTTATTCCTGTTCTCTTTGGTAGTTAACAGCGTCTTCTATTTCCTCCCTTCTACTTGACCTTTCCCCGCCTCTAGTCACAGCTGGATGAATCTTTAAAATCGTACCAGACCTCGCTCTCCTTTGACCCCTAACAAATCAGGAGGAGGCCCTGAAAAGCAGAGGTACAAAGCTCCACCACGTCTTCGCTCCAGAACTCATTTCTTCCCCTTGCGCTCCTCGTCCATGTTTTTAATTTGACTTCCTTTCACCTCTTCCTGTCCTCTCCTCGTTGTGTTTGTCTCGTCTAAAGTTCAGAAAAGCAGCTGTGATAAAAGATCCCTCACAGCTTCCCTGGTTAGCCAATCCCCTGTCTCGAGCCAAAACACAACACAAACACACAAACACACACACACACACACACACCCACAACGGACACACACAGATGTTAACCGGGGCCCCCGGAAAAGAAAGCCCGTCCTGGCGGGGTTTAAGGGCCCGCTGCTAACTGATTAGCTGCAGCAATGTTAGAATTTAGAGAATGTGTGTGTGTGTGTGTGTGTGTGTGTGTGTGTGTGTGTGTGTGTGTGTGTGTGTGTTTGGAAACAAGAATTTAGCACAGTTTAAGCCTCAATAAGTCTCTCTGATTCCATATCACAGGGAGAAGAATTCAAAAAGAGAAAGAAAACATACAGAGACAGAAATGAGAGAATGCATTTGTGTAAGATCTCTGCTTTCCTCTTATGCTAAGCCCCACAGCTCTGAAGAGACACACACACACACAGTAAAATAATTCCAGTGAGGGACAAAGAGAGGACAGGTTATTGCAGCGGGATCACAACAACATGACCAGCTGCGTCTGAACCGCCTCAGACGACCGTTTCCTCAATTCTGAGGACGCAGAATGGAGCAGATGAAAGGCAGAGGGACGGGATAGGTAGCCTCTGCCTTATCTAACGCCGCACCTGGGAGGGGTGTGTGTGTGTGTGTGTGTGTGTTAGAGAGGCCTTTCTCTATTCTCAAACTGCGATTTTAGTGTTGCTGCTTCAAAAGTTGTGTGCGTCTGTGTGTGTGAGAGGCGTTTTTACCTTGAGGAACTTGTTGAGCAGGAAGGTGAACCAGTTGGTGAGCATCTTTTCAGCGACCGACTCCGTCCTGGGAGAGCGATGAAGGGAAGGGGAAGAGAGAGGAGACGGTGAAGGGAGGGAGAGAAAACAGAAACAGAAAATTAGAGAGGATGCGAAGAAAGAGGAGACCTCTTTCAAGCAGCACATAACCCTCTGCACAAGACCCGGGGAGGTGTCGGAGTCATCCTACCCGGCTACGATCTCTGGGCATAAACCAACACTTTCATCACGGGGGGAAAGGCGTTTAAGGCACATCAAAGGGAGCAGCAGCGCTATCAGCCGTCATGCGGCTAGCCTTCAAACAGCCGCGCTCTCCTTCACTCCCTCATCATCACATGCAAACAAATTAACTTTGCAAAAACAAACCCCTTCATTTCTTTCATTGTTTCCAGCCAAACCGTCCCCCCCACACACACACACACACACACACACACACCTTCAAGCTAACCCACTCGTCTTCATTAGAAATACAGCAATTAGTATAATTCCCTAACTTCTCTCGTTAATCACAAACCTGCCGTGTAATGAGGGGAACCTCCGCACGTGCACGCTCTCCAGAAGACACACGTGCACAACCGGCGAATGAAAACACAGCAATTAAAAGGCATTGTAATTAACGGACTTATTGCGTCTAATTTGTTAAACAGCTGAAAGGGAGAGCGGCACTAACGGGACGTGGGAGGGAGTGATTACTTCTCCCGTCATCGCCCTCAGATTTACCTCCTCGCGTTCGCCATCCTTCCTTTTCACATTAGGCAGAAACAGGGAGACTTAATGATCTGCTGTTGGATAAACGGGGCGTACGAGGGAGCCTTCTGCTGCGTTACCGGGTGTCTAACTGGGCCGCGTCGTAAACATTAGTCTACGTGTCATTAGCAAGGCGCCGCGTGCAAAGAGGTGAAGAAAGGCAGATTCTGGGGAGGAATTACAGCGTCGCAACAGATTTTCTTATCAACTTTGCACAGAAAATGAGCAGTAGTAAGGAAATAAAGGGAAACACCAGAAACTAGGCCAACGCAGCGGTGAAACCGACGAGGGCCCGTAAGCAGCAGCGAGACGTGAACTCCTACGCCGCCGCATGCCTTCCCCGTCTGACTTTTCTTTGATGTATGTGGAGCGGCTTTCTCTTTTCATGGCTGTCAGCAAAATATAGCGGATGAAAGATGAGGCAACTGAGGAGCGGAGGGATGGAGGACGATGGAGGCGAATACACCTGGACAGAACACGCTGTCGGCCATGTCGGGACGAGATAGTGGGCGAACTCTAACATTCTCTCATTCAGGGAAACCGTGCACTGCACCCCTCGGTACAAACATTTTAACCACGCACTACAAAAAGGGTTCAGAGTGTGAGCCAACGACCTGCCGGTCACACCGGTCACACCCAACGCACGAGCAGAATGTTTCCATCGGGACGAGAACTCCCACGGGAGCAGATTTTTAAGTCTTTTGCTTTCTGTGTACGTGTCCTAAAGTCTATCTATTGCAGGAAAAAGGGTGAACACCAGTGAACTATGTGTAATAATCGCCAAGCTTATTACCGCCGGCTCCCGAGGCTCGTGTGGTGAGCAGGGCCGGCGTGTTGTGACCGCGTGCCCCAAGAGGGGATTGGAAAAGGCTTCACACAGCCACACTGGCTGAGAGTCATTTATTTGATTAGATTTTTAATTAAATATCTCAGAGGAGAAGGAGGAGAGAAAAAAACATAACTTTTTTTTTTTTATCATTTAATGTCTAATTCCAATTTATTTGGAGACAGGCCATTTCTTTAATTGTGTCTTTCCTTAAATACGTGTATCTTTCCCCGTCTGTCTGCAGGAGCTCATCCTCCCTTTGCCCAGCTTCTCTCTCACCATATTGCGCCGTCCTACATCCTTTATATTCTTCCTTCCTTCTCTCCTTCCATCAATTTGCCTTCAGCCCAAGTCTCCCTCAAGACATTTCACCCTCTCTCTCTGTCAATCACCATGCCTCTGCTTCCCTCTGCTCATCCACCTTCCTCTCGTTTCCTCTTCCACATCCCATTCTTCCTCTCCACTGCTGCTCATTTCCCCTTTTCCCCTTTCAATCCATTCTCTCTCTCTATCCCTCACACTCTCCCTTGTAAATCCTCTTGTTCCCCTCCACCCCTCGTACCTTTCCCCTCTCTACCTTTCTCACAGTGCGGGTGAGAGGATGGAGGAGTGTGTGGCTGCCGCTCCACTGGGAGTGTGTGTGTGCTCAGGGGTGTAATCCTCTCTGACAGCGACAAGGTTGAGATAGAGACGTGGTAACGTGACATCGGCCTCTAAAAGCTACAGTCCTCTGGCTTCCTGCTCCACAACCTGTACAAGAAACAACTCTCACAGAGCATCACCTTCCATTTCCTACCATGTTGGCATCATTTCTCTTCCTATTTTAGCATTTTGACCAATGGATTCCATGACTTTAAACCAAATTTCCATCGGTGTAAACATGAAAAAGTGAGTCAATGTAGTATTTAAACTAACAATGAGAATACAAAGCATACAGTAAACCTTAAATGACACAAATGAATGAGACAATAGTTTGATTAAAAGAATAAACATTTACCGTAAACATCGGGTTACGAGCTGCTACTACCTTCGGTCAGTGTCCCCGTTAGCTCCCCGCTGTAGCCAGCTGGGGCTCCTGCTAGCGCTCCGTCACTTCCCCGCTAACTTCCGCTAGCTCCCCGAAAACCACCGAAGGTAGCGGGACCAGGCTCGACACCCGACTTGGGCAGAGGGGACGCGGGCAGTAGCAGCAGCAGCGGCCGGTAGCAGCAGCTGCTAGCTAGCGCTGCTGCTGTAGCTAGCTAGCGCTGCTGCTGCTAGCTAGCTACAGCTGCTGCTAGCTAGCTACAGCGGGGACACTGACGGGAGGTAGGAGCGGCTTGTAACCCGACTTTTACGGTATATAGATGCCTGCATGTATGCCTGCTTATATTTTGAGCGTCTTTCTTTTAAAAGCATATTAATTATTTCAAACTCAGCGTAAATGAACGTCATGAACACATGAATATAACACATTTACATGACTTTTACTAAACTTTTGGGATTTATTTTTTTCCAAGGACTTTTCCAGGCATGGAAATAACCATTTTAAAATTCCATGACTTTTCCAGGTTTTCCATGACCGTAAAAACCCTGGAATAAGTAAAAGTATCTGCTTGGGTTTGCATGTGCATGACAACATGAAGACACAAACAATAAGGAACAACAACAAGTATAAAGTTGTTGTTGTTCCTTTTTTGTTTTTGAAGGCTCAATACTCAAGGTGCCCACAGTCAGCGGGGCGCCTCTTCTCAAGGACGAGAAGTACGATAAACAAAATGGACGTAACCTCACACTTGAACCCCAGTGGGGAAACTCTGTGCGTTGTGTGACATGTTTGTGTCTCCCTCCCTGTTGCCGTACCTCCGCAGTAAGAGCTTGGGGTGGTTCTTGCTCTCCAGGTTTTTGTCGATGAGGTCGGACAGGAGCTGCTTGAGGACGCCCGTGGCGTACTCCATCTCGCCCTGCAGCGCCGTCATGATGAGGGACGCCACGTTGCCCCGGTCCCGCATGGAGAAGGACCGCTGCGCCTCCAAGGTGCGGATGAAGGTCAGGAGGAAGTGCTTCTTGGTCAGCAGCTGGCCGAACAACGTCAGGGCCTTCTCCGTGTTGGCGGGGACCTGGAGAGGAGGGCGCAGAGGCGACGATGAGGAGGAGTGCGAGGAGAGGGATGGAAGGGTGGCGGGAAAGTAGAGAGAAGGTAAGGAGGAAGATAGGGCGAGAAGCGAAAGGAAGGAGGCGTTAGAGAAAGGAAAAAGGCAGAATATTAGAGAAAAGAGTGAAGCAGTGGCCGATAAAAAGGTGGAGATCAGCATGAAGAGGAAGATGTGAGTTATAATTGAGAAATTGATTCATGAGTATGAGTGAGAATGAGGAATATTAGATGAAGGGTACGTTAAATAAGGGCCACACGTGCAGAAACACTCACAACATATTCATCTACAAAGCTGACAGGTGCATCCAAAAAACAAGGCTTTAGGGCTTTACACTAGTTATTTCTCTCCTCTACCTCCCTCTCTCTCCTCTACCATCCCTCTCTCTCCTTTACCTCCCTCTCTCTCAGGTCTCCCCCTCTGAGGGAGAGAAACTGAGGCTTGAAGTGAGAGCGTGAGCTTCATGCCGTAATAAGAATTTATCTGCTTGCTAGCGCACTACTGTGGCTTGTGTGATTCTGTGATTGCCCGGGCCACACAAATGAAAATCCAATGTCGCGCTACACTTTCTCTTTGGATGGCACGAGCAGATACCGCACACGCCACCGCACACGCCACCGCACACGCCACCGCACACGCCACCGCTGACATGCGTGTGCGGTGGCACACGCATGTCAGCGGAGCGCCCGTGTGTTGTTCACACTGTGTGTCTGTGTGTGCGCGCGCATGCGTGTGTGTGCGCGTGTGTGTATCTGTGCGTGTGTGTGTGAGTGTGTGTCTGTGTGCGTGCCTGTGTGTGCGTGTGTGTCTGTGTGTGTGCGCGAGCGTGTGTGTGCGCCTGTCTGTCTGTGTGTGTCTGTGTGTGTGTGTGCGTGTGTTTGTGTGTCTGTCTGTCGTGTGCATTTCCACGTGATGTGTGTGTGTGTGTGTGTGTGTGTGTGTCCACGCAGCCGGCTCCATGTGAGCCAGAGTGTTTCCTCTTGGAGAGGAGCAGCGGTGGAGGCAGAGGCTTTCAGTGGACGTGTGAACGTTGCTTTTCCAGAAGCCTCAGACGGGTTTGATCCTGTAGAGGCAATCTAGCACTTTCACCAAGTCTTAGTGGAGCCTGAACTTTGCTCGCTCCCACAGAAGACCCGTCCCTTCACTGCATTACATCAAACTCCAGCTTGCCCTCAGACTCTCTCATCAAAGTAGTTTTTTTCGCACTAGTTTTGGCTAGAAGCTCTTCTGCCTCCACTGCAGAGCTGTAGAGATGAGAGACGTTTGATGGACACGTTCAGATCTCCTCTGATATCATGGAGATTATTACCCAAGAGTCTCTAAACATCTCATCTCTACTGTGTTACAGTTCTTGTTTCCTATTACTCCTCTGAACCCTGTGTTGATCAACCTCTGGCAAACCTGCAGGTCTAAACTAAAAGCTCCACTAGACTTATGCTTCAATGGTTTTCTTCAGGATATTTTACTAAACTTTATGAATCCTAAACAATTTGAATGTTGACATTTCTTCTTATATTCAAACAGACAACTTTCAGTCTCTCAGTGAGGGTGTGTGTGTGTGTGTGTGTGTGTGTGTGCGTCTGTGTGTGCGTGTCTGTGTGTGTGCGCGTGTGTGTGCACGCATGCGTGTATGTCTGCGCGTTTGTGTGTGTCTGTGTGTGTGCATGCATGTGTGTCTGTGTGCGTGTCTGTCTGTGTGTGCGTGTCTGTCTGTCTGTCTGTGCGTGTCTGTGTGTGCGTGTCTGTCTGTCTGTCTGTGCGTGTCTGTGTGTGCGTGTCTGTCTGTCTGTCTGTGCGTGTGTCTGTGTGTGTTAACATGTGTGCAGCGCTCTCTACTGACCCGTGTGTGTGTGTGTGTCTGTCTGTCTGTCTGTGTGTGTGTCTGTCTGTGTGTGTTAACATGTGTGCAGCGCTCTCTACTGACCCGTACCTCCATCTCCTTAAGCACAGGGTGGTCCTCTATCCCCGGGAACAGGACTCTCATGGCGTAGGTGCGGTAGTCCAGGAAGGGGATCCCGGCTCCGTCCAGCTCCTGAGTCAGCTCATGGATGTCCGTCTGCAGCTCCGCGAAGGCTGCAAGAGAGAGAGATATACCATGAAGGGTGTAAGAGAGAGATGTACCATGAAGGGTGTCTACTGGAAGAAAAGATGTAATACAGACTCACAGAAACAGGAAGGAATCTACAGGATGTTTTATATCCTGATCTTAAATTCAGCATTCTGTTTGCAGAGTCCCAGCACAAGAGCCTCAGGCCTGTTTTACTTGGTCTGGTACTTAATAAACCACCGCTTCTATTCGTGTAAAATGCATCACTTCAGTGCAGAAAAGGAATCTTCTGGGAAATAAGAATGTTTGGAAAGAATTTAGATCAAACACCATCATGGTGAGTCGCAAAAAAGCTTTTATTGAGAGGTAAAAGTTGGGAATTATTACTTATTCTCCAATTTCTAAATTGCATTCTCTAATAATGATTATTACATTTTTCTTCCCAGATAATTGTGAAATTCAGACTTCCAACATTAAAGGGTGTATTGTTGGGTGTTTTGACTTTTAATGAGGTAAAAACACCCAACTACCCCTTTAAGAGGAAACAACAAAGAATGGACCAACTGGGCTGCAGATAATCAAACTTATAACACATGCAAATGTAGAAATAAACTCTGGAGCCGGTCTTCATCTGGACTCTTATTCATGCCTCAATCTCAACATGATTTCCTGAAACGGCATGTTTCAGAGTGGAAACACAGCACCGGTGCAAGTGAGGAAAAGATGGAGGCGTGTGGAGGAGTAGCTGTGAAAAGCAGCATTATGTGATCGAGAGAGAGAAAGAGGGAGGGAGAGAGAGGGAGAGAGAGTTGTGCTACTCAGTGGCTGGAGGGGAGTTCAGGATGGAAGTACACACACACACACACACACACACGCACACACGCACACACACACACACACACACACACACACACACACACACACCTGTCTTGCCCCACAGCTGAACACATAGTGCCCAGATGATTAATGTGAGTGCATGTGTCAGTGTTTTTACACGTTCCCCGTGAGTGTGTGTGTTCTGACCCCGTTCTCTGGACTCCACCGGCTTCACAAGTCACATCTAGAGGGAACAAATGGGATCAAATACATCCACTGGTGCATGTATTTTTTTTGCTGTACTGCCTTGATTCTATTTCATAAATACGAAACTCCCTTGAGGAGAAAATATGCAGCTTTATGGTTCCATTAACTCGACCGTGTGTGTGTGTGTGTGTGTGTGTGTGTGTGTGCCCTATAGTGTCATCCAAAATACACCAACACATGGATACACAACCCAAACAAATAAGGAACCAACGCCCAGACTAACAGATGGCTTGTGTCACCCTATCCCCCTCTTCCCATCTCTCTTTTTCTCCCTTCCTTCCCTTCAACGTGACATCTTAGAGGTCATCTTAGAGGTCACCTTTGCCTCTCCTCTGCTCCATCCCTCCATCTTTCTGTTCGTTTGGCTCTCTCATGCCATCCATCTCTCTCTGCATCTCTAATCCATCTCTCTTTTCTCAACCCTGCTGCACATTGTCTCTTCTAGATATTCAATATTTGTACTTATATATTTCTGTTTGCCCTTCTCTTTGATGGCAAAATGGGGTTCACTCCACCTCACTAATACCCCCCCCATATTCTGATCACTTCTGATGTCCTCTCACATTTAGCATTATCTCCCGCTATCCTCATATCAACTTCCTTCTCTCTCTCCTTTTTTAAAGTCCTATTCTTTAGTACTTAATGCTTACCCTTTTGTTTTCCCCTCTCTCCTAATCTTCCAATCCATCCTTCTTAAGTGCCCACCTCCCCTCCCTTTCTCCTCTCACAAGTCGCCTGCCTTATTTATCTCCCTCTCCCTCCATCCATCCTGTTGTCGTCTCCCAGACGGTGGTGACAGTGGAGGACAGACGGGGTCGCGGCTCCCGGACTCACCGCCACACCTCAGCCAATCATTGTCTGACCCACTGGCTGAGACTGTATATGCGCATGTGTGTATATGTGTATGTGTGCATGTGTGTATATGTGCATGTGTGCATGTGTGTATATGTGCATGTGTGTATATGTGCATGTGTGCATGTGTGTATATGTGCATGTGTGCATGTGTGTATATGTGTATGTGTGCATGTGTGTATATGTGTATGTGTGCATGTGTGTATATGCGCATGTGTGTATATGTGCATGTGTGCATGTGTGTATATGTGTATGTGTGCATGTGTGTATATGTGCATGTGTGCATGTGTGTATATGTGTATGTGTGCATGTGTGTATATGTGTATGTGTGCATGTGTGTATGTGTGCATGTGTGTATATGCGCATGTGTGTATATGTGCATGTGTGTATATGTGCATGTGTGCATGTGTGTATATGCGCATGTGTGTATATGCGCATGTGTGCATGTGTGTATATGTGCATGTGTGCATGTGTGTATATGTGCATGTGTGCATGTGTGTATATGCGCATGTGTGCATGTGTGTATATGTGCATGTGTGTATATGTGTATGTGTGCATGTGTGTATATGTGTATGTGTGCATGTGTGTATGTGTGCATGTGTGTATATGCGCATGTGTGTATATGTGCATGTGTGCATGTGTGTATATGTGCATGTGTGCATGTGTGTATATGCGCATGTGTGTATATGCGCATGTGTGCATGTGTGTATATGCGCATGTGTGCATGTGTGTATATGTGCATGTGTGCATGTGTGTATATGCGCATGTGTGCATGTGTGTATATGTGCATGTGTGTATATGTGCATGTGTGTATATGCGCATGTGTGTATATGTGCATGTGTGTATATGTGCATGTGTGCATATGTGCATATGTGCATGTGTGTATATGCGCATGTGTGCATGTGTGTATATGTGCATGTGTGCATGTGTGTATATGCGCATGTGTGCATGTGTGTATATGTGCATGTGTGTATATGCGCATGTGTGTATATGTGCATGTGTGTATATGTGCATGTGTGCATGTGTGTATATGCGCATGTGTGCATGTGTGTATATGTGCATGTGTGTATATGCGCATGTGTGTATATGTGCATGTGTGTATATGTGCATGTGTGTATATGTGCATGTGTGTATATGTGCATGTGTGTATATGTGCATGTGTGCATGTGTGCATATGTGCATGTGTGTATATGTGCATGTGTGTATATGTGCATGTGTGTATATGTGCATGTGTGTATATGCGCATGTGTGTATATGTGCATGTGTGTATATGTGCATGTGTGTATATGTGCATGTGTGCATGTGTGCATATGTGCATGTGTGTATATGTGCATGTGTGTATATGTGCATGTGTGTATATGTGCATGTGTGTATATGTGCATGTGTGTATATGTGCATGTGTGATTGTGAGAAGTAAAAAAAGTGTCAGGTGGAGTTGTGTGACGCACAGAGGAAAATGATGTCGCCATTTATAATCATGGCCGTCAGTTTCTCTGCAGCCTTTGTGTCGCTTGACTCGAGCTCGTGGAGTCAGGATATCTCGGCTAATATTGCATTTACTGCATCATCTTTCTCTGATTTTTATTGTTTTAACAATACTGATATCTGTCGATATTGGCTCTAAGCTAAGATTTTGCAGTAAACACTTTTATCTGACTTTACGTTGTAATATTTGAGGTTTACTAAAGCCGTGCAACAAGTGAAGTGACCTCTTATCTGTAGTCTGAGGATCATGGTTATCACTATTCTCCTTCTTGCTTTCTCCCCATCTGCTTCCCTCTCTCTTGCCAGAGAAACCAGTAACAGCATCAGTCGGATCTCTCACTGGATCCACGCGCTTTCCTGCCAAATAAATATATGCTAATGTCCCGGTGTGTAAAGTCTCTCTGCCAAACCCCTCCTCCCCCAGGCCTACGCCTCACTTCCCCACCTCTGTGACCCGCGTCTCTCTAACCTCCCTCTCCCTCTCAGCGTGGATGTAGTGAAGCCAGCCAGGCCGCTCTCTCATGGGGCGGAGAGCCAACATTTGGTGGCTGGTTCAGATCAAAGTACTCCTCTGGAAACACACCAACACACACACACACACACACACACACACACACACACACACACACACACACACACACACACACACACACACACACTGCTGCCACCTAACAACAGGGGGGCAGTTGGAGAAATAGATAGTGAAAGAAAAAGCAGGGCGAGAAATGGATCGGACTGTTGAATGGGAGTTGTAGGGCTTAGTTATTTGGGTAAAAAGATGAACAGGGTTCATACACATTCTGACCAATGGGTTTCATGACTTTTCCATGACTTTAAGACCAAATGTCCATGACCAAACATTTTGTAAAAGTGAGAAAATGTAGTCTTTCTTTTAAAAGCATATTCATTATTTCAAACTCAGCGTAAATGAACGACATGAACACATGAATATAACACATTTACATGACTTTTACTAAACTTTTTTTTTACATTTTTTGTTTTGTTTTATAAGGACTTTTCCAGGCCTGGAAATAACCATTTTAAAATGTCATGACTTTTCCAGGTTTTCCATGACCGTAAGAAGAACCCTGATGAAGAGAAACATGAAAAGGAACCCGGAGAACACAAGCACAATACAAGTCACTTATAAGTAATATAAGTCACTTATAAGTAATATAAGTCACTTATAAGTAATATAAGTCGGCGTCGCGGCTCTGATAAAACTCACCTTCCTTGCACTCCAGGGCCACCCTGGACTCCAGGTTGTCCATCTGCAGCTGCAGCCGCTTGAGGGTGCGGTCGGCGTCCCGCGACTTCCTCTTGTACGCGATCAGCACCACGATGATGACCAGCAGGAGCAAGCCGCCGCCGCCGCCGATACCGATGATGGCGGGCAGAGTGAGCAGACTGTCTGAGTAGATCTGCAGGGTCCCCGGGGAGTACTCAAAGCCTCCGACACGCACCTGGAAGTTACATTATCTTGAGATTACACAATAATAAAAGAAGAACCAGTGGGTCTGTTCGCAGCAGCATTTGGCAGCGTTCCAAGCTGAAGCTGTACATCATTTTTCATTTCGGGTTACATAAAATAAAAAATTAATTAGCCGTGAAAATCGTACAGGCCTACATTTAGCTACAACCACTTTAAATCCTGTATTGCTGGAGAAAAAAAAACATTCTGCAAGGTGCCAGTGCTAAATCCTATATTGCATTTATTCTGACAAACCAAGCCGTGTCGTGTTGAGGCCAAAACTCCCCAAAAGCCTTTCTATCTGGGGGAGGCAACATCTGGGCCCCCGGGCCGGCTGCATCCAGTGAAGCAAGCACGCACGCACACACACACACACACACACACACACACACACACACACACACACACACACACGCACACACACACACACACACACATCTGACTTCCAGCCATATCACATCAAAACAGTTCTGGCTTGCAGAACATATGAAGAAGAAAAAAATCATTGGGATATGTTATTTTTTTAAATTCTTTTATTCCATCTTCAACTGGCTTACGTCTATGAAATACCAAATGGAGGAAGGGAAGGTAAAAATAGACGCAGACCTCTCACGCCCACTAGCCGTTTTTTATGGTCTCTATTGAATATCAATACTGTTCAAATCCCGAGGAGGATGCCGGCCAAAAGAGACCGATCAAAAGCTCCTAAGACGTAAATACAGTCACACACAGTGCCAACGGTGTAAGAGGCAGGATGTGTGTGTGTGTGTGTGTGTGTGTGTGTGTGTGTGTGTGTGTGTGTGCGTGCTCGCAGCTATATGAATGGGGACGAGAAATTTAGAGTAATTAAAGAGATTTAGGTCTGATGGATGGGGAGGAAAGAATGAGATGAATGAATAAAAAAGGCAGGAAGTGGATCGACATAAAGAGAGGCGATGAATGGCACAGCGGAAAGAAACCGCTGTGAGAACAGGAGCTGTAGAGGAAGACGAGCGGCTCAAAGGAACGCGAAGGACAGATGCTCCAGAGGTGGCGAGGAAATCAAGTGGGATGACGATATAAAAGCTGCGTAAGATAGTGGAATCTAACTTGGAGAAAGAGGAGGCTCGTTTTCACTTTGGCCCGGATGGCCTCACGCTCTCCTCACGCGGGACACGTCCAGTGATCGTCACGCGGGAAAACAAAGATGGAGGCTTTACTCACGGTGACTTTGTGCTCTCCAGTCAGGTTGGGCCATTCACACAGCAGCTGGCTCTCCGACAGCGTGAGGATGCAGGGCGTCTCCCCGATCAGCACCGTGTAGTTCAGCCTGGCGTTCCCCGGGGCTGCAGGGATCAGGTTACGGCCCTGGAAGCACACACACACACACACACACACACACACACACACACACACACACACACACACACACACACACACACACACTTCAGTTACTTACTCAGTCCGACGTGGTCCACACAAACACAATAATAATCACAGAGAATGAACGTAAACGGATCCACTGCAGGGTTCATACACATTCTGACCAATTTCCATGACTTTTCCATGACTTTAAACCAAATGTCCATGAGCAAACATTTAGTGAAATCTGGGTGTAAACATGAAAAAATGAGTAAATGTAGTATTTAAACTAACAATGAGAATACAAAGCATACAGTAAACCTTAAATGACTCAAATGAATGAGACAATAGTTTGATTAAAAGAATAAACATTTATATAGATGCCTGTATGTATGCCTGCTTATATTTTGAGTCTTTCTTTAAAAAGCATATTCATTATTTCAAACTCAGCGTAAATGAACGACATGAACACATGAATATAACACATTTACATGACTTTTTATTTTTTTCAAGGACTTTTCCAGGCCTGGAAATAACCATTTTAAAATTCCATGACTGTTCCAGGTTTTCCATGACCGTAAGAACCCTGCACTGACAAATCAAAACACGCTCGTTTCTGATTGGCTGGCAGGTGTCCGCCAGGTGTCCAGCCACAGGACTTTAAACTGCAGGTAGCCATAGCAACTGTGCGACTGCACAGAACTGAGTGATCGGGCAGCAACACGAGAAGCCTGTGCACGCTCTGCTCTTCCTGACAAAGTCTTTGACATCGCTCTAGAGTTCAAAATGCATTTAAGCAATAATAAATAATAAAGACATGTGTTGGGAAGTACAAGCATTCTCCAGAAATCCACGTATCTCTCCTCCTCCTCTACCTACGCTCCTCATCCTCACTGTGCTTTGCAGAGTGGGAGCAAATAATTGGTTTAACATCTCGACGAACAGCTAATTTCTCCGCAATTATTTAATAGGATGCCGTTGCTTTTGCTGCTTATTTCTGCAATTCTTCACCTGGAGCACGATGGGGCAATCAGAGCTTTTCATTAGAGAATGATTTAAAGTTACAGGGGAGGAAGGAAGGCACAAGTCTTCATTTCTTTAAACTCCACCCTGATTGGCCGAGAGAGAAAAAGGCTTTCGTTTTCCATGAAATTGGTGATGATTTCCTCTCACGCTCCTGCGGCTTTGAAGCTCAAGGGGAGAGGTGAGATGACAAAAGCCAGCGTGGGCGGCGGGCCGGAGCATTTAGAGACGCGTACTGCAGGAAACACGGCTGTGAAGTCTGCCTTCAGAAGACATCCGATAACAATCTAAGCAGGTGGCATGGCAACGCATGGCTCCACTTTATAAACATGACTTTCCTTCCGCACCTGATTTTAAAAGGGGGGCGTTGAGGAAGATACTTTTTATTCCTTAAAGGTCGCCAAACCCCAATGGAGAGAGCAGACGAAGGAATAACATCTTTCAAGGTTGAGGCGCGTCTGACAGACGGCTGCAGTGAAGCAGAACTCACAGAAAGAGGAAGGAAGGAGCCAACCTTCTGCACGGGAGTGTTTGTTATCAGCTGTGCTGGATGCTGGCTGGGAGGTCGCTGCAGCAGCTAAAGTCATTATTTGTTAGATTGAGCTCTTTAATGCCGCTTACAATACTCGACATCCCGGGTACGCTAACACTCGGCTCACCTTCTTTTGTCCCGCAGTCCTCGTGAGTTTTAAGACTTTTATTCCTTCGATGAAAAGCTTTGATGCAAAACCACACAAACTGCAACCTGACATCATTCCCTCAGACGTTTAAATCTCCCCAACCCCCACCAATGCTGGTCTACTGTGAAAGGAGCGAGGACAGACATCAGAAATAAAATGTGAAAGGTGATGCAAGAACGAAGACGGGATTCAACCCAAACAGAAAAGATGGACACAAAGAGAGGAGAAAGGAGGAAGAAGATGTGAGAGAAACTGAAAACACGCAAAAAAAGGAAGAAAAGTCCAGCGAAGGATAAAAAGAGAAAGGATGCGATGGATGTAAAGCAAAGCTCAATAGAGACGAGGCCGAAGCAGATCAACGTTTTAAACACCTTGAGGATGAGCGGCGAGCTGGGCTTCAGCTCCAGCATCCCCGAGGCGCTGAGCGGCTCGAACACCGGGTCCGGGTGGTAGCTGAACGTCTCGTTCACCACCAGCACCGAGCGCACGTCGTCCATGACGAAGCCGATCTCGTCGGGGCTGCTGCCGGAGTCCAAGAAGCCTTTGTCCGATCCGGCCACAGAGGGCGCCAGACACACCATCACGGTGTTGTTGAGCACCGTGCAGTTCTAGAGAAGGGAGCAAGGGAACAAGGAAGGAGGGGATGAGAACAGCGGAGAAAAGATGCTGAAATAACTTTGACACGGTGATTTCATGTTTTAACCTCCTTTACACTGTTTTGCAGCATTTAAATAAAGTACAATTTAAAATAATAACTCAAAAAGATTGCGTTAACCAATACCAATCAAAAACACATGCAACGGCTGAAACGGGGTCACGTGATGCAAGTGATTAAACGTCTCCGTAATGACATAATGAGCAAGAGGCTGGCTTAATAACATCAGTGTTGTAATCAGTGTTGATATTATCTGTGAATCCCCTGTGGGGTTCGACACTTGAATCAGTCACCGAAGAACAAATTAGAGCGTAATGACTCGCAGAGGAACAGAAGAGGTCAGCCAGGAGCCGTTTACAGGGACTAAGGAGCTCTTTCCATACGGCCACAGCATGTTAGAGCCTTACATTATGGTCTGTATGTCACGCACTGACGCCCTCACACACTGTGTCAAGTCACAAAAGGCAAAACAAAAGTGTGTTTATAGGTCAACAGAAGCATTAGCCACGCAGAATCAAAACGACTGCGGAGAGGTTGACAAAGGAAGCAGAAGGGATATTTTTACTCGCAGCCGGCCGAAAGGTTAGCCGAGCCCCGCGGCGCGAGGTGAGGGGAGGGGTTTGCCAGAGCCGCTTTATTGCTGGTTGACATTTCAAAGGTTAAACTGCTAAAAGGAAATTCAACATCAAAAACAAACAGAAAATGGGCCCTTGGCTGGTTGACCGCCGGGTCAGGTGTGTGTGTGCGTCCCTGTCCCAGGAGTGTGTGTGTGTGTGTGTGTGTGTTGGGTTTTCCACAGAGAGGCACCTGTGTGTCTATATCGGTCTCACCTGCCAAGCCAAGTCACTGCTTTTTCTGTTTTGTCAATACAAAGTGTGTGTGGGCGTCTGGAGCCGACCACTTACATTCTCGGACTTGGCAGCTCCGTACTTGGCTCTCATCTTGGGCTCCTTGATGGTGGCCAGGTTGGTTCCGGTGATGGTCAACATGGTCCCTCCGCTTAAACAGAAATGACAACACTTGTTGTAAAGACATCAGGACAAACACAATTACACAACAGAACTGGGGAAATTAAAACCATGACGTGTGCACTTGTGTGTGTGTCACATTCATGCAACGCCTGCTCAACTCTTTTGGTCTTGCAGGGTCCAGTGCAGACACTATTCAGCCATGAAAGTTACAAGCTGCCTTAATCCTTTAAGCACGGTGGAACCAGACTTTTTTTTCTTTTCCCCTGCGTTTGACTCGTCGTAGGAACCCCAAATTAATTCCAATACTTGTGTTTATTGTATGTATTTGTTCAGCAAAGTCTTGGGAAAAAAATGTATATCTGCAAAAAAATCACTTTTAAAAGATATTTTGATCATAACTATGAACATCCAGCACGATGTGAGCAAGATTTCCCAAAAGAGCCTCCTTGAGCGGTCACAGAGTTTTTCAAACCGTATTATGGTGCCCTAACAACAGCCCACATACTAATAAGACAGCTTTTTGGAAAGATTAAGACCTAATGAATCGGAATCTGCTAGAACACATACTAGAACACAGCATTTGGGTGTTCAAAGGAGTTTCAGTCAAAAAACGGTGTCGTTCAGTTCAAAAATGGCGTTTACGTAAATACTTAAACTTAACGGTTACTTTAATCATGTTTCACACCAGATGTATCTCCTCACAAGGGTTGTGGTATTGTAGCAATTTAAATTAAGTTAAACAACGATGTGGTTCTGGAGATAATATGTTGTTGTTTTTTGTCTGATAATAGGCGCAGGGGGATTTTCGCACCCTGTTTTTAAAGGGTGGAGGCTGGAGGGGAGAACAAGGGAATGAGTGGCATTACTCCTGAGAGCCTCTCCTCTGCACCCAAAGCCAGGGGAGATATTTGCACAGTGTATTAAAGTTGCACTGTAGTATTTCTAAGCATGAGATTCACTCACACCGCCGTCAGTGATCTGACATGTTGTGCGACCTTTGCACCCGTGACCTATTCAGGTCCATGTGCCGAGACACGGGTGATCTGGGTGAGAGTCCTCTTCTCCTCCACAGCCTCTGCTGGCCCGAGAGGATGAACTTTATCTGATGTGAGGCGCTCTGACAGCAGCTAAAGAAGTTAGCATACAACCTACAAACTGGAGCGGGGTAAGGCGAGAGCCAGCGTGAGTCACCACTGGCACCAATGAGCACAACCAGACTGGGCTGGTATATCATACAGGGAATGATACACCAAAAAAGAGCATATTCTGTGTCACATTCAACCGTTTCAGAGGCTCTGGCGGTGTTTCCTGTCTGAGCCGTGGCAGCTGAGGACTTGTGAGCTACTCCGCCAACACAACATCCATTCCATGAAACTAGCCTCACAAAATGTAAATATACACGGACGCAGTTCCACGAGACAAAACATCTGTCATCTACTGCTGACTTTACAATAAGTTCCTCTGGTCAGATCCTCCATCAGTTGACCCAACAGCAACATCAACAACATCAACAACAGCTAGTGAGTCACTGTACATTATTTATCCACTTCATATATACTTTGCATTTTTGCACTTTCTTTATTGTTTCATTTCCTAAATTATTACACTTTACTGTTTTGTAATGTTGTATATATTGAGTATTTTGCATTTCTGATATTTTTTGTGATATTTTCTAATAGTTTAATTAAATTTTTTGTGATATTTTTTATTTGAATTTAATTTGTTGTGTGTCATATGTAAGTTGCTTGCTACTGTGATAAACAAATTTCCCCTCGGGGATAAATAAAGCATCCATCCATCCATCCATCCATCCGTGTGTTTCTGAGGCCAGATGGAGCCGCTCTCTCAGGCCAGTCTCAGGCCCGGCAGATGTGGCAGAGACTGGTGTGAGAAGTGAGCAGACACAAGGAGATGTACATGCAGGTACACCTTTGTTGGTGGAATAACAGAGCTGTGAACATGTCGAGCAAACCGTGAACAAGATCAGTAGAAAGGTGCTTCACATCATCGATGTGCAGCAACACTCAACACTGGAGTTGTGTGAGAAGATGAGAATCCTCTCCACACATAGAGCGTCCACATTAATGCTGGATGGAGTGAACCCACTGAGTAAACAGTGTCACAGTCTCCACAGGGTCAGCTGTTACCTCCAGAACTCTTCCTGACGGGAGGGGTCAGATCTGTGTTTGGGACTCAGAGGCTCAGCGCTGTTTGTCAAAGGGTCACCGGATGGGACGCGGCGGCAAAACCGCTCGGTAAACAAAAGCGTGATTGCACAAAGAACAAAGCCCCTCCTCCTCTGGGAGCGCTGAGCAGAGCACCCAACACGAGCCGGGTGCCGAGGTGTGTGTGTGTGTGTGTGTGTGTCTCTGTGTGTGTGTGTGTGTGTTTCATTTCTGAGCTGAGAAGGAGAAGAGTTTCTAGGTCATGCAAGTGAGCCCATTAGCATTTGGTAGCTTCAAGCTTTTCTTTTTTTTTCCTCCACAACACAGCTTGTGTTTGCACAAGGAATCTTCCTGTGGGTATGTAGTCTCATTTCAATAAGTCAAGTCATATTTACAGATACATCTCTGCTGCAGCTCATCAGCTGTAGCAGAGCACTGCTGCAGGAGCCTCCTGCTCTCAAAGATTTACTTTTGAAAAGAAAAACTGTGTGAAAAATGCAGAAGAATGTTTCGTTGTTTTTTTTCTTCTTCCAGACTCAGTATCCTTGCAGAATAATACATTTATCAAAATGTTACCGAGTTCATATTTCAGTTTAGTTGGCTATGCTCCTTGAAAAAAGGGCATTAATGTCCAGGTATTAATAATGTATTGATGCATTTGTATCTGTCCTATAGAAGTACATCATACAGAATTGCAGATCAAAAACTCTGTTGATGTTGAGTTATAGATAATTCAACAATCATATGACATTTCACAATGGAATCCGGTGGAATTAGCTATACGGCGCAGCAGAGCTTGAATAATACACAGATTTATGCCGATATTGCCTCAGTTAGCAAACCTTTCCTCTGAATTATTCACCTTCAAATATCGTGGTTTCAGGGTTGAAAAAGAGAATGAATCAATCATGCAGTCTTTTGTTTTGAGAGCGTGAAGCTCCTCTGCCACACAGACACGTCCTTCACGTTCACACGACAGGGAAACGTTGAGGCGAGGGGTCCTCACCTGGCGATGGTCCAGTCGGGCTCGATCTTCAGGATGGTGGGATCGTCAGAGTAGTTGAACTTGACCTCCGGGTTCCTCAGCTCCGCGGCGTTGATGTCCACCATGACCGGCGTGGTCCCAGAGGTCTGCCCCGCCGGGGTCACGCACACGATCTCCTTGTTGCTTCGCCTAGAGGGGCGGGGGATGAAGGAGGAGAGGAAGAGGAAGAGAGACGGTTCATAAAAAGGTCTGTGGATCTGCACCATGAGGTCTGGGGAGCCACACTGAAGACAAAAAAAAAAAATCCTTATTAATCTCTTAAAATAACTCATACATTATTTATCAGATGCGACAAAAAAGCATGTGTGTGTGTGTGTGTGTGTGCGCGCACAAGGCCGACATCTTTCAGTCTGTCCAGCCGTGGTTTCATCAGCCTGAATCACAGTGCTGTGCTTCAAATCTCTCTCACCTCTCCCCCTCTCTCCCTCTCTCCCTCTCTCTCTCTCTCTCTCCCTCTCTCTCCCTCTCCCTCTCTCTCTCTCTGTGATAGATCTGAAGTGGCAGATCGGGCCGGTCGCCTCTCTGTGTGATGTAACTCCGTCCCTCGCAGACAGGCAGCCAGCTGTGACCTGCTGGGAAACTTTGTGCCGCTGCCACAAACTTTCTGTCCCCTCCAGTGGCTCATTGCAGTCAGAGCGGCGGGACGACGGCTACCTGTGCTGAGCAGGTGTGCTTTAACTGTCTGAAAGTGCTCATTTGCATATGAATACAGTGGCGCAGCTAGAGGATTAGCATTGCGTGGTCTGCTAACGTCCTGCAGAGCACCGCGAGTGAGAGTGAGAGTAAAAGATGCATCGTGCAGGTTGATCCGTACACAAATCCTCTGCTATGAAAGTGGAATCCACAGAAAGACAGAAGATGATGGAGGAGATGAAAGAGTGAAAATGGAGGAAAGAAAGCAAAGAGCGGGTGAACCGGTCGTCCTCCATGCCGTGTCCACAGACTGAAACGGGACTGAAGAGGGAATGAAAATAGAAAGGAGAAAAAGAAAGATATGACACACACACACACACACACACACACACACACACACAACAAAACACGCGCACACATTCCACTAGTGTTGCGTTTCCATGGAAACCGTTTTCACAACACTGCCGAGGACGCCCGCGGTGCCGCGTACGGATTTTTTTTTTGACAAGGTTGCGGCCACACAAAAGAAAAGCCGAGAGGGGGATGCAGAGAGAGAGAGAGAGGGAGGAGAAGGGGGAGGAACGGGGTTGCAGGCGGAGATAAGAGGATGAGTGACTCGGGGTAAATAGGTTTTGATTAAAGCGGCGGCCCCGCTGAATACAAAGACACATTAAAAGAGATGGACTCCACTAGTTCATTACTTTGGCCATAAAGGTTATTGCTGCTCAGCGAATGAAAGGCCAAGACTATTATGTTCACCTTTCTCGGGATGTGCTTCAGAGCTTTAAATTGGCCTTTACTTTTTTCTTTTGATATGATATAAGAAGAAGTGGATCGGTCCGAGCTCATTAGTTTAAGCTGTCACTTGTTGCCTGAGAGGAGGGAAACACCGGCGCCTCAACATGTTGTCCCCGTTGCCAACATTCACCTCCAGTGCCGAAGCCTCTCGGCACAGAGACGCTTGTTTAGTTCACGGACTCGTTTTAGGTTTTCTCCGCCATCTGCCAGACATCGCACACGAGTGGATTCAGTCCAGCGCTCCGCTCGCTGTCACTCTGCCAGGAACTCAAAGAAACAATTGAGTCCTCAGCTCAAGGAATTAGAGTCATATCAAACCGGATCTTTGTCTCCTCTTCTTGAAATCTCGGGAAACAATCTCTCGCAGAGTGAGTGACAGTGTGAGATGTAACAGTGGCAGGAAGTAGAAATAATAATAAAAAAAGACGAGCTCAAAGCTGGAACAATGTGAGTTTCTAATGACATGCAACACCATATCGTTCCTTTCAAATGATAGTCGACGGCTGCACCGTCACTACATTACAGAACTGCAGGTCATCTTCTTGCCGGTAGCATTTTTTAGCAACCAGAAGAAGAAGAAAAAAGGTGATTTTATTTTAAAACAGGGAATAACTATAATGATCAAAACGCAGGAAACAGGAAAAGATGGGTGGTGCATCATTATCACCACAAAAAAACTACTATCTACAGAGGAGCATCGTCTGACAGCAACGTGCACATTGCTCTCCACCTTTTGGAGCGCCAATACATTCCTTGCCTCCAGAATAATGCAATGGAAGTTTAAACTGTCCATTTTCCATCAACACCCGGCATCGGTACTCAGTAGACCAAAATAAGTCAGTACTAAGAAGAATTGAAACTTGTATGCAACTGAACATTCACAGGATGGATATTGAATGAAGTGTAATAAATGAAGTACTCTATTTGGTACCACTTTAAAAGGTACTAGCATTGGTACTGGTATTGTTTATTATTATTATAACTTTTTAAACGATACCCAGACCTAAGAAAAGACCTTTTATGTGGCAATACTTCTCAATATATACTAATTCCAAGTCAATGTAAACCAGTATTCAACTTTTACAGTAAAAAATAAATACATTTGATGTCAACCATAACACTGGGTTTGTCATCAAATCTGAGAAAACTAATGGTGTTAAACGTCCTTTGTATTCGCTCACCTCCCAAAGCGACAGGCGTGAAGTCCTATCTTCACGAACACGGCGCTGCCCGCGTTGAGGTTACTGCCTTCGATGGTGATGGTGGTTCCTCCGGACAGCGGCCCGGTGGAAGGAACCACGCGGGTGAAGTACGGAGACTGTGGAGGGACACAGGCAGAGGGCAGGGGGTGAGTGACGGCTTCAACAGAGACCTCAAAAACTGGACCAAAATCATCCCGAACAAAGATTCGTCTCAACTATAATTTAGCAGCAACGCTTTTCCAACACACACTTACCACAAAGGAGAAGGCCTTGGTGGACACGGCTTTGTAGTCGGGGTTAATGCAGTCCCTCACGCACACCTCCACCTGCGCCTCCTGCACCCTGTAGCCGGTCGCATCATTCAGCCGGCACACGATCCTGAAACAGAAACACAGAGGAGGAGCGATGAGTTCCAGCTCCACTTTCTACCTAAACAGATGACACCGAGTGAAGGACAGACAGCTGCAGAACAGGGCATAGTGCAACATGGTGTAACAGTTCATAATAAATATTATTATGAAGCCTCATTCATAAAAATAACAAAAAGGCGGACCACATGTTATATTGCAGCTCTGCATTGAGAAGTTCTGCAGGACTACGAGCCTCCAGATGAAAATCCACTGGAGAAATGATGGAATGAGGGGAGGAATGGCCGTGTAGCCCGCGGGGAACACACAAACACACACACACACACACACACACACACACACACACACACACACACACACACACACACACACACACACACACACCATGTTTCACCCACTGGAGACACACTTAATTAGCCAGAAAGAACGGATGAGACAGAGAGAAAGGGCAATAGTGCAGAGGAGAGAGAGAGGATGAGAGAGAGAGGAGAGAGAAGGAGAGAGAGAGAGAGAGAGAGAGAGAGAGAGAGAGAGAAGGAGAGAGAGAGAGAGAGAGAGAGAGAGAGAGAGAGAAGGAGAGAGAGAGAGAGAGAGAGAGAGAAGGAGAGAGAGAACGAGAGCGGGTTAAAGTAGGAGAGGCTGATTAATTGAACGAGCTCATATCCTACACATCTCCTCCCTCCCTCCCTCCCTGAGATGAGTTATTAACTCTCCTGCTTCCATCCTCCCTGCAGGTGACCATGGCAACTGCGGCGACAATGAATTTCACATTCCGACGCCGTGTGTTTCCATTGTTTTTATTCTGCCTTTCATTTATTCCCAGGTCTCCCACCGTGACAGCGGCCACCATTAAAATGCTGGACAGCACTCAGTCAGAAGCACTCCACTCGCCTCATTACTGCACAGATGACAGCCGGCATCGAGCCGCCGGTACGCGGCGAGCAGGACGTGCACGCTGACAACGCTATAAATGACACCTTCCTCAATCCAATAACTGAGGTGGAATGTGACGGTAAAAAATTAAACACGTGCCAAATTGTTAGGCACGGCAATAAAAAAGGTGACAGCGGGTTCTGTCTCTCTATCATTTACTTTCCTCAACGTGGAACCAGACGCATGCGCTGAATATTCAATGACGGAGGTGAGCGACATGCCTACTAATACTAAAAGGACCCGAAGTGCCGCGTGTTCTTGAATCCAATTTCACAAAAACAGGGAAATGTGTGAATATATGAAGTACAAGCGAGCGGAGAGAAAGAGAGCATGTGTTTCTACAGTCAGCGCGCCTCCTCCTCCTCCTCCTCCTCCTCCTCTTCCTCTCCACCGGCTGACCTTTGACCTCCGGCGTCAGTCCCGTGACCCTGTCCCGACTTCCTGTGCTGCAGATCCGATCGGGTCACGGGAATGACGAGAGCCAACCGAGCCGCTAACGGCGCCGTGCGGCTAACGTCGTGTTTAATTAGCGCGATAGCCTCACTGCCCTCCTCCTCCTCCTCCTCCTCCTCCTCCTCCTCCTCCTCCACCCCCTCCTCCGGGTGCTATGGCAACAGGCCAATGCTCCGCTGGGAGGTGGACGGGGTTAAACGTAGACACCTTGCAGCTTTTGGACGTGTAAAAGTTAACACATAATCACCTAACATTGCTCCGCAGCCACAGCTGGTGCGACAGTGGTTCTGTGTGAACACACTGTGAATCCCTCCGTTGTCTCGGCTGTCACATCATCAAAGTCACATTTCTTAGTTGCCTTCTTAGTGAGGAGGCAGAGAGGAAGCTAAATCAGCTGGGACTGTGCTGCCAAACTCAAGCAAACGGAGCATTTGTGTACAAATGACAGCTACATCGTTGGAAATAGAACACGGAGGACGGCTCCGGCTGTGACGAGCTTCCCCGACGTCGCCTCGTCCTGAATTGTATTTTCTTTGCTTCTGCGTGAACTCAACATAAATTTAGAGCTGATCTTTCGGGGTAGCTATAAAAGTGCAGTGCCAGCATCACACTGGCGGTTTACTCAGATTCTACCTATGTTCCCCATGATATTAATAAAGAACAGCGACCTGCTTTTAGTTCAAACAAAGACTTCAGTAACACAGAGCTACGACTGTTTACTGCTTTTCTCAGAATGAACCGGTTCATCCGTGGCTCCCGTCGTGATTCAGATTTTCCCAGAATGCAGTAGGCATAATTTAATCAGTGCAGCGTTCACATGACGAGCTTTCATCCGTGGAGTTTTTAGAAGACGTGTTCCAGTCTCCTCAAATGAATCGTTGGTTACATGAGCTAATTCAATTCTGATTGAGCTATTATTCTGATTATTAGTGATGGGAAAGCTTCCACGTTAACTCGGCTGCTGGAAGATTAGACACAGCAGACGCCTGCTGGCAAAGAATTGGTTGTAAGCAGTGGAGTTGTGCTCAGTGTCACATCAATATCTCAGAAACAACGTACTGCTCGGCGCTGATGTACTGGTCCTCCTGAGGGTTGCAGGCCACCTTGCCGATGCGGACGCCGCTCTGGATGTCTTTGAACTGCAGACCCAGGTTCTCCCCCGTGATGGTCAGCATGGTGCCGCCCTGCCGGGGCCCCGTCTCTGGAGACAACTAAGGAGCACACAGGAGAGAGGATGTACGTTAGTAACTACATACGGGGACAATTCATCTCACCCAAAGCAGGGCATCAAAAAACATACAGGGTTCATACACATCCTGACCAATGGATTTCCATGACTTTAAACTAAATTTCCATGACCAAACATTTAGTGAAATCTGGGTGTAAACATGAAAAAGTGAGAAAATGTAGTATTTAAACTAACAATGAGAATACAAAGCATACAGTAAACCTTAAATCAGTGTTTTTTAACCATATGGCCTATGGTTAAAAAACTACTTTCCTAATAATTGTGTATTTCTTTCATTACCACATTATGTATTTATCAAATTTCAATTTTTTTCCTCCCTTGTTTTTGTAGAAACATTGAATTATTAGTTATTTTTGTGTTAATACGCCTGACTTGAGCCTTTAAATGAGTTATTGTATTAGCTTGATTTGCTCCATGACTTGTTGTCTGTGCAGGTTTACATACACATGATCAATAAATGTCTTTGTGATGATCACATTGCATCATGTCATTATTTGACACGGTTTTTGCTTGTTGAACTGTAGGTAGATTTGATTTAGTCAAAGTGAGATCAATTAGTTAATAAACCAATACAGTGTTAATATTTGAATGGCCCCGAGGTCAAAAAGGTTAAGAACCCCTGCCTTAAATGACTCAAATGAATGAGACAATAGTTTGATTAAAAGAATAAACATTTATATAGATGCCTGTATGTATGCCTGCTTATATTTTGAGTCTTTCTTTTAAAAGCATATTCATTATTTCAAACTCAGCGTAAATGAACGTCATGAACACATGAATATAACACATTTACATGACTTTTACTAAACTTTTGGGGATTTATTTTTGTTCAAGGACTTTTCCAGGCCTGGAAATAACCATTTTAAAACTCCATGACTGGTCCAGGTTTTCCATGACCGTATGAACCCTGAACACACATCGTATGTAAGCACGAGTGACAGTTCACTTAAGTCGTTATGTCATCTCCCTTTCTCAATAAATCTAATACTTAAGTTGCTACCTCATTAAGTTGGACAAAAAGAAAAGACCTTTGGATCCATTATCAAACATTCACAACCCGCCACACACACACTTAACCTTAACCTGGACCCACACTCACGTCTCCCTTAACCTCCAGACGATTAATCCACTGAACACAATTACTGCACACAGCGACCTCCGCTCCCCGACTTCCCCCAGAGGTCTGCAAAAGGTGTGCGGAGGTGCTAATGGCTACCCGGGGCTAGCCCAGTCGCTAATCATGGCCCATTCATCCAGCGCAGCACGCAGACAATGGCCCCTTTGCTAATCAGTCATTATTAGCATAATTAGGGCTAAAGCTAATTGGATTAGGACCTGCTGGGGTGGGGTCCTTTGTGGCAGCAGGGTGGAGGGGATGAGAGGCTGATGGTTGGGGGTGAGGTCACGCTTTGACCTGGCTAGCCTCAAAAGAAAAGACACAATGGATGATCACTGAATAAGTTCCCCTCAGCCACGTATTCCCCCTATGAAGATACCAATACAAATATATCCACATTATATCAGTTTTGGTCACACCAGAAAGTGGAAAAGCTCATTAATTTGTGTGCAAAGTTGGTCGCGCCGCCGCCAGCTCGGTGACATCGAGTTGGTTCACGTTGACTCGTCCTCTGTTGGCAAACACAAAACCAGTGGAATGATGCTGGCAGAAAAAGTCTTCAGTTAGAAATAATGGTGCGACTGTGCTCTACGAGTCAACATGAAAACACTAAAGTGGAACAGGTTGAATCAGGGTGGTGCCAAAACTAAATATGAGTAAGTTCAATACCACTCTCACAGTAGACATGAAGCAAACATTCAATAATGAGCTATCAATCTGTTATCTGCAAGAAAGAGAATAACTTTCCAAAAAGAATCAAACTACTTATTTCCGTGCATCTACTGCCTGACATATAAATTAGAGCCTCTCTCTCTCTCTCCGTCCCCACCTGCTGCGTGAGCGTGATCCCCGTCACACATCATTATAGGAAAGGTGGCGGTCTGTAAGAGCCACAGGTGTTCAGGACACCGCGAACAGAAACACACAATGGGAACAAAGCCCATGTCACGCGGGCCACGACTGAAATGCCACAGTGATACAATTAAGGAGTGTTTCCCATCTTACAACATCCCTCCTCCTTCCCTCGCCCTTTCCCTCTCCGGACTTCTGTCTTCTTAATTCCCCCGCTGTCTCTTTGACAATGTGCCCGACTGCTTATGTTTCAGCTGCAGACCAAAGAGTGAGTGGCATGCAGTTGTGCAACAGTCAGAATCTTCAGATATGGTAATCAAATCTCTGTCTCCATAAGCACCGGCTTATCAAAACACACACAAGTTGTGACATCACCAACTAACCGACACAAACAAAAAGCCCTTTTTGATAAGAGCCACCAGCCTAAACACTCGCTGCATTCTCCGCTCATTCAAATTCTCTTTTTCCTCTCCGTCTCCGACTTGTCCCGTTGTGTCGGAGGCTTTGTGTGAGGCCCATTGTGGCCGGCATCTGCTAGTTATAGGAGGAGGAGGAGGAGGAGGAGGAGGAGGAGGAGGAGGAGCACAGAGAGATGAAATGAACATGGCCTCAGGTTTCTGATGTCTATCTGAGATGTGAGAGACTCACAGAAACAAAAAAAGTCACAAACAAATCGATGGAGGTAATGAAGTGAGTAATGACGGGGATAATATATGATATCGGGTCTTTGCCACTCGATGTTTACAAGAGAATAACTTTATGATTGAAGACGTAGATCCCCACACACATGCAGAACAAAACTGGAGCCAATTATATTCCTGTAGCAGACATGTTTAGATAAAAAGCTAAGTTTAGACTTCCTATTAGCGGATATATATAGTTGTAATATTACCCTTATGAATAATAAGTGCAGGTATTTTCTCAGCACTGGCTGGTTTCATTATTTCTGTAAGAGCTACCGGTCAATGCAGACCTCTAAAGGGGAAAACATCTGTCTGGACTGGCTGACAGGAGGAGGAACGAGGAGGGGAGGATGATAAGAGGACGAGATGAAGGAAAGGGAAGAAGGACAGGAAGGGAAGGAGAAAAGGGTCGAGGGTTGATAAAGGAAACTTGGGAATGAAGGGACAGAGGTGACGAGGAAGAAAAGAAAAGAAAGTGACGAGAAAATACCGACGAAGAGAGATAAAGAAGTCAGATAAAGGCCAATATTGCAGCCTCGCAATATATGAAGGAGAAATCATTCATCCTTTCACGAGGACCCGAGCTGTGAAACACGACAAAGACTCACACGATTCCATCAGACAGCTTTTAGAGCACACAATAAACACACTCTCAGATACAGAAGATCACAAAGAAGCAAAAAAACTGAGCGAAACACTGTGTGTGTGTGTGTGTGTGTGTGTGTGCCAGACACACACACACACACACACACACACACACACACAGTGTTGTTTTAATTGGTTTCTAAGGGCTCGCTGTAATGCTCTTCCTGTCCCCTAGGAGAAGGCAGGCAGGAGATGATGGATGACGGAGGGCCAGGCAGCATCCAAGGCCACGACTAGGACACTGCTGCACTACACTGGGAGGCAGCGCCAGACTGTGTGTGTGTGTGTGTGTGTGTGTGTGTGTGTGTGTGTGTGTGTGTGTGTGTGTGTGTGTGTGTGTGTGTGTGTGTTTGAGGATACTATGCATTGTAAGTTGTCGTTTAATGTTTATCTCTGATTTTAAACATTTCATATCTGAATGTAGGCCGTTCAGAGAGAGAGAGAGAGTGTGTGTGTGTGTGTGTGTGTGTGTGTGTGTGTGTGTGTGTGTGTGTGTGTGTGTGTGTGTGTGTGTGTTTGCCTGTGGGAACTAGAGTGTTTTTTTTCTTTCACAACAAGCACACATTGTGTGTGTGCTTGTTGTGAAAGGAGAACTAATTAATCTTAGTGCACAGTGTCAGTGTAGAGAGGGAGGAAATACAGCACAATAAAAATAGCACTTCAACAGCCCAGCCGCTACATTCTTGGTCTAAAACCAATCATTTAGAGCCTAAAACATCACCGGTGCCGAGGAGCCAGAGTCATTACTGGAACGGCACCCGACTGCACACTGCTGAACTACGTCAAATGGGCAACAGCACACTTGCAAATGACACCGACCGGGTTCCACGCTCGCTGCTTTGAAAGCTGTGTGTGTGTGTGTGTGTGTGTGTGTGTGTGTGTGTCCGCATGTTGTGCGTTTGATCACACAGTGGCGTTCGTTCAAACACACACTCTGCGGCCCAAAAGACATTAGCAGCTAATCCGCTAGCAACAGCTAGCATGCTGCAGAAATGAACAAAGCAGCCTGAAGAAACCAATAAGACGCTTTTATAAATCTTTTCTTTTTTAATCAGAATGAAGTGATGTTCAGCCTGGGTGGTGTCCTGATGACAAAAAGAGAGATCTGATCTCATGTCACGCTGGAAATGTCAAAGGTGGAGAAGAGGTGAGGCTGATAACGCCTCCTGTCTCTCTCTCCTCCTCTTCTCCTCCAGTCTCTCTCTCCTCCTCTTCTCCTCCAGTCTCTCTCTCCTCCTCTTCTCCTCCCATCTCTCTTCTCCTCCTCTCCTCCCATCTCTCTCTCTTCTCCTCCTGTCTCTCTCTCCTCCTCTTCTCCTCTTCTCCTCCCATCTCTCCTCTTCTCCTCCAGTCTCTCCTCTTCTCCTCCAGTCTCTCTCTCTTCCTCCAGTCTCTCTCTTCCTCCAGTCTCTCTTCTCCTCTTCTCCTCTTCTCCTCCCATCTCTCTCTCTCCTCCTCTTCTCCTCTTCTCCTCCCATCTCTCCTCTTCTCCTCCAGTCTCTCCTCTTCTCCTCCAGTCTCTCCTCTTCTCCTCCAGTCTCTCTCTCTTCCTCCAGTCTCTCTCTCTTCCTCCAGTCTCTCTCTTCCTCCAGTCTCTCTCTTCCTCCAGTCTCTCTTCTCCTCTTCTCCTCCTCTCTCTCTCTTCCTCCAGTCTCTCTTCTCCTCCTCCAGTCTCTCTTCTCCTCTTCTCCTCCTCTCTCTTCTCCTCCTCCAGTCTCCCTCTTCTCCTCCCATCTCTCTCTCCTCCTCTCCTCTTCTTCTTTGTCTCCATCTTCTAAAACCAGCAGAGCATTTATCTTCTTGCTGCTTTTAAAGCTCTTCTACTCTTTTTGACTGCCACCAACATCTTGCCCCAAGGCCAGGATTTACCCCTCAATATGCATGCAGGAGCACACACACACACACACACACACACATACACACACACACACACACACACACACACACCACCTCATTTCTCTCACACACACGCAACCCAATTGCCTCTGTACGCTTGTTTCAAAGAGATAACTGAGGCGAGCATGAAGAGAGAGAGAGAGAGAGAGAGAGAGAGAGAGAGAGAGAGAGAGCATTAGCGAATGGATTTATCTATGTGCCAGTGCCCCAATTATCCAATATCTCCATTACGCATTCAGAGAGGAACCCGTGTCACACAGGAAATGCACCGAGGGCTCCAGCCATACGATCTGCAGCGCTGCAATGGGCTGCATTAATAACCCATACATATATTTCACACTTTAAATGGAGAGCAATGGCACTCGTTTTGACTGAGATGATGATTCTTCTTCTTTTAGATCAAATTAAATTTAAAGGAGAGGGGCGGGGCATGATGGAGAGAAGAGAGAAGGACGAATGAGACAGACGGGTTGAACGCCAAGACACGGCTCACGCGGCGCTCAAACCACCGGGCTCCGTGTGTTGGTGTTGGTCCGTGAGCTCGTGCTGCATTCTGCACCCATGGTGGGACACAATTAGCACAATTGCACAGTCTCTGTTTCTTGTCACACACTCAGGTGTGTGTGTGTGTGTGTGTGTGTGTGTGTGTGTGTGTGTGTGTGTGGCCATCATCTCTAATCATGTCAGTGTGTTCAGTCTCTGTTTGTGAACGGCCTCCTCCTGGCCGGCCCATCTGTGTTGTGGTTGCAGTCACGGTGAAGGCTCCTAAGTCGTCTCCTCTCCTCCTCTCTCTCCTCCTCTCCTCCTCTCCTCCTCTCCTCCTCCTCTCTCTCCTCCTGCCTCCTCCTCTCCTCCTGCCTCCTCCTCTCCTCCTGACTCCTCTCCTCCTCTCCTCCTCCTCTCCTCCTGCCTCCTCTCCTCCTGCCTCCTCCTCTCCTCCTGCCTCCTCCTCTCCTCCTGACTCCTCTCCTCCTCTCCTCCTCCTCTCCTCCTGACTCCTCCTCTCCTCCTCCTCCTCTCCTCCTGACTCCTCCTCTCCTCCTGACTCCTCCTCCTCTCCTCTCCTCCTCTCCTCCTCTTCTCCTCCTGCCTCCTCCTCTCCTCCTCCTCCTCCTCTCCTCCTGCCTCCTCCTCTCCTCCTGACTCCTCCTGACTCCTTCTCGACTCCTCCTGACTCCTTCTCCTCTCCTCCTGACTCCTCCTCTCCTCCTGACTCCTCCTCTCCTCCTCCTGCCTCCTCCTCTCCTCCTGCCTCCTCCTCTCCTCCTCCTGCCTCCTCCTCTCCTCCTGCCTCCTCCTCTCCTCCTGCCTCCTCCTCCTCTCCTCCTGACTCCTCCTCTCCTCCTCCTGCCTCCTCCTCTCCTCCTCCTGCCTCCTCCTCTCCTCCTGCCTCCTCCTCTCCTCCTCCTGCCTCCTCCTCTCCTCCTGCCTCCTCCTCCTCTCCTCCTGCCTCCTCCTCTCCTCCTGACTCCTCCCGACTCCTTCTCGACTCCTCCTGACTCCTTCTCCTCTCCTCCTGCCTCCTCCTCTCCTCCTGACTCCTCCTCTCCTCCTGACTCCTCCTCTCCTCCTCCTGCCTCCTCCTCTCCTCCTGCCTCCTCCTCTCCTCCTCCTGACTCCTCCTCTCCTCCTGACTCCTCCTGACTCCTTCTCCTCTCCTCTCCTCCTGACTCCTCCTCTCCTGACTCCTCCTCTCCTCCTGCCTCCTCCTCTCCTCCTCCTCCTGCCTCCTCCTCCTCCTGCCTCCTCCTCCTCTCCTCTCCTCCTCTCCTCCTCTCCTCCTCTCCTCCTGCCTCCTCCTCTCCTCCTCCTGCTGCCGCCTCCTCCTCCTCTCCTCTCCTCCTCTCCTCCTCCTCCTCTCCTCCTGCCTCCTCCTCTCCTCCTGACTCCTCCTCTCCTCCTCCTCCTGCCTCCTCTCCTCTCCTCCTGCCTCCTCCTCTCCTCCTCCTCCTCCTCTCCTCCTGCCTCCTCCTCTCCTCCTCCTCCTCTCTCCTCCTCTCCTCCTCCTCCTCTCCTCCTGCCTCCTCCTCTCCTCCTGCCTCCTCCTCCTCTCCTCCTGCCTCCTCCTCCTCTCCTCCTCCTCCTCCTCCTCCTCCTCCTCTCCTCCTGCCTCCTCCCTCCTCCTCTCCTCCTCCTCTCCTCCTCCTCTCCTCCTGCCTCCTCCTCCTCCTCTCCTCCTCCTCTCCTCCTCCTCTCTCTCCTCCTCCTCCTCCTCCTCCTCCTCCTCCTCCTCCTCCTCCTCCTCCTCCTGCCTCCTCCTCCTCCTCCTCCCCTCCTGCCTCCTCCTGACAGCACACTGTCACATGACCAGACAGCCCTTCTGACCCCGGCCCTGTTTGTTGTTTTCGGAGGTTGAGTTGCTGGGCAACGCTCCCCAACCAGCAGCTAAAGTGTCGTCTTTAACTTCAGCAGCGGTTAAGAAGCGTTTCTCCTGAACTCCATGCAGTGTTTACTTAGAGTGGGCTGCTCCTGGCCTCCCCGACCGCGGGCTGCTAAGCAGTTAACATCTTTGACCAAGAAAAACTAATACACCAACACATTTCTGCCAATGCATTTTCAAACGCATCAGTAAACCCTGAATACAAACGGTGATATAGCTTTGGAAAGTTGTGATTCCATACGAGCCGGGAGGAATGTGTGACCTCAGCGGGCTTCAGGAGCAGACGGGTCCATCACGCCTTACCTTGAGGATCTTGGGGTGTGCACAGCGGCTGTTTCCCGCGGTGGCGTGCATCCACGTGCTCTCTACAGGAGTGCACTCCTGCCTCATGGAGCACTTCTTCTCCTGGACGCACCAGCCGCACTCGAACCGGGGGTTTGCCTTCAGACACATCCCACAGCTCTCCCTCAGGGCGTAGCACTTATACAGGTGGGCTGCCGGGGAGGAGGAGGGACATGGAATTAATACAACACTGTTATTGGGTGGAGTAATAAACAGGGTTCATCCACATCCTGACCAATGGTTTCATGACTTTTCCATGACTTTAAACCAAATGTCCATGAGCAAACATTTAGTGAAATATGGGTGTAAACATGAAAAAGTGAGTAAATGTAGTATTTAAACTAACAATGAGAATACAAAGCATACAGTAAACCTTAAATGACACAAATGAATGAGACAATAGTTTGATTAAAAGAATAAACATTTATATAGATGCCTGTATGTATGCCTGCTTATATTTTGAGGCTTTCTTTTAAAAGCATATTAATTATATCAAACTCAGCGTAAATGAAGACATGAACACATGAATATAACACATTTACATGACTTTTCCAGGTTGTCCATGACCCTGATCAATATAGTTAGCATTGCATATCACAGTGAACACACAACCTGAGGGGGAGAACTTCAAGTTTCTCAACTTCCACACAAAAATTCCCAAACTTGTTCAATGTCACTGAGACTAAGTTGAGTGAAGGCACTATTTCCCAAAGGCCTCAGGAATTGTGCAGAGAAATCTTTTCCCTCTCTCTCTCTCTCTGCTATTCCATCCCCAAATCCCATTGGTCATGGAGCAGCTTTAAAGCAACCCTGGAACAATTACTGGCTGCTAAACGTCTCCTCTCTAATTACATTAACATATCAGTATTTAAGACGAGCGAGCGTCGCTCACACTCCAGCAGATGATTATCATGATTGTGAACCAGGGAGAGCTCTCTGGGTTTGTGGGTCACCTCCACCACGCACAGACACCGATGCATCCAGCAGACGCTCATTAGAAACACTTTCTGTGTTTGCTCTACGAACATAAACACCCCGTTATTATGGATTACAGCGGGGTCCCTGTGACCAAACAGATGTGCGTCTGGTAAAGGTTATAACGCATCCATAGAGCGCGTCAGTCAGAGCCAGCGGCATGAGTAACATGGGAAATTTGAGACTTCGACATCTTGTTTTGGTCCATTTGGACTGCAAGGAATGACGGGAATCAATGGAACAAAGTGACTCTGCGGTGTCGCCTTACGCCGCGGACAAACCGGCAGCGATCTCTGCTTCACAGATGACGCAACATCTTCTATGCTGAAGGTCTTCAACCATGAAAAAGCAACCGGCTCCCTCTGTGGTCCACAGCTCCTCGTCGTCGCTGCAGAGGATGCTTCTTCACCTCGCAGCAGGAGCATCGTGTTACAGACTCCTGCTACGCTGCACAGGCCACGCTAATTATGGAGACGGCACCATGAAGACGGTCCTACCGGTAATTATATCCAACAGACGTGATCTCATTGTCTCCTCCCACAGCGGTGCATGTGTATGTCGTGTTTAATCATTATCCTCTCGGCCCTTTGTCTGGAGGCGAGCTGGGGGTCTGCGTTAGTGAACATGTAGCGAGAGCATAAGCCGCAGGAGCAATATTTCAGTTGGTTATTATCAGTGACAGCAAATCCATTATGTTGTTTTAGTTTGGGGGAAATTAACAATACCTGGAGCTGCTTTCTTTCTTTCAGCAGCTTTTTTACTCTCAGTCTAAAATGGGACTTTTGATTGTGAAGTAAATCTCATTACTCAAAAACTGCAGATCCACAACTTTGCTCCACAGATTCAGAAGATCTGAGGATGAATTCATCCTTTGGACACCGGCGTATCAGTCAGTCTCCTACACACAAATACACTCACAGAGATGGAGCCCTTTACAGACAAAGAATATCAATTGGTGGGATGGCCACAATATGAATTATTTACTATGCAGTTTTATTTTTAGAGAGTCACACAACTTCTGTATCTATACGTTCCTGCAGGTCCTGGATACTACTTTTTGTTTTTATGGGATTGATTGTAGTGTCTCAGGGTTCAGACACATCTTGACCAATGCATTCCATGACTTTTCCATGACTTTAAACCAAATGTCCATGAGCAAACATTTAGTGAAATCTGGGTGTAAACATGAAAAAGTGAGTAAATGTAGTATTTAAACTAACAATGAGAATACAAAGCATACAGTAAACCTTAAATGACTCAAATGAATGAGACAATAGTTTGATTAAAAGAATAAACATTTATATAGATGCCTGTATGTATGCCTGCTTATATTTTGAGTCTTTCTTTTAAAAGCATATTCATTATTTCAAACTCAGCGTAAATGAACGTCATGAACACATGAATATAACACATTCACATGACTTTTACTAAACTTTTGGGATTTTATGTTTTTCAAGGACTTTTCCAAGCTTGGAAATAACCATTTTAAAACTCCATGACTTTTCCAGGTTCTCCATGACCGTAGGAACCCTGTGTCTCTAGTTAAAGGCTGAGACACATGAGGAGATTGCAGAATACTGTTATACTGAATATGAAGACTCTCTCTCCTCCCCAGCATGCACCTCACCTTTGATGTTGAAGGGGTTGTCGATGACAAAGTTCCCGTTCCAGACCACGGACAAATCCACCGGCAGGTCGCTGATGTCGTTGCCCTCGTAGGCGTACTGAAAGAAACACAAAGCATCAATATTAGCACTCGCACTCGCATATCCATACCTCAAACAATCATTTTCTTACACCAATAACATGGTTGTAAGACGTTCTGTCTTTTAATAAAGTATTAAATTGGGTTCAGCTCGTGGCTGGTAGTCATGTCATCCCCCGCGGTGCTCAGGCAGTGGAAGGGCCATAAAGATGAGAGATGAGAGACGGGCTGTATTGTGATTTTAACGCGCGGCTCATCCGCCGCCGCCTGGCGGAGCACAGAGTTGATTAAGAGATTGGAATCCCCATCACCGGGTGACTCACTCCATTCCAGTGATGTATGAAAAGCCTTAATATATCTCCGACAATAATATTCTCATCTAATTTCATTTTTCGCATCCTGAACTAATAAGAGTTGAAACGTAATTGACTCATCGTCGGCGTAATCAGTTTTTATGGAATCGCTTTAAATGAGACAACAGGCGGCGTGATGGCGGCGCGTTAGCTGAAGGAATGGAGGAGGAAGAGCTCCTGCGAGACCCTCCCCACATCCCAACAAATAAATTATCAACCGCGATTATCACCGGCAAATAAAAGGCAGCTTTAGACGTTACATCCTCTCTCTCACACACACACACACACACACACATCAGCCCAACACGGAGCACACACACTCATCTCAATGCTCGTTCATCTAGAGCCTGAGACGCATTGTGCATTAGTAACTACTCCACTCATTAGTCGTCTGTTGGATGCAACACAAACAGCTGCTAGATAGCGAGAGCTGGTCGGCTGGAGATGAGGCGTGTTAACCTCATGCCCGTGTCAGTCAGTCTCACTGCCACTGGTATGGTCACCATCTTCCCTGACCGGAGGCTGAGCGATAGCAGGACTATTCTCTTCTAGTGGAGTGGTGATAACATCCAATGTGAAAGGCCTGAGCCGGAGGCTACGGCCCTCACAGATTGAATCTAGCTACAACTTCTCCACTGTGTGATACCACTCCAATGTGACGCTGTGAGATTTATCTCGACATCTGTAATAATACTGAATTGGAATGTATTTGAGGGGGGAAAGGACCAAGAAATGTGCGTAGAGAAGATAAGAAAATGAAGAGGACACGGCAATGTCACAATGTGTGAACGGCTGATTAATTCATTCTTCACTTTCTGCGATTGGATGATTTACATCCAGCGGGCCTGGAGGCGGAGATGCTGATATCCAAATGAAGGGAGATGTCTGCATGCATCTCAGAACTACTACTTTGCTCTCTGAGTGTTTTTTAAAGGGGGAATTCTTTTTTTTCTTCTTTTTTTTTAGGTTTTCAGGCACATTTTGATGCCTTATTTATTTAGTAGCCATGAAGTATTGAAGAGGAAACCTTTACCCCAGAGTGCCTCCACCTGAGAGCCGGCCGGCATCACAAACAACGCAACTTTATCAGAAAGTTAGAGAGAAAGAGAGACAGTCATTCTTCATACAGTAACTAAGATTACATGGATACATACACAGCATCAACAATGAAAATGATCATGAGTTACAGTCCTAGATTGCCGTGATTATTTTTTGAGGCGTGATTATTTCTCTCGACAAACAAGGGCAATGTGAACTCCAGTGATACTGGACAGAGAGCAGAAAGAAGCATCAGGTGACGTTTGCAATGGCTGATGGGTCGGAACGACGGAGGTGGAGCAAAAGAAAGAAAGAAAAGATGGAAAAATGGATGATGAAAGCAGATAAGAGGGAAAAAAGGTGGAGAAAGGATGATACAGCAGCGAGGGAGAGGGAGAAATAGTGAGGGCGAGCTGGATAGAGAGGTGATTGTGTGTTATTCTGTGGACACCATTCATTTACACATGGAATAAGAGGCCTGGAAGCGCCTGAGCTGGTAGGGGCTAAAGTGAAATTGGCATTTTCAATTTGTTCCCTGACATGTCTGCCTTGGTCTTTTCACACATTCCTCTCGCTCTCTTTCTTTCTTTCCATCCCTCTCTCCAAACCTCCTCCCCATTCAATCTCAGTCGGACTTTCTCTCCCCTCCCTCAATCCCCCGGAACGCCCAGTCAAACAAGGAGGAATGGAGCAGCTTCCTTTATCGCGTGAACCAAACATGTCCAGAGGAACACATGTGCACGCCGTCCTATAAATATGCATTCTGCACACGGGACAGTTTCCAGGAGACGGACGCCAGCGAACGCATCAAAGACGGATCACACAGTCCGTACAGGAAACAGGAAGTGATGAATAAAAACACGTGGAAGCACAGCGAGATAAGACACTCGCACAGAAACACATGTTTTGGATGTCGGCTATTATTTCTCTCCACTGAAGTCCGAGCATATGAACTTCTTCAATCTTTCCCTCCCTCCCCTCCAGGAGACCACCCAGTCTGCCTGGGAACAAGAGCCCCTCCTCACCGGTGGAGATGCAGAGAACATGCCAGTGTGTTTGAGTTCACATGCAAAGACAATCAGAGAGAAGAAAGGGACGCGCACTGAAAACGTGAGGATGCAGAGAGTGAAAGGGAGAGAGAAGGAGATAGAGAGAGAGAGGGAGGGGAGAGAAAGGGAGGAGATGAAGCAGACAGTGGAAGGCCAGAGAAGAAAAGGGGAAGACGATGTGAGGGAGGACGAGAGAGAGAGAGAGAGAGAGAGAGAGAGAGAGAGAGAGAGAAAGGGGCGTGATGCCAGGGGAGCTTCATATTTGGTCATAGTTGGTGTTTCAAACAGAGAAAACCTTCTCTTGACAACCAGCTCACACACACACACACACACACACACACACACACACACACACACACACACACACCACTGGAAGATGTCGAAACCCAAAACGGCTCCATCAAGCTGTGTTTCATATAAACATGACATCATTGCTCGTTAAGAGAAGTGGGTGCTAATTGTTTTAGCTGGCCAGAATGACAAACCCAGAACTAAGAACACACACACACACACACACACACACACACACACACACACACACACACACAGCTGTGAGCTCCTCAGGTGGAAACTCACAAGGCAGGCCACTGAAATATTATTTGGGCGTTTTGTCTATTTGTGCAAAAGAGTTGCTGAGTACACACATTATGGGATGGGCGGGTTGTGTTTCCACTACCCATAAGCCTTCACTCATTCCATCTCAGACCTCCCAGCTTCCAGTCTTGGACGGCCGCGCCATCATGTTCATGTAATGTCAGACAATCTCCTTCATGTAAGTCACTGCAGGTCGTATCCATGTCTCCAGTTCAGAGTCGTTCACTACGTCTTCTCTCGCCGCTCTGGACTGAAGACGGGCTCCAGTGAAGCACATGGGGTCAAGCTTGCTTGCACTTCCATCCCTGCTTCTCTGACGACCAGCCAATCACATGAGGAGAGCCAACACCGCTGATGGAGAGCCAGATAATAGATGTGTGTGGACCTCTTCACCTCCGCTTTACACCCTGACAAGTACAGGGTACACACACACACACACACACACACACACACACACACACACACACACACACACACACACACGAGGTGTGGATGTGTTAAAACAACACTGCCTGCCCTCTATCCATTGTCCATACACAGGTATGTGTTGGCTCAGGGGAAACTGGGATTTGTCCCTCCACTCAACAACAACATGCATATTTAGTGAGGCGAGGTGTGTGTGTGTGTGTGTGTGTGTGTGTGTGTGTGTGTGTTTAACGGGCAGCAGAGGGGGGGCGGCACAGGAAGGGTTGGGTTATGATCCAAAGCTCCTCTCCTCTCATTGCACCAAAAGCTTATTAAACTTTCATACTGAACCACCGGTGTTGCACACAACACAGTTGAGGGAATACACACATGCGCCTCGCTGCATGGTTTATTCACGGCACAGCAGATATGAAAATGCAAACATTAAGCAACTTACTCTCAAAAGGTCAGGATTTGCATATGTGAAGTGGAGAGAGAAAATGAAATAGAGCCACAAAAATCACTACGCTCTATATTCAGTGATATTATTACAATATTTGGAACCGTATAGAACAAAGGTAACGACGCTTGTGTCTCCTGTCTTTGACCCGAGGAGACATGGAGGGACGGGAAACAGAACCACTGAGTTGGTTAGTGATGAGCTTTCACTCAATCAGTAATGAAAATGTCAACAGATCAGAACACAGAAAATACTAAAGCAACCGTGAGAGGAAGGTGACAACAGAATAACAGTGGGATGGACAGAGGGAGAGCAAATGAGTCTAAAAACAAGGTGAAATAATAAGAATTAAGGCATAAAAGTAGGAGGTGAGTTATTGAACTGCTTCAATATCCTGTCACTGCAAACTGAAGGAGGGAGAAGGATACAAGGAGAGAGGATGATACAAGGAGAGAGAAGGATACAAGGAGAGAGAAGGATACAAGGAGAGAGGATGATACAAGGAGAGAGAAGGATACAAGGAGAGAGAAGGATACAAGGAGAGAGGATGATACAAGGAGAGAGAAGGATACAAGGAGAGAGAAGGATACAAGGAGAGAGAAGGATACAAGGAGAGAGGATGATACAAGGAGAGAGCAGGATACAAGGAGAGAGAAGGATACAAGGAGAGAGGATGATACAAGGAGAGAGGATGATACAAGGAGAGAGGATGATACAAGGAGAGAGGATGATACAAGGAGAGAGGATGATACAAGGAGAGAGGATGATACAAGGAGAGAGAAGGATACAAGGAGAGAGGATGATACAAGGAGAGAGGATGATACAAGGAGAGAGGATGATACAAGGAGAGAGAAGGATACAAGGAGAGAGGAGGAGGCTGAAGGAAGGCAGGGATGCGTCTGTGAGGGTCACCGCCTGATAATTAGTCATTTTGAAAGCATGTGCAAGATGGACGGCTAAAAATACCAAGCTAGCCCAGGGCTAGCCCACACCTGGGATGGAAGAGGTTACACTTCCTCTTTCCTTCCTCCCTAGCGGATGGTGTCTGTTATCAAATATTAAGACCTGACTGAACACATCTTCCAATCCAGATTAATCCTAGTTTTAAAATAGTTTTGTGAAGCTGTTTTAACAAGAGTCACACTGGGACGGAGCGAAAGAGAAGTAGTGGACAGAGAGTGAATGTTGGCCCGCGTACAATGTGCTTTGCCTCTAAGTCAATCTATAGACACAACTGTGCACACACACACACACACACACACACACACACACACACACACGCACACACAACTTCCAGGCAGATATGGCTTCCTAATCAAGGATCAAGTGGTAATCCTTCCTATAGCTTAGCTTAGCTTAGTGTGTGTGTGTGTGTGTGTGTGTGTGTGTGTGTGTGTGTGTGTGGTCAGGCGGCGAGGAATCAGCCTCTGCTCATAATAGAGACCTGTTAGCCAGTGCTAATCGCTAATGCTAACAGGATTGGAGGGCATGGCCGGACCCAGTTAGCCAGCTTATCTCTTGGACGCACACAAACACACAAACACACATGTGCATAGTTGCACAATTGGCGCACATACTTTCTTCATTGATGTAAATAAAGAGCGAGGGGGAGAAAAGTGCTGGCTGGAGGGAAAATAATGCAGCCACAGCCGTGTTTCTTATTTCCTGGCCGCCGCATTAAGCGAAAGCTTACGAGACTTCTCCCCGGACAAAAGCCTCAATTCTGGCCGTTTGCAGAAACGTCCACATTTCCATTACTCTCCCTCTTTTCCCCGCCTCTCGACTCACGGGGGACGTTCTCAAACGAAAGAGAAACCATGCTGGTTTTATCAAGTTTAACTCATTAATCTATTCAGTCTGTATATTTAATATTCTTCTTTACTGTTTTTATTACTGTTTATTTATATTAAAATAGATAGATTTTTATCTTTTATTCACTCGTGAACAATGCTGCTGTAATCCTGTAATTTCCCCACTGCGGGACTAATAAAGGATTATTTTATTTTATTTTAAACATGCATAGCAGCCAAATGCACTATTCCCACTGACTCTTTACTCTTTTACTTTAAGCGCTGAAACTTTCATTTGCTATTCATGAACCGTAAACAGTTACAGAATCAATGTGTTCACGTTTCATTCTGCACACATCCATTTGCATGGGGCAATACATATTATAATACAAGTTTCTCATTCATTGAATTACAACACCAAGTGTAAAGGCTGTTATGGGATATTATATGTTCCATACTATGGAGCTTTGTTAGTTTGTCTCTACAGCACATACCCTACAGGTTATCATGATGCTACTGGACTGCATTTAAAACATCCCTGACTGCATTCAGACATGCACATGGAGGCCTCTGGGTTAACCACCTCCTCTCCTCTCTTCTCATCTGGCTAATAGCACAAGACTCCTGCTACGACTATCACTTTTGCAGCTTCCCTCGCCCATCAATCCATCACACAGAGCTGCACACATTGAAGGGTGGAGCACTGCTATGAGAGAGAGAGAGAGAGGATTGAGAGTAAAGGTTACAGATTGCAGGGATACAAGGAGAGAGGCAGAAATGAGAAATGGATGACGGATGTGAGGTGGAGGAGCTGGCATATGCTGATAGCTGAGCAGCAATTAATTCTTATTTATCCAGGACCGGAGCGTGGGAGCTCTGCTTCTCACCCGTCAGAGAGGAGGAGAGGCAGAGAGCCAATGACGGGACAGAGATGAAGAGGAAGGAGGAAGCAGGAGAGGAGGAGGAAGAGACGGAGACAGGTAGAGGACTGGGAGAAGGGAGGAATGCATGAGAGGGAAGTGAGGGAAGAGGACCGGGAAACGCCTTCTCTCTCTCTCTCTCTCTCTCTCTCTCTCTCTCTCTCCCGTCCCCGACGTCCAGCTGCTTCATAGGACGATGGAGAGGAGAGCAGGCCGTGCACACAACGTGCATGAGCACCAACAAACGCACACAACCCCCCGACACAAACAAACACAAAGTAGTGCCCCACAATCCACCTGGGATCAGTGCTGTCAGAGGCATCACGTGATCTGGGAAGTAGTGGAACGACGAATGGTTCTCAATCTGCAGCACTCTATAAATATATCACACACACACACACACACACACACACACACACACACACACACACACACACACACTGCAAGCCAATTAAAACAGTGTCAGTGTGTGCTGTGGCTGCGGTGGCAGGTCTAGTGTTTATATCTCATTAAACCGCGCTCCGCTGCTCCTTCCCTCCTCCGACCAGCGCTGCGGCCCTCATTAGCCTCGTCTGCGCCGCCGTGAGAACCGTGCACGTTTTTATGTGCACGTTTTTATGTGTGTGTTCACATTGACGGGATTTCTTCATATGTCATTTACAGTATTTAGTTTTTACGGTCAGTTGTGTGTTTGAACAAATCCCATAAACTCCAGAAAACCTTCAGAGAGTCAGACGAGAAGTTTGAATCAGTCACATACACACACACACACACACACACACACACACACACACAGTGTGCTTGGTGTTGACGGTCTTCCCTGCATATGGTTGGCCTCTTCTCTATTTGCTCCGTCTATCAATGTATTCGTCCATCTATCCCTCCATCTCTCTCGTCTGCCATCCTTCTCTCATTTCCCATCAGAAAGGGAGCAGATTATTTCTCTCTCTCTCTCTCTCCTCAAACTCTCCTTCAGCCTCTTTCCCTCTTCGTCTTCATCTCTTGTTGCTCCCTCGTTTCCTCCTGGTGTCTCTGCCTCCAAACTTCCTTTCTTTACTTTCCTTCCTCACACTCTCTTTCTCTCCTTTCCTTCTCCAAATCCGTATGGCTGCTTTCCCCTTCTGCTGTCTTCCTGTGTGTGTGTGTGTGTGTGTGTGTGTGCGTGTGTGTGTGCATGAGCGTCCGTCTCTGCTGCCCGACTGCAATTCATCATCATTGTATCTGCCTTAATTGGATGCCATCAGGACCCCTGATACTTCCCATCTCTCCTTTAACAAACAGCTGCTCGCTCCGCACACGGAAGAATAACACAGACACACATCCTCTCACAAACTACATTTCCTCCTCTGCCCCTGTGTCTGCTGCTTCTTTCCCCGCTGGTGAAAGAGTGAGAGAAAGAGGGTGATGGAGTGTCCGGGCGGTTTATCAGACAGAAGGTAATGGTGTAAGGCCTGCGCTGATATTATCTGTCCTCTCATTCCTGCCCTGAACCAAGGAGGAGGGATAAAGAGGGGAGGAAAGAGGGGAGGAAAGAGGGGAGGAAAGAGGGGAGGAAAATGGAGACACTGGAGTGCAAATGGGCAAAAAAGTCAGAACAGAGGGAGATAAAGGAACAAAGAGGTGAAACAGTCTCCAATAGTTCCCTCCTCTCAACCTCGGCCTTCAAACAACGGCCAGCTGCGACCCGCCAGCCTCACGCAGCTCAAAGTCTGCTCGTGTGTGTGTGTGTGTGTGTGTGTGTGTGTGTGTGTGTGTGTGTGTTTATTCGCCCTCTGAAGCTTCCCAGCCCACGCCTCAGCATCTTACTGTCCTTTGCTCCTTCACCTCAGCCTCTGATTGGCCCACACGCACCAGGAGGCGCCTGGGTCAGAACCCTGAAGGAACCCGTTAAGACACAGCTTGTTGTTTTGGTTCTGCCACCAGAAGGACCGGCGCATGGCTCCGTGTGTGTGTGTGTGTCTGGTAATGTGGGCTTGTTTGGCAATAAGAAATATGGCGAGGGCTCTTTTCTTTTTTAATGATCAGTGTTTTTCTATATTGCTATAGGACCTTGGACAATCTGCCATTTCGTTAACTTGCACAGGTTCCAAAAATGTTGAATTATGTTCTGGCTTTAGAAGTGAGAATGGGAAAGTGAAAGCCGAACCATATTTTTCATATTAACCTTCAACAGCAAAACAAAGTAGAGCTTTGAGCATTGAGTAAAATCCTTCCCTCAAACGTTTCCCTCTTAAAAGTCTCAACACCTTGCCGACTTGTTTCAAGTCCCTGCCTGCAAAAAAACAACCTTTCTCCAATGCTGCATTCCTTCTCTGTCTCGTGATGCGCTTCTTTCCCTGTTTGGATCAGTTATGTGCAGTAACCGTACAGACCATAAGCAGATCTGGAAAGTCAATACCCAACACGCTTAGCATGGAGCTGATGTCACACTATCGTGTATCACGCGTGTAGCATGCAGTGGGTTATTGACAGCCTCCTGTTAGGCGATACCATATAAGAGTCTTGCGTTATCGAGTCAGTGCAAAAGGCATAAAGTATTGAAACGTGATCCGACGGTGGATATCCAGAATATCCTGTGGATAGTTATCTGCTTCTGTATATTGTATGAAACAGAGATAATGTGTTCTGGCCTCAGGGGAGACGTTGGAGCTGATTTTCTCCCTCACACTCTCATCTCCCCTTTACTCCCTTTCACCTTTCTCCATTCATCTCCCTTGAAACTGTGTACTACGCTCAGACTCTGCCCTCGCTCCGCTCCGTTATTACTTTATAGAAATTCACGCCACAGCTCTCTCGTCTCTGCCCTTGTCCTCGCCTTTCCTACAACAAGTGAGTGAGTGCATGTCAGTCTGACACAGCGGTAAACACTCGTGTATCTCAAACACAAGGCTAAACTGTGGATTAGCGCTCCTGTGTTCAGCCCATTGATTAGCAACCCCAGTCTCCATGTATAGGTGTGTTGAAATAGCAGGGCCAGCACACGCATGCATAGCTATCCTGGGATCCGTAGCCTGAGGCGCAGGGAAGGATGCACATGTGCACACACACTGATTAACCCCATAGCTGTGTGCATAACAGATGAAGTCTATTTCCACTGCAGTCCTACATGATTCATGCAGTTGGTGCTGAACACTGTCAAAGAAGGAACACACACGGAGGGGTGCGCATGAAAAGTAGAGATATGAAGGTCTATAAACGGATAAACTAATATTTAAGACCCTCATTCTTGTGAAATACTGCTCCAGAGCTATAATAAGACTCTCATTCTAATAATTCATGACACATAATTACACTCATAAGCTCAAGCCTGGATGAATTATGCCTTAATGGCACGTTCATGCAGCTGGCACCTTTTTCCATCCACAGAATCTAACTCTGGCCTCGCGCAGGCGCGCCGCATCGATATCTCACCGCGCAGTCAAGTCGCCGCGACTAATTGCTAACAAGGGCTAAGCGCTGACAGCCCGAGGCTAATTGCTGCTAGCATGTCTGCTTTGTGGACATCAAATGGAGAAATTCAGCTTTTGGCCCGGGGTTGGGCTTTGTTGCTGATTAGCAGCTACAATAAGCAGTCAATAAACAGACATCTCTGTGGAGACACAACCCTATCGCTAGCTAATTAGCCGTGCCTTCACAAACAACTCGCCGCCGCGTGCCGGCACCTGAAGACGGCCCGTCGATACAGACGATCAAATGCTGCGGAGGCTACACAACTGCTGCTGCTTATGACAAGGTGGAGTATGGAGAAGTGGTAAAAAAAGATCTTTAAAAAGGTGCTACAGCTTATTAGCAAGAATCCACAACTTTGAGATGTTTCTACTTTATTTTAATCTGCCAAAGATTTCCTTCCATGCGCGACACGTTGCAGGGACAGCTTTAAACCTTCATTTAAAACACAGATGAACGGCAGCGGCTCTCCTCTTATGTCAGCTTGTTGCCTCACGTGTTGTGTTGCAATAGAGAGAGACAGGAACAGGCAAGAGAGAGAGTGGGGAATAGAAAGTATGAGCCAGAGAGAACGATGAGCTCTGCAGGTAGAGGGAGGAAGGGAGAGAAGGAGGTATGGAGTCGAGGTGTAAACATGATCAATCCGCTCACAACTAGGTTCAGAGACGGACTTCCTCTTCGCATTTTCAGCCTCAGTGAAGCGCAGCGCCAGCTACCTCTTATCTGTCACGCTAGTTTGAAGGCTCACACACACACACACACACACACACATACACACACACACACCCTACCTGTATATCCTCTACGCACACACACATTCTTATAATAAAACTTCTGCAGAAAAACATCCTTGAGAGCACTTTAATCCGGCACACAGCACTCATCCCTTTCTGGCCACAGAGGCATAGAACCCATGATGGCTGACCACTGCAGCTCCACACAGCATTATCATCGACGGTGAGAATGAAGTATCGCATGATGATCCGTCACCATTTCAACTGGAAGCTTATTATAAGCGTGGCTCGGTTCAAATGTTGTCCATGTGAACTCTTGATGTGAATATCTGTTCCCTTCAGTGCAGGAACGTCAGCATTGGCTCATCCCTCTGGACTGTGACCGAGCCGGTGCTCCATCAGGACGATGAGCTAGTGAGCTAGTTAGTGTCCGAAGGGGTCGTTAGTTGAAGACGGACGTTATTCAAAGCCGGACCGAGTCAAAGTCCTTACTGGGATCAGGATTCAGTTATCTAGTTCAATTGATTAGATGAGGAGTAATAGTGGTGAATGACTTTGGCCTTTTCAGTCTTTACAGTATTCAGGAGTTTTGGACTAATGCTTTACATCACGTGCTTTTATTTTGGTAGTGTGTGAGACCAAACTAAACTCACTGATCCAATTCTTTTCTCCCTGTAATGTCACGACAACACACCGCCATCCCATGCCGAGTTCTCCACCGCGACGAGGCTCTGACGGCGTCCACTCATACGATCAGATTACCCATAATTCCCCTCTCACTCACCGCGGTCTTCTGGCACTGGATGGAGGTGCTGTTGAAGCGCAGGGCGGGCACGCTGTGGGTCTCCCCCTGGATGTGGAACACACACTCGTAGTTCCTCTGTCCCGACTGCGGCTGGGGAAGGTTCTTGGCAGCCAAGGTGATCGGCTTCGTCACCCCGACAGGGATGTAGATCTGGGTTGAGGGAAGGATCTGAGGGCAGTCCTGCAGAGACAAAACAAGAGATATGTTTAGCTCTTTTAGCTTTCTTTTCTCTAAAGGAGACATTATGGAAGGAAGGGAGTGAGATTGTGAAATACAGTCAGAAAAGCAAGCAAACAAGGAACAAATAACAGCACAGATGACAAGGAGTGATGAAATAAATCACTTGTTTGTTAACGAGTTAAAGCTGTGGGTTACATTTGAAGTCACGCCAGATTTTCCACAACGCAGTAAAGAAAATCTTCATATGCGTTCCAGGCTTGTGCAACACTCCCACTGGCGTTGCAGCAGATATACATGCTGCACGGCAACACTCCAGCAAGAGAGCCTTTCATACAAAGTTCACAGTAGATTATCTATCCAATAAAACTACTTGCATCACAACAGTGCTGCATTGTTATGGCAGGAAGATAGGCTGCAGTGTATCATGTCCATGTGGGGAGGGGAGTAATGAGCTCATGAACTTGGTCAGCTCTGGATAACATCAGGGACTGATGTGCGCACACACACACACACACACACACACACACACACACACAGTCTTGTTTAGATCCTCTTGGAGTCCAGCGCCCTGCAGGGCTGGGCGTGCGTCCTCACATCAATGCATACGGACAAACACGTTCCTTAATGTACGGTTGGATTAATGAGCCTACGCTTGCACGTGTTCCCTTCAGCGAGGCAGAATGACAAAGGACAGTCCACTCTATGTGATGTTGCAGAGACTTGCATGTGTGCGTGTGCTGGAAGAAAGGAAGTCACTCCAGCGCTCACGCCGTGATCTGGCAGCGATGCAGATCTCGTCCACGCGGATAAGGAGAGAGAGAAGGAGCAGGAGGGCGGGCGACACGTCGGATACAATACAAGTGAAAGCTCGGGTGGAATAACCCACCATGTGTCAGGCAGCCAAAAGGACAACAAGACAGATCACTGCTGACAAAAAAAGGGCCTTGAAACCTGTGGACTTGATTCTGATCAATCATTCAGCTCAAGAAACCCAAACGTAGTTCCGCTGTGTTTAGATACTGTAAAGAGATAAAGAGCATGAACTGACAGGGTCCAGTTGCAGGATAGACAACATGTTGACGAGTCAGAAAGGTTGGGATCAGAAAGCATGGACCAGATCCTCGTACCGTATTCCCTGCACATTCTTCTTGCTGTGGCTCTTCCTCTCAGCAGATAGCTGGCTCCCTCTCCTCTGAGCTGCTGTACATTAGAAGCTACAGCGCGTCTCTGGAGCATGAACACAATGCTGAGTTTGTTCATTAGGCTGCTTAGCCCTGGCCTTGTGTGTCTGATCACACACACACACACACACACACACACACACACACACACACACACACACACACAGCTGTGTGTGTGGGAGAGTGTGTGTTGGAGAGAGAAGGAGAAAAGGAAGGGAGTGGAGAGAGAGAAGGGAAGTGAGCTGATGGTGTGAGGAAAGGAGAAAGAGAAAAGGATAGACTCAAAAAAATGAAGGGGCAAAAGAAAAGAGAGAAGACATTTCAGAGGAATGTCTGAACACCTCTTCTGTCTCTTTACCCCTCCATCCATCCATCCATCCATCCTAAAGTCAAAACCAGGTACCCAAGCCCCCTGACAACATCCTACTTAATTACTTAAACAGCCTGGAGCCTCGGACGACACTTGGAAATTGATGGAGGGAGCCAGAAAGAGAAAGAGAATAAGAACGCTGAGATTAATTTGCACTTTTGAAGTCCTGCCTCAGTAAAAAAAGATGCTGGTGTCAAAAGCTGTGGGCTTGCATTGTCAAAGGTGCCCAAGTGAAATGAAAGAGGGGTTTGAGCTAACCGTGTCAGAAGCTAGCGTAGCCTCTAGTGCGCGCTGCAGCTAACCGATGTTTTATTCATCCTCCTATTGACTTTGTGTCAGCTCAGCGGTCTGATTGTCCTTCTCTCTGGCAGTCATCTTTGCTTCCAGCTTCCTTTTGCTACACGCAGACCGATGCATTACACAAATACAGTAAACACGGCCGACTCGTGTGCAATACGGAGCTAGGAGATGCTCTAGGATGCCAGGAAACTGAAAACAGGTTTTTTAGGAGACAGGAAAGAGAAATAAGGGATGTGTCCTGTCAGCACTTTACATGAAAAACTAACCAAACTATAATGGCAAAGCCAATATCAAATGGATCAGTTGGGAAAGCGCATTGATGCAAGAGTTCAGAGATCCTCCTGTACGACGTTCAAGACAGAGGGAAGAGATGCAGCTGGGAGGGAGGAAAGGAGGATATTGAGGGAAAGAAAGGAGGACAAAGGAGAAGGTGTCTGGAAGAGAAACTATTTCATCAGGATTTGTGACAGGTGCCAAAACAGTTCAAAGCCGGCATTAGGGATACAGAGTGCAGAGGAACAATATTTCACCAGGGGGATTCGTTTGAAGTTGGATCCTTTTACTCCCTTTTTCCTGATTTCTAAGCATTTACTTCATCCGTGAAGACGGATGCTGTGGTTGTGTCGGCCAGATGTGAAACTTCAGGAGGAGGAAGGAGAGAGTACGCGTGTGTCGTTTCAATGTGTGTATGTTTACACACTGTGTCGGTGATAGGGTGCATGCCATAAATGGTGCAGGTTTTTAAAAGAGCCCAGTTTCTCTCCACTGAAATTCCCCTGAGAAGGAGCTGCCTTTGCAGGGAACAGCGGCTCGCTTCATTACGAGGTTCACTCCGTCTACTGGAACCGGCGAGAGCCTTTTATAGTAAAGTTACGTGTGTGCGTGAAGTGGAAATGATGCGTGAAGGAATGCACGCCACAGATGGTTCCTCCTCACCAAAACAAGGCACGAAAACATCTGCTCCGTTCCCAGATTCTGATCACCGTCTTTGCATTCTGACATCTTCATAAGCATTTCTAACACCAACAGATGTGGAGACTGGTGCAGAAAATACAAAGTGCTTTGTTTCCGAGCTCATGAAGGAGCATCGGCCCGTAGCGGTGACATGAGCTCTCCCGCCCTGATTGGTTGGTGACGGTGTGTATTTGTACCTGTGTTTTTGGGGTAAGTGAAGCCCCGCCCCCAGAGGGCTTTCCTTCCCTTTCCGTGTGTGTTTTCCCTCAAAGGCTGCTGGGAGCTTTGTGCCTAGAGCGAGCGCCACTGTTTCCCTTTGTTAACAGTAGCGGCGTGTATGATTATGTAGATTATTAAGATGCACTGTATATATTACCCCACTGAGAGGAACTATCTTCTCCAGACAAAAACAAGCCCACACCATTATTCCTGACTAAATTATTATTATTATTACAACAATGCTTGACCTATATATCTTTGCCATCTTAGTGCCGACGCCCAGATGACAGTTTTGATGTAACGTCGCCACGAGCTTTCTCAAAGCAGAGCAGCTGTCGTTCTAGGTCAAGCCTTTTTCTAAAATATTCCTTCCTTCATTTCCAATGCACTCTGATGTGTGCCGCACCACGCCGGTCCACGCCGATTGGACAAGAAGAAGAAAACAATTAATAAAACAAGTGTTCAGCGGGCGGAGGAGATAATCTCCACTCGCAGGCGAGCAAAACACCTTTTAACATTCGCCAAGATGATAATGAGACCGTCGTGTGTGTGTGTGTGTGTGCATGTGTGCACGTAGCAGGTGAGAGATTAGAATCAAGACGTGCTGTAGATGGGGTTGGGTGGAGGATGAAGACGAGCAAGAGCAGGATGCCATATAAATAAATAAATGTATTAAAATGCCAAAAGAGTTCTGAAGGCTCTGGCGCAGCCTGACAAGATCTAAATTAATAAAGCTCCAAAAACACTGAGCATATGTAATGAGGCGGGTGTCTGGTCGGTTTTTTTACCCCCCCACCCCCCAAATCCAAGTCCAACCATAAATAATTAATTATCCGCCTCTGTGATGTGGGGACTATAGATCAGGGAGAAGAAAAAATAACACGCTAAATAATGAAGTAAAGCGATATGGGGAACCCACGGGAGAGATGGGGGGCACACTGGTACCAATAAGAGGGGCAGTGTGTGTGTGTGTGTGTGTGTGTGTGTGTGTGTGTGTGTGTGTGTGTGTGTGTGTGATCCTGACAAAGGGGATATGAACCTGTCGACATGCCCCCCAGGCTTTGTGACAGAAGTCTCACAGAGGAAACCAAAGAGCCGTCAGAAACCTTGAACTAAAGAGTGGCGTCTACTCCTTTTTATAATCCACTATACATTAATATTATATTACAATATATGGCAGGGGATCCTTTTATCCAAAGTAACATGCATGACATGTGTAAGGTGTGTCATATGTTTGGCTGTGTGGAACTCCAGTGGGAACGACAACGAGAACAGTTTTAACATCACAATTGTGCTGCTTGCTGGTCCCCGAAAAAAAACACACACACACACACACACACACACACACACACACACACACACACACACACACACACACACACACACACACACACACACACACACACACACACACACAAAAAGGAGTGTTTCCTTATGGATATGAAGTCTGTAAACATGTCCAAACTACAGAGCAGTAGAGCGTGCGTGTGCAGTGAGATGACGTACGACCGGTCGCTTTTTACATGAGAAGAATCAGTTTTTAGAGAAAAATAGCATTCATCATAATTAATAAGCACGCAAGGAACATTTTTTTTATTGTGATTTAATTCCCATCCACGTCATTAATGGAAGTCTGCTTCCAAATCATTCCTTAATTAATACAAGCCATGTAATATCATGTCATACATCACAATGTCAGCGCTACAACCACAGATTCCTCCGTGGAGCAGCTGGCCAGCAGCCGCGCTGTTCAGTGTGTGTGTGTGTGTGTGTGTGTGTGTGTCTGTGGGACTCGTACCAACTACAGGGATGAGTAGAGCAAGACAGAAAAAGCCTCATTAAACCACTGGAACTAGAGATTAGAAGGAGTGTGTGTCGTCAATGTCAAATATACGTTCAAATCAACAAGATATTTCATAATTATATGTAAAAACGACAAAAAACAACAACATATATACATGTACTGCCTGGTTTGGTGCATACGTAGAAGCATGTACGCGTGTGAGACTGTGTGTGTGTGTGTGTGTGTGTGTGTGTGTGTGTGTGTGTGTGTGTGTGTGTGTGTGTGCACACGGACAGTTGAGGCTCATTAGCAGACAGAAACCAGAAAGATGTTCTGTGACCGGTCACACACTCAGGGGTGGGGAGGGAGAGAGAGAGAGAGAGAGAGAGAGAGAGAGAGAGAGAGGGAGAGAGAGAGAGAGAGAGAGAGAGAGAGAGAGGGTGAAGCGGAGAGAGGAACAACTTAATAAGGCAGCAACATGTAGAGCGGTGCAGGAGCGATGGGAGAGAAGGAAGAAAGGGACTTTGAAGCTTTAAAGGGAATGTGAGATTGTCCGCCCACGTCCTTGGTTTCCTAGCAGAGTGGTGATGCACGGAGGAAGAGATGGGGGGAGAAAGAGAGAGAGAGAGATATGAAGAGTAAATGGGAAAAGTGAGCGAGTGCAGAGGAGTGAGGGAGCACAGAAAGGAGTCTGAATTAGATGCAGGGGATGTTATTCAGCGTGGATTATCAAAGTCTAGCTCCAGATGTGTTGCTCCTATACATGCACCACCCAGGCACACGCACGGGTTCACGTCTCCTAATCCCTTATCCTTGACTTACAGGCAAGCTGCCAAACCTACACACATGTACGCCATAGTTTGCTATACAACATTTTTCTTTTTTTAAAGCAGGAATGTGTGAATAATTTCTCAGCGGGTCTTCTTTCTTTCTTTCCTTTTCTGCTCGTGGGTTTTCATGGAGTGGGGGAGGGGAGACTCCTGGCATCCGGTTATCACTCTAACCCAGATATGTCAGCCGCGATCAAACCTTCTGCTTTTCAGCTTCTCAAAGACAAACCTTGATTTCAGAGGCAGATCTGCTCTCCCCTGCACGCCTCCTTTCTGCACCGAAGCTTTTGATTTGCGCAAATAAATAAAAATAGAAGTGGGCACACAGACCAAAATTAGCAAAACGTACATGTTGCTTTGCTTGACTATAAACTCGCCGCACCGACGTGGACACAACTTACTCGACGCCGGAAAGGTTTACTGAAAGTGTGCACGTGAGCGGTGTGCACACAGCGAGCCCACTTCCCATTTGGCTCCGGTATTTCTTCAGGAGAAGAACGGAAAGCAGATGAAAAGACCGGAGACACACTCCTGTGCAGACGTTTCAGTTCCTCCATGACCTGAGCCTCAATGAGCACGAGGCTTCATTCCCTCGTCACAGTCTGCTTACGACGCTGCTGGAACTAAATGACACAGTTATGACAGGAAGTGCCTGAACAACGCTCTGATTCTTCAATTGGAAGCAGAATAAATTCGCTAAAAGTTGCATGATGCTTCTATCTGTGTGAAACCGACCGAGCTTCAGTGTCTCGTCTGCAGGAAGTAACGATGCCGCCAGCCACTAGGAGGCAAATCAGGAATACGGCATCACTTTTCTTTCTCCATCTGTGAGGTGCATTTACAATAAAGTGAAGCCTTCACGTGGTGGGGGAAATAAACCCATTTTACGGTCTTTAAGGATATATAACAACTTGGTGATGTCACTGACCCTCAGTTAAAACCAGACATCAGTGCTTCCCACTTTACTAAAGCAGCTCAGCGTGACAGAGGCAGGTAGACGCTCTTGAGATTGGACGAGACGCTTCAGTTTCTTTCTTCCCCTCGATGCCTCTCATCCCAGCCGGCTGTCCCTGTTTCCCAATCACTCTCTCTCTCTCTCGTTCTCTGCTCTGCCTGCACTTTTCCGTTTGCGTTCCTGCTGCTCACTTTGCGGCGTGATCCATCCGCCTCTCCGGCTGCCGGCGTGCCTTCCTCCCGGTGACTCTGCAGTTATCTCTTCCTCTCGCCGACACACGCGAGGGCCGACGGTGAAAATGCAATATTCATCCGCGTTCACCGGCTGCGAGGACTGCGGAAATGAAGATTTCATACAGCCTGAATAATTAAACCACGGAGACCCGTCACTGACGCGTAGACACGGCCCGCACACCTCTGAGCATCCATGATGTCACCGTGCATACAGGTGAGCGTGCTCCTGGCTTCATGTTACACGCCGAGCCAGGGTGCCGTAGCATCACATCAGAGAGAAACCCTGCAGCAGCGTTGCACCTTTCACTCGTGTCTGCCAGAGCGGAGCTCAACTAATTCAACTTTTCTCAATGTCATATCAGGATTTACACTTTTCAACCAATTAGACCAAGAAAGTGTCCTTCGAATCTCCATAACTCTAAAAGCGGCATGTGCTAGACTCCACCCTCTTCCACGGAGATAACTCCCGTCCTTGTGTAGTCGTCTACCGAGCACGCTTCTTAGAGGACGACAGGCTGGTCGCTCCTCGTTGTCTCTGCCTTCTGCTGGAGAGGGATTGATGCGCCGGGAGGACGCTTCAACAATGTGAAGAGAACACAAGCAAGAACAGGAAGATAAGCTGTGGGACGGCGAGGCTAAAAATAGCCGGAGAGAGAGAAAGGGAGATGAAACATCTGCATGCGTGTGTGACAGACCGAGCACACGAACACATCTGTGCACACGGGAGACGGGATCCAGATCTCTCCTCTCGCCTTTTTCCTTTCACTGATACAAACAGTACGATCATGTGGGAGGAACACATGCTTACACTTCCTCAATCCCCCCCCGCTGTTCTCTCTTGACAGATCACTGGGATGTGCAGCAACGCGCCTGATACCATCCTCGAGGTGGGAATGTGATTATTGACTCAGAAGTTTCCTGAGAAAGTTGACAAAGCAGGGCGGGTTGTCAGCTGGAGGCGCAGCGCTGCCCGACCAGGGGTTAAAGGTTAAAGGTCGGACCATCGCGGCCCGACTCCGTCTGAGGTTACTTCTCCCCGTCGCCTACGCTTCCTCTCCTCGTTCCCTCAACGTCGCTCCCGCCCTTCCTTCCACCATGGAGCGCATTTGGAAAATAACTTGCGTCACTCTGGATGTAATCTGCCGCTTGTTGCTGCCAGAGCTCTCTGCCCTCGTGTACTTTGTTTTTGCTCTTCCCTTCTTTCTCCGTTTACATCTGGGCTCCATTACACTCGGCCTGTCTTTGGTTTGAGTTGGTGAAATAAATGGAGCGCTGGAAGAGCGGCAGCGGGGACATATTGCATCCCACCTCCACCCTGCATTGTTTCTACTTCATCAAATATGGCTGAGGAACATACTCTCCAAATATTAGACAGGAGCACATGTGTGTGTGTGTGCATCCAGCTATTATGATGCAAGAGGCAATGTGGACTAATACAGAGAAAAGAGTACAAGTACGTTTAGTATGAAAGAGAAGTTGAAGAGAGAAAGATGAGGGCGTGACGGACAAGAAGGAAGTCTGTGGATCGCAACAGAAAAACAGGCCTGCTGAAACATGAAGGCACAAATAAAGGATGATGATGAGGGGAGAAGACGGATATTACTATCTGATAACGACACCAGGAGGGAGAGAGAAGGAAGGAGGGATATTATTCAACCACTTGTCCTCTCCACCCGCCCCTCACCCACATGCACCCTGCAGCTCCGTGCTGCTGGTTGTGCTTCGTCCTGATAAGAAGCAGTGACAGTCACTCACACACACTCACTCACTCACTCACACACACTCACTCACACACACACTCACATGCTAAAACAGCATAGACAAACACACATGTATAACCGTGCACACAGCGAGGCCCTCAAGCGGCCTTGGCCTACTACAATGTGTGGGATGTCCTTCTCAGGAGTGTGTGTGTGTGTGTGTGTGTGTGTGTGTGTGTGTGTGTGTGTGTGTGTTCTGCTCAGTGTCGGAGTAGCAGCCAGGGTAAACACAGTGTGCCAGAATGTCACGGTCTGGGGCCTTCACACCTCCATCACAAATAACCCTTTCAGCCACAGAGAGTGTGTGTGTGTGTGTGTGTGTGTGTGTGTGTGTGTGTGTGTGTGTGTGTGTCAGGCAGAGAAAGGAAGACGGGAAGCATGTGTGTTCTGGGACTGTTTAAGAATGTGTGGGTAGGCTGCATGCTGTAAGTGTGTTGGTTAAGGGTGGGAGATGTATTCCTGTGTATTGTTATGTGTGTGTGTGTGTGTGTGTGTGTGTGTGTGTGTGTGTGTGTGTGTGTGTGTGTGTGTGTGTGTGTGTGTGTGTTATGCTTTCCTGCAGCGAGCCGCTCTTATTAATGCAGCGTCGAGGGACGCGTGTCATCCACTAACTTTACATTTGTGTAATTGGCAGCAGACAGCAGAGCTCGAGTGTGAATACACTGCCAGCACAATGCAGCCAGCTTTGATAAACACTGATGTGTATTTTATATATATTATATATATATATATATGTATACTGTGTGCCTAAAGTTAGAGGAGTTTTTGAGCGTATTGAAAGGAATAGTTTCAACATTGCTTGCTGTCTTGCCAAAAGAGGAGTGATAGCGCTCTCATATCTGCAGGGTGAATGTGATGTTACAGCGAGCACCCAGATAGCTTAGCTTAGCACAAAGCCAGCCTTGGATCTGTTCAAAGGCAACGCAATCCGCCTACGAGCATCTCTGAAGCGCACTAATTAAAACCATGTACATCCCGAACTTGGCAAGAAAGAGAATAAGCAAATTTCCCTTTAAAAGTTTTGACACGAGAAGCAGGAAGAGGGAGAAGGTGGAGGAGAGAGACGGGACTGAATGAGAGGGTGACACCGTTTAACCCATCCATGCAGAGGGGACAGAAGGAGGGTGTTGAATTCATAAAGACTGGCGCCACAGAAAATAAAAATGCAGAGCATTATGTTTATAATATCTACTTCCTGAGTTTGGACTTAAATGCAAAACCACGTAACCACATGTGGAAGAATCTTTTAACATCATGAATGTGACGCCCGTCACTCCGTCTGGCCCTAACCCCAAAATAAACAATACCGCATTGTTTAAAAAGTCAATCTGTTGTGCGTTAACTTAAAACTCAAAACGACAAATGAAAGAAGTGGAGCAAAAAGAAAAAAGAGAGAGAAATTAAATTGGAAGACGGGAAAATGCGACAGCCAGAGAGTTTAGGGAAAGGGAAAGAAAAAGCTGCGGCCCACAAATCCCAATCAAGTTAACCGCCGCCTTGATTGCTGAAGTGAGACTGAGCCTCACGAACAGAAACATCTCCACACGGAAAGGAAAGGAAGAGAGGGAGAAAAGGATACCTGAGCAAAGGAAACAAGGAGACTTCCTTCACTGCAGTAACTTTTACTCCTCCGCCGCAATGTTCCACCCGGTCGCTCCTTAATTCCACGATTTGTTTGTTGTGCATTTGGATGCATTGTTGATTCATGCATATTTGATTTGGAAATGTCACTCATTATATTTATTTCCTCCCCCTGCTGACTCCGTGGATCCATTCCCCTCCCTCTCTTTCTTCCCTCTCTCGACACAAATAAACATTTCTATTTATCTCCTTCCGTTTTATTGGATTACATTTTTGTTAACTTACTATTTATTTGCCTGACAGCGATGCAAAAAATAATAACGTGTTCCATACGATGTAATTTGGTCGAACAAATTACAGGTTGATTGTGTGGGAGGGGCCAAATGATTCAGATACTGTAAGAGATGACAGCGGACCACTTGAAGAGGAAAACAAATAAAGGATCAAATGTTTATTATATGATAAACATATATTAACTATTCATTTTAAATATTTTCGCACGTTATGCTGCTATAGAAACTCATTCAAAGCCCCGTCACCCTTGGTACTTTAGGACCGGGTCACATTGGAGCAGCTGGTCCTGCATGTCCTCTTCGCTTCCCCGTCTCCTCTATCCAGCGCCACTCAGACCCCCCACCGTCAGACCTCTGAACCCTGGGAGGAAACCCCGATCTGGCCTTTGATCACAGGCTGACGGTGAGTCTCCTTTAATCCCGTCTGCTGTGCTCTCCTGCAGGAGGGAACGTAGCAGGAGAACCCGGTTCCTCATGTTAAACACCGCTATTTGTATTCAGTGTTGAGCTGCAGCACGGGAGAGAGGATCACTGAGCTCTAAATTAAGGGTGCACACACACACACACACACACACACACACACACACACACACACACACACACACACACACACGATCCTGATGGCATGCCATCCCATTCCCTCTCCACCAGTAAACAATTTGGTATTAAGGAAGAGAGGCACATTTCTGTCCTCTTCCTCAATTCTTTAACTATCTATAATCCACACACAAAGACGGCAGGGGTGAAGAGAAGGAAGTATGAGGGGGAAAATGGGGTGAATGAGCATCAAAGTGGTGAAGGATGGGGTGGAGGGAGGGAGGGAGAGAGAGAGAGAGAGAGAGAGAGAGAGAGAGAGAGAGAGAGAGAGAGAGAGAGAGGATAAGTCTAGCCTACAGGAGGAGCTGTACTTGTTGGGGCATTGAGAGCGCATCTAATGGATATGGCAGCTAGGAGAAGGATGATGAACGACTGTGTGATTGTGTGTGTGTGTGTGTGTGTGTGTGGATGATGGATTCTCCAGTGGAGCATGTGGTTGGAGGTTTCTTGGGCAGGAGGTGACAGGAGAGCTCTCTCTGTCCACACGCCTCCGTCTGTCTATCCCTCTCTCGCTCCTCCACTCCCTCAATCTCTCCATCTCCGTCTCCTTCCCTCTGCCATGCCGTCTCTCTTTGTTCTCGCTCATCCTGGTTTTAACCACGGGAACATATGGAGCACTGTGTGTTAAAATATTTGGCATCTAAAAGTCAATGAGGGATGCCGTACTCTCATCCATGTTCCACTTTGTCTGACATCCAGGAGCCTCCTCTCCTGGATGCATCAGTATTACACACACACTGCATGTGTTTGTTTGCACATACTGCTTTCCTGTGCTTCTCCTGTCGTCACCGCAGGCCTTTCCTGTTTATCCATCCGTTGCCCCTCTGGCCTCTCGGCTCGGGGTGTGCTAGCCAGCGCTCTGCCCGCGTCTTGCAGATGGGCGCGCTAATCCGCTAACATTAGCTCAGTGAGGCGTGAAGGCTGGGCCGGCGTGTCGCTTTGGACGGAGGCTGTGGTTGAGCGTGCTCGTGTTTGGGATTCTGCACGGCTCCGGTTGAGAGAAGAGATAAAGGGGAAGGTAATTGGATAAAGGTTGACCAATTAATGAAGGCCGGTGATTCAAGTCTGGGCAGAGATAGCGGGGAGTCAGACCACAAACACAAGGAGATAGGGGCGGGATCGTGTGTGTGTGTGTCTGTGTGTGTGTGTGTGTGTGTGTGTGTGTGTGTGTGTGTGTGTGTGTGTGTGTGTGTGTGTGTGTGTGTGTGTGAGAGGCATCAATCAGATAAAGAACAGGCATGACTGTCAGTCACTTGGGGCTGCAGTGGATTTACATCCATAAGTCCATGGAGAAGATATGCATTTGAAAGCATTTTTCCGTGCCTCTTAATATATGCCAGACTGTGTTTGTCGAGTATAAGAGAGCGAAAGAAAAGAGGAAAGCACAATGAGAGCACGGCACCGCTGTGTGTCCATCACTAATATCCTTGTACACACTCCAGCAGTCCACAAACACTTGTTATGCCGCGCGCGTCGCCCGCCGCAGCCGCCACTCGGCACGATTGATATTAGCTTTTATGCTAATGCAGCATTTGGCTATGTAAGAACAAGGCAGCGTTTCCAGAGGCAGTCATTCATTCCGGCCTGCTTATGGCCTTATGGGCCACGACAGAATTATTGCTGCACAGTAAACAAGCTGTTGTCACGATGCCAAAAGCCAGTGCCACACACACACACACACACACACACACACAGCAGGGCGATGTGAGGGAACCCTGAGGCGAAGGCCACAGAAGGTGCGAGGGTAAAGGAGTGTGTGAGTGAGTGCAAATCGTTCCCGTGGTTGCATGTGGGGGAAAAGAACCAAACGTTCACCAAGTTTGTTGTATTACATTCAGCAAGACTCTCTTGAGTTACAATGTTGGAATGATCCCACACTCGTGTTGAGGGGACTCCACGTGGACGTGACAGCAACACGGCGTGGATGCGAGTCTTACCTCGGAGACGTTGACGCGTCCCTCCTGGAAGGAGCAGTCGTTGGCGTTCTGGGTGCACATGTGGCGGTACTTGCACCAGTGACACGGGAACGAGCCGTTCACACAGGAGAGGCAGCTGAGAGAGAGAGAGGAGACGGTCACCCAGTAATAAATATATCACACTGTATGCAGGGTTCATCCACATCCTGACCACTTTAAACCAAATGTCCATTACAAACATTTAGTGAAATCTGGGTGTAAACATGAAAAAGTGAGTAAATGTAGTATTTAAACTAACAATGAGAATACAAAGCATACAGTAAACCTTAAATGACACAAATGAATGAGACAATAGTTTGATTAAAAGAATAAACATTTATATAGATGCCTGTATGTATGCCTGCTTATATTTTGAGTCTTTCTTTTAAAAGCATATTCATTATTTCAAACTCAGCTTAAATGAACGACATGAACACATGAATATAACACATTTACATGACTTTTACTAAACCTTTGGGATTTTATTGTTTTCAAGGACTTTTCCAGGCCTGGAAATAACCATTTTAAAATTCCATGACTTTTCCAGGTTTTCCATGACCGTAAGAAGAACCCTGTTTCTGTGTAAGAGAAACTGGCAAAACGGTTAGGAGAGGTCTTTTTGTTGTTAAAGCTTTGGTTCCTGACTAGTTAAAGCTGAGAGACATATGCAGTTGATTTCTTCGGGACGTTTGAATGAGCAGTTTCAGTCTCTCTCACCAGCTTTTCGTTGTATTGCTTGTGGTGTAACACAATATACTAAAAAGTGAAAGCGTATCCATCTGTGTTTTTTTAACCTTTACTCCTTTAAGTTTTGTCAGACTTCCTTCCCTTTACGGCCTCGTGTCTATTTATCATTCAATGTCAGATTTGGAAATGTTCCACCCTCGTCTGGAATCCTATTCTCTTCCTCCCCCCATCTTCCATCACATCTATCAACTTGTCTCGACGTCTTTCTCCCGCTCTCTTCCCTCATTCATCACTCTCCATCGCTTGTAACTGTCCACCGCTCGCTGCTTTCTATATGTTCAATGATCTTCTTCACAATCGGCCCACTCTCTGCATATATTCCCTCTCTTCTCCCTCTTTCTATACTTCTGCTGTGTCATTCTCTCCATCCATTCAGCCCCCGAGCCTTTCTTTCTGTCCCTCCGTCTCTGCCTCTCTCGCTCCATCCATCCCTTTCATTTGCTGCCGTCTCATTTTTAAAAGCTCTCCCCCTGTTCTTTGTCTAAAGCTCTCTTTCATCCGTGGGGCTAAGAGCGCTCCACCATTTTAAATTCACCTGCTTTAGCTGAGGCGAGGTGCAGATAGACGGGCTGAAAGAGAAAGGTGGGAGAAAGGAGAGATCGAGAGAGAGAGAGAGAGAGAGAGAGAGAGAGAGAGAGATCAAAAGCAGGTGGATTTCCCTGAGAGAGGTTTAGACGCCAGGTATCGTGGGAGAGAGGGAGGGGATGGGGGGTGCAGCCCGCGGGGCTCTGCGTGGGAGTCTCATGGGAGAGGGAGGAAACATTAGGTTGAAAGTCAGAGTGTGTGTGTGTGTGTGTGTGTGTGTGTGTGTGTGTGTGTGTATACACATATAAGGGGCCCCGTGGAGGAGAGCTCGACAGGTTCAAGTATGCAGTTTTTCAACACAGCTTCATGTTATTGGTCCTCTCTCGGCCCCAGAGATGTGCGACGCCTTCCTGCTACCTCATTGGTGTGTGCAGCATTATTTATTATCTATTGCAGTGATTTTCAACCACTGTGCCGTAAGAGATCGTCAGGTGTGCCGTCGGAAAATGTCCAATTTCACTTAAATTTAGTTACCGCAAATAATATGCAATTGTTGAGCATCTGAGCTGCAATATAGTGGCCTAGTAATGAAATACTCTTAAATGCCAGTAGGTAGCGCAATAATGACCTACCTTATATGCTGTATTATGCTACAATGTTACTATTTGTAACTTTTTTGGTTGTTGGTGTGCCTCAAAAAAGGTTGAAAAACACGGATCTAATGTAACAATTATGAGCACACAAATAAAATTGTTTCATTTTATCACAAAGCTTACTGTAGCTCCGTTCCAGAATTTCCTGTGTGCGAATCGTTTAGCCGTTATGGTTCGTGTGAGCATATGGTTTATGGAGAACATCATAAAATACTACACATAATACACGGTGAGCCAGTCTGGATCCAGAACAATAAAGGAGCGGGTGGAGGTGCTCAACATGCAGCTTGATTTGTATTCAACCACATCTGCCAGGTGTGAATGTGCGCGTCTCTCTGAAGCGCTCCAGCCCACTACAAGCACTCCATTGAGTTTTAACCCTGTAAAATGCCAACAGACATTCCTCTCATCCGCATGAAAAATTAGGGCTTCAACTCTTGAGCTGCGAGATGGAGCAAACGCACGATTCCATCAAACCCCGACGTGGATTCATTGGGATCCATTAGGGCCGCTCGTTTGTCAGGTGCGCGCCGTAAGTGATCGCTTCCAGCCCGGACCCCTCCTTTTGAGAGAGATCAGAGGCTGGGGCTTAATTCAATCCCACCGCCACTTTAATTGACCAATTTAGCATTGTGCTGAGAGAAGCTGTCCATTTAGAATGAGGGATGTGCGGCTAAGGAAATAGCAGGCCTCTTAATACCACGGCAGAGCAAATAGGAGATTTGTCAATGTTGCCCACAAATGGAGGAGGGGAAGCGATTAGGCTACGCTAGGCTAGGTTAGCATACAGGGCAGAGACTCATACAGCAGAAATGTCCCAGTTGGACGCAGAAGAAGGGTGTCAATGCCCAACAAAAGAGCAGAGGACAAGACAAATGATCATGTGACATGGTAGCTGAGCTCGTTGTGTGTTTGTTAGCGCAGCAACAATCGCTAGTTTCAATGTCAAAGAGTCTTTTTTTTGCGGGTTGGGGTTTGATCAGTGCTCATCAAAATACAGGACAGCACCAACTTAACACAGCAGGTCACCAGAACCAAGTGGCCAACAGTACAATGTTTAGTCATCTGTCGCTGAGCCCTGATAATAACCAGTTCTATCTGGACTTTGATCTTTTATTCATGTCAAATCAACCTCGTTAGTGGAGCAGTGACTATGGAATAACGAGCAAAATATCAGCAGGTAACCACTGCCAACTTTCTGTGACTTTTATGATTACGGCCTTTGAAATAAAAAAGGCGGTGCCGTTAACGCGTGCCACCAAAGGCCGACCGTCGCCCGTCTGACAACCCCCTGCTGCTCACTGCTTTGGTTCCTCGGAGTAAGCAGGACCCCCTGTCCCCAGGATCCCAGAACCGCTCTTTTAGCCCGGGTGCACACCGTTGTGAGGAGAAGCCCACCCAGGGCCATTACGGGACGTTGGATCATTCTTCTTCTCTTGTCCGGCGTCTCCTCATTCCTCCTTCCTGTCACTCGCCATCGGCGTTAGCCGCTCGGAAAGCTTTGAGCGGCTGCAAGCGCGCCGCCCGTATGGCCACGCTCATCATGCTAATTTAATCCGCTCATATTCAGATGCTAATCGAGCTTTGGAGCGGGACTGGTTTTTCATGGCCGACACAATGGGCTCTGATTTCCTCCTCTTTCCTCTCCTCGGTCAGTTTGGAGAGCGAATACAATCCACTTTCCTCGTGAGGTTTGACACTGCCGCACTTGGCAAAATTAGTTATTTATTGGCTACTATTTATTTCAAAGGAGTGGAGGTGAATAATTTAATGACCCTCTAGAAAGTCTCACCTGTCATTACTGGATCCCGTTAAAATCGGAGGGAGGTTAATAATGCTCAGAGGGACTGGCACACAATTATATTTATGCATGTCTTTGTTTACAAGAAACATGTTTATCTGAATTGTGCAAGAATTGCTGCAATATTTGGGGAAAGAAATGCTGAAAAATCATTGTAGAATTCTTCCAAAAATCCTTTCAGCTGCACAATGTGTGCGTTTCCCTTCTGGATCAACAGCTTTTTACATTCTTCGCTATCAAAGAAAACGATGCACTTTTTCTCCCGAATATTCTCAGAGCCCCTAAATCCCACAAGAAATGACACAGTCCCGTTAACCAGAGCAAGGAAAGGTGCTCCATGTTGCTTTGTACAGACGTTTAAATGCATTCCCACATCCCCCTATCTTTAATAAATAGGGGGATGTGGGATGAGAAAAGCGTATGGAAATATTTAATTAAGGAGCAATCATGGCCTTGGGTAATTTTCTATTTCAATCTTGGCACTCCTTAAACTGAAACAGTGGGAATTCTAATTAGATTAATACCACTATGTAAATTTATGGCATTTTAGAAAAGGCAAGGGCCACGACGTAATCAGCTGAGTAAATAAGCGGGAAGGGTGTGTGTTTTTCAGGATGGGCTTTGGTGTCAATATGCAAGTGTAAACCATTCAGAGACATGATGATGTAACGCCAACGTTGAGCTCATGCCTCGACTTCCAAAAAGCAGTGCTAACGTTAGCGGTGTACACAGTCCTGTACGAGTAAAAATAGACGTGCAGGAACAGCTGATGAATACTGTCTCTGCTCGGAAATGTGCGTGTTTTGAGAGCGTCGCTCGGCACCCATATTTTGAGTTTGAGTAGAGGAAAACGGAGCGAGCGTCCTGGAAACGCGGCCTTGCATGTGGCCGCGCCGGCCTGAAGCCATTACGCCAACGACATTACCGGTCTGGTCCCATCAGGCGTCCGGCGGGCGCGCGGCTCCAAATGGGATTCTTATCCCAGCATCTCGTCGCCGAAGATGCAGCGCGCCGTATCTTTAACTTCATTACGACGTGTCCATTACATCACTGGGAGGCCGGATTAGATCAGCCCAGGGAACGGATTTAATCAGAGTTCATTGGGGTAATATCTTCAAATGTCTGCGTCACTTCTCATGCACGTCTTGCACTTGGTTTGTGAGAACATTCCCACATTAGAATCTGTGTGCCATCACATTTAAATACATCCGCGAGGAGACTGTTGCTTTTCTTGTGACGGGGTGTTTACGTCCCTCATGGCAGGGTCCTTATGGGACATGAATTAACTGGGAGTCCACATTGTAAACCACCACACCCTTAACCAGCTGAGCTAATCCTCATTGTGGTGGAGGGAGCTGGGGGGGAGCTGGGTTAAAGGTCAGAGGAGCGGATTAGGTGTCCACGACATTCAGGGCCTCACTGAGCTGGAAGTGACAGTGGAGAGAGGTGAGGCGGTGCACGTCTATGTGTGTGTGTGTGTGTGTGTTTGCAGACAATCCTCGGAGGAGGCTCATCTAACATCCAGAGGGGAGCCGGGATGGAGCCCTGCGGTACCCCAGGGGCCGCCGAGCCATCTGCTGCCCCGAGGCTAATACCCCAGCAGACGCTTCAGCTGGGCAGGAGGCCGGGTATCATGTGGGGCGGGGCGGGGCAGCTAGGATTCTTTCACCCCGGCGGGGTGCATCGGGCTGCTGGAGGACTGACCTAGGGGTCTGGGTGGATGGGCGGTGGAGGTTTTCAGCAGAAGGTGGATTAGGAGAGGCGGTGAACTGAGATTGGGCAGAAAGCTGAGGGCGACTCACTCTTCCTCTAAGACTTCATTTAGCATTTTACAGTGTCTGACTTTATCTTTATTGAGTAGATAAGTGCCAGACTGAGTATCCGAGAGCTAAAAAAAGAAAGAAAAGCTGGATGTATTTGTTTTATCAAGTGGGGGAGAGGCATTAATGTGTTTAGAGTCTGTGATTGGGAGGCATTACGGTAGACCTTCGCATAATGAATGACTCGTTGAAGTATCATTAGTGTGCGTCGTGGGTTATGATAACAAGACTAGAATTACCATCTCATATTGGTTCTCATATACGGTAAGGTCGATTTTTTTACTCAAATGGTAACACGAGCCTCCTGTGGAGGTCGGAGAGGGGTGGGATGTGTGTGTGTGTGTGTGTGTGTGTGTGTGTGTGTGTGTGTGTGTGTGTGTGTGTGTGTGTGTGTGTGTGTGTGTGTGTGTGTGTGTGTGTGTGTGTCAGCCCATGGGGAGACTGGACAAATAGTCAATCTCTTTAAAGAACAAGAGGGAAAAGACTAAAACAAGACCGAAAAAGAAAAGAAAAGAGCAAATAACAAATGTACCCCCCCCAAAAAAAAACTTACGACTGGTGGACGCTGCAGTTGTAGAAGACGAAGTCGACGCTGGCAAACTTCTTGCCCGTCTCCTTGGACTTCAGATAGAGCTTCACCACCCGCTTATCACCTGCAGCACACACACATTCACATTGATGAATCCCCAGACAGCTCAGAAACACCAAAGAGCTACATTTAATACGGAATACGCGCGACAAATCGACACAATGTCACACTTTGAATCTGAATTCCACTTGTGTGACCTCAGCAGACGACACGCACACACAAAGACGCACTGTAGCTTAGCAACGCAGCGCTCATGTCACACCCACAGTAGGGTGGCTTTAAAAATAGCAGCACCAATCAGTGTTTGGATGCCAGAGCTGATGAGCACTCATAATGGGGCATAATGGGCTCAGTGAAGAACTACTGAGACGTCACTTTGAGGAAACTTAGAGCGTTCTCTGCTTTGAACGTGGATACCAGACAAGTTCTTATCGTTTGTGGCTTGACAGAGTTGGACATAAAACAGGTGCAAAATCTCTGCAAAAAAAAAAAAAAGGATGTAGATATTTTTAAATATAACAATAAACTGCACTGAAGTCACTGCTTTGAAAAGAAGCTGGGAGCATAACCAGTGTCTTTAGATAGGAAAAAAAACATAAAGTGAAACTGACAACAGTGCATAATGCATGATAATGGGAATTCAAAACCAGTTCTATTTTCAGGAGATACATGTAGACTTGTGTTTAGGGCTTGGAAAGGGAATGGATGAGCGTTATTAGTGGTGACAAGGTATTCTGAATATAGACGCACTGAACAAATCATCTAACATTACAATTCTGTTCAAGCTTTCCTCAAGTCGAACGGAGAAAAAGACACATTGGCCATCCAGAATGCAGAGAAGAGACATGTCCAAACTGAAACATATTCATTACTAAACTCCTCAAATATGTCCCCAAAACTCCTCCCACCCCGCCGGCCCACTGCTCCCACCCAGTGACCTCACTCCCCAGATGACTTCATCGCCCCTCCCTGTCCCGACCTTTGTTCCGCGTGATGGGGATGACGTCGCGGACCGAAGGAGACAGGCAGAAGACGTGTCCCCCCTGGAGCCGGCCCTCCGTCTCCACGTAGTCCTCGAAGGAGCAGTTGACCCCCGCCGAGAGATCCGGCACATTACGAGCCTGGAGGACCAGCTAGCCGGAGGAAAAGAGGGACAATCAGTGCAAGATCAATGGAAGGACACGGTGTACATGGATTGTTATAAGATATGACATGAGGGTTAATGGGCGTTGGGGAAGGGAGGTGTGTGGGTGTGAGTCTGTGTGACAGCAGCAGGAATAAAGGAGGGAGGGAGCGTATCTCGTGTGTGTGTGTGTGTGTGTGTGTGTGTGTGCGTCAGGCGGCTATTAAAGCAAGGTTAATGCGTCCGTGTTAATGTGCAGAGGGAAGTGTGATCAGTCAAACCCGTGTGGTTACATTGAGGAGCTGCTGACACAACCAGAGCTCTCACACACACACACACACACACACACACACACACACACACGCACGCATTTCCATGATATAGATCTTTATAAAAAGCACATATCTGGTTAAATCTACTAGCAGAGTTGCAGTTGCGGACAGTAGATGCATGAAGATAAGGCTCCAGCAAAAGGAAAGTGTGAAATGAAACGACTGCATGTTTTATCGTTTAAATGTTCCCACTATAATTGGGACTGCAAGAGAAGACAAACCTGGACTTCCGACATGGTGACGGAGATGTTTCTGGGCTGAACGCTGAGCTCCACACACTGCCTCTGGTCGGAGGCAAACCTCTGGGGCTCTCCGGCTCGCTCACACCGGTCCTTACGGGAACAACTAGGGTGCGGCAGCAAGAGAAAAGGGGGGGAGAGGGGAAGAAAAGGAGGGGAAGAACAGATGAGGGAGAGGGGAGAGAGAGAGAGAGAGAGAGAATAGGAGCCACTGTTAAGTTAATATGGCAATCATATTAAGATGACAAACATGCACAGCCATCACGTCACACAGAAATGGAGCAATAAGGGAAGACGGATAGGCTAATAGCTACCCCGGCCATTACTGTGGGCCTTTACATCATTACCTTATTGGCCCTGACGTTTGTGCAAGAACCACTAAGCTATACGAACATGCACTCCCCCGTCATCGCTCCAGTTTACAGCGCCTCCCGATTCTAACTTCTCGGGAGATATACAGGCCATCATTAAAGTTTCCCTGGGCCGTAAAAATGATACAATTCCTACCCGCCGCACATCAACGGGGTCAGCGATTTCCACTGCTTATTACGAGCCAACTGATCGTGCTAAAAATCAGCATACAGCCCCGTATTGTAGGGGTTTTACTATTAGCTATTCATAATGCATTAGCTATCGCTTCACCTTCGCGCTAACAACAACTGGTCCCGGCGGTGAGAGGAAAGTGCTGATGCGGCGCTCTGCGAGGCCTTAACAATAAGAGAGGCAAGGAAAGAAATGCTAACTGCCTCCCATCCCCTCGTTTAGTTAGCCTTCACTCGAGCTCAGCAAGAAAAAGCTGTCGCCAACCACTCCCCCGGGTGAGACACACACACACACACACACACACACACACACACCACGCTGAACAAGAGTAGAGATGCACAAAGGTATGTAACCGTTTTCTCATTACAGACCTCTTTTCCTTCTACTGCTCCTCTGGTGTGTGACTGTGTGAATGCGTTTAGATGAAGTGTGCTCATTTGTCCAGAAACACCTGCGTGTGCGTGTGCGTGTGCATGTGCATGTGCGCGCGTGTGTTATTCCGCATTCAATTCCACTGTTGATTGAAACTACCGTGGCTCTTAATAAGATGTGGCTAAAAGCACCAGAGGGCTAAAACCAGGCTCATAAATAATTTGCCTATTAATACCAATCTGCCTGCAAGGGCCTCGGACAGACTTGGTCAAAAATGTGCGTGTGTGTGTGTGTGTGTGTGTGTGTGTGTGTGTGTGTGTGTGTGTGTGTGTGTGTGTGTGTGTCTTGAGGAAAGCCGGATTGGTGATATGTTTTGTAAGTTTAATTAATGTACAGAGAGATGGCATCATGCCAAATGCTGCACAGTTCACATACTCTCCTTTGCGCACGCGCACGCACACACACACACACACACACACACACACACACACACACACACACAGGAAGGGAATGGAGAGATTACCTACGGACAGTGTTATATGTCTCACTTCATTGTGTGTGTATTCAGGTTACAAATCTAATCAGACTGTGATCTTAGAAAAGACTAGAAGTGACTAATCCTTAATCTGTTGCTGTGTAGTTCCCACGTAAGTATAAAAAGTGAACTGTGTTCACCAGACACAAACAAAGAGAAGCTGAAAGCCACTAAGATGTTGTGTGTGCTCCAACAGGTTTAGCCGGTTGACTCCAACAAGCAGCGGTCAAGTTGTGGAAGTTACATTTCTTCTATGAATCATAATTCGGCCTAATTAAAAGGTGTTACAGGCACTTTACTCAAGTTATTACACGGCCTCATTCTGGCTGCCTGTGCAGTGTTCAGGCTCATACGGCCATGTTGTTTCATGGAGATCAACACCTTCTGAGGTACAGAGAGAGCCACTTGTTTAAATCACTTTAATAGTCCTTCAACACTCACATGTTAATGCAGCCAACGAGTTTGAAGCTATCCGTACATGCAACTGATTTTCAGAAAATGGTAGTTCTGAATATCATCATCAGAAAGTTAAACTGCAAGTCTTTACAAGCGATAATTAAAAGTAACTACAGACTTCTTCACGGTTGTCGACTCCCACAAAACGCCCCACGGCCAGACCACAGACGCATCCACACACATCCACACACACACACACACACACACACACACACTGCTTCCTCCTCAAAAACCTTCAGAAACAAAATGCCCCCCATTGAGTCGAGATTGTGCTAGTTTTCCTTTTCTTTCTTTTGTTTTAACTTGTATTTCTCTTTTCTGCCCTACATTCAAAAACACTCTGTAAACTTGGAATATTTAAAAGAAAAACTGAGAATCTGATCACTGGTCATCAGTTCTGGACCAGACTTGCTGTTCTAGTCCAGTGTTTTTCAACCTTTTTGAGCCGCGGCACATTTTCTACAATAAAAAAAATCCAACAACCAAAAAGGTTACAACATGTCACATTGTAGCATAATACAGCATATATGGTAGGTAATTATTATTAATGTCACATTGTAGCATAATACAGCATATATGGTAGGTCATTATTATTAATGTCACATTGTAGCATAATACAGCATATATGGTAGGTCATTATTATTAATGTCACATTGTAGCATAATACAGCATATATGGTAGGTCATTATTGCGCTACCTACTGGCATGGAAGAGTATTTCATTACTAGACCAGCCACTATATTGCAGCTCAGACGCTCAACAATGGAACAATGATCTACCATACAGAGCAATAGATGAGGATGAAGTGTGTTAATGTGCGCATGAGTGTGTGTGGTACTTACACATTGTGGAGGACACACCATCCACAGTGAGGGTCTCTGGAGCCCAAGCACTCCCCACAAGTGCTGTACTGCTCACAGCTTTCCACTGGAACCCGCACCACCTGGGGGGAGAGAGAGAGAGAGAGAGAGAGAGAGAGAGAGAGAGAGAGAGAGAGAGGAAAATAATTAGTATCCTCGTCGTCATCAAACGTGTAACATGAGCAGTACATTTGGCTGGATGGAGATGAGCATCTGACAGCTTATCAGACTGATTCAATTTAGCAGACAGTCAGAGTGTGTGTGTGTGTGTGTGTGTGTGTGTGTGTGTGTGTGTGTGTGTGTGTGTGTGTGTGTGTGTGTGTGTGTGTTCTGGTGAGCGATTCCGGTCCAGCAGTTTGTGACAGCCTCCAGTGAAGCGTTTACAGGCGAGGCCTCGCAATGCATGCTGGGACACCTGACAGGTGGCTGTCGCAACAGTACTGTGATTGACAGGTGACCTCAAAAACCAATGGGAGGCAGAGGAGCAGAGGGACAGACCCCCAGTGTGTGTGTGTGTGTGTGTGTAATATTGGATGTGCGTGTGTGCGTGCGTGTGCGTGTGTGTGTGTGTATCATACTGGATGTTGGATGTGTGTGTGTGCGTGTGTGTAATATTGGATGTGCATGTGTGTGTCTGTGTGTGCGTGTGCGTGTATCATACTGGATGTTGGATGTGTGTGTGTGTGTGTGTGTGTGTGTGTGTGTGTGTGTGTGTGTGTGTGTGTGTGTGTGTGTGTGTGTGTGTGTGTGTGTGTGTGTCATACTGGATGTTGGATGTGTGTGTGTGTGTGTGTGTGTGTGTGTGTGTGTGTGTGTGTGTGTGTGTGTGTATCATACTGGATGTTGGATGTGTGTGTGCGTGTGTGTGTGTGCGTGTGCGTGTGTGTAATATTGGATGTTGGATGTGCATGTGTGTGTCTGTGTGTGCGTGTGCGTGTATCATACTGGATGTTGGATGTGTGTGTGTCTGTGTGTGTGCGTGTGTGTGTGTGTGTGTGTGTGTGTGTGTGTGTGTGTGTGTGTGTGTGTTGGAGCTTGTGGGTACAGATGTTTCTCAGAAACTAGATCAGGTGTTTAAGTTCGTCGTCGCTGCTGAAGGTGATGACAGACGGTTCACAACATGGCCGCCGCAGTGAAAGACGTTCAGGAGAGGAGCGAGTGTGTTCAGTGAGTGACGGACAGACCGCACAACGCAAGGAATGCTAGTGTGCGACATGGCGGGCGCGTGGTTTTGAGCTTTTGTGTGTGCACATGTGCTGAAAGTGTCAGCGCCCCATTCAACTTCTCTTCACCACACGGCCCCGAGTCGATGAGTCGCTTGATCCCTGTTTCATGGTGTGTGTGTGTGTGCGCACATGTGTGTGTGTGTGTGTGTGTGTGTGTGTGTGTGTGTGTGTGTGTGTGTGTGTGTGTGTGTGTGTGTGAGTATCAAATTGCCACAGACAGCAGGCTAGTTTTAAATCATGCAGCAGAGTGAGCTGGCTGATCAGTAAGTAACAGCGTTTAACAACCTCACCCTTAGGTAACACTAGAGCAGCACACACACACACACACACACACACACACACACACACACACACACCCTTTCCAAGTGGTACGTGGGACTAACGTAGTGACTTTTTCATGAGGTGGGGATGGGAGGAGGAGACGGAGAGATGTATGGATAAGAGGACAAAACAAAAAAAGCACATGGCAGAAAGAGAGCAGAGGCCTGAGGTGGGAGATGAAGCCGGTTAGCTGCAGGATGGAAATCAGGCAGACAAAAAGGAAGCAACGCTGAAATATTAAACCGGGGCCGGGATTCCTCCGTGAGCTTTGAGTACAACACAGATGTGAGACAGATACGACACGATGGAACTCATTCATGCTATGAAGTGTCTCGCATCAGACCGGCCTCGGGGCTTTCTGACGGAACAATCCTGCTCAAGCAGAGGCCAGATGGACAAAAACACTCCACACTGTGTGCCACTAATCCGTTTCCTTCATTCCCCACAATGCATCTGGTTATTTCCATTACTCTTGATGTTCCTTCTGCATCCGTCTCTGAGCATCTCATTCATTCACTCTGCAGACCCCCAAGTACAGTAGCGTTCAAGCTGGCCAGCTGCCCGGAGAGAGGAAGACGGATGAAATGATGCAAACGAGCAAAGTCCGGAATGTACGGATGAAAAGAGGGAGAGAGAGGTGTAATGGAAGACACACACGTTGTGCCGAGTAGATGGGAGACGGCTGCTATGTGTCATTGTCAGAACAAGTGAGCGTCTGAAAGGAGAGCTGAAAGAGGGATGGAACAAGGGATCGGTGAGTCTTTGACAATGAAAGGATGACGGAGGGGGAAAATGAGTGTGAATGAATGAGCAGATAACGGAAAAGTGGAAGAGGCAAAATCAGCTTTAGTGCAGGATATGTGATTGGACACCTTGGGAGGAAGAAATCATCACAGGGTTTCTCTCAAATAGTTCATGATTTAACAAAAAAAAAAAAAAGGAGGAGGAGGAAACGGAGAGAAGGAGCAAGAATGGCCCGTTCCTCATATCATCTGGGACGCGAACCAACTCCCCCTCGTCTTCTCCATAAATCATTATGACTGTGATTAAGGGCAACGGGTCACATAAATCACACTAACATGGGTCCTTGGTGAGCATAATCTTATCACTGCCCTGTCATGATGGATATGCTCCATTGTTCACGGGGTGAACACACCATGGGCTCTGTGCTCGTACTAGTGAACACACCATGGGCTCTGTGCTCATAGTGAACACACCATGGGCTCTGTGCTCGTACTAGTGAACACACCATGGGCTCTGTGCTCGTACTAGTGAACACACCATGGGCTCTGTGCTCGTAGTGAACACACCATGGGCTCTGTGCTCGTAGTGAACACACCATGGGCTCTGTGCTCGTAGTGAACACACCATGGGCTCTGTGCTCGTAGTGAACACACCATGGGCTCTGTGCTCGTAGTGAACACACCATGGGCTCTGTGCTCGTACTAGTGAACACACCATGGGCTCTGTGCTCGTACTAGTGAACACACCATGGGCTCCGTGCTCGTAGTGAACACACCATGGGCTCTGTGCTCGTACTAGTGAACACACCATGGGCTCTGTGCTCGTACTAGTGAACACACCATGGGCTCCGTGCTCGTAGTGAACACACCATGGGCTCTGTGCTCGTAGTGAACACACCATGGGCTCTGTGCTCGTAGTGAACACACCATGGGCTCTGTGCTCGTACTAGTGAACACACCATGGGCTCTGTGCTCGTACTAGTGAACACACCATGGGCTCTGTGCTCGTAGTGAACACACCATGGGCTCTGTGCTCGTAGTGAACACACCATGGGCTCTGTGCTCGTACTAGTGAACACACCATGGGCTCTGTGCTCGTACTAGTGAACACACCATGGGCTCCGTGCTCGTAGTGAACACACCATGGGCTCTGTGCTCGTAGTGAACACACCATGGGCTCTGTGCTCGTAGTGAACACACCATGGGCTCTGTGCTCGTACTAGTGAACACACCATGGGCTCTGTGCTCGTAGTGAACACACCATGGGCTCTGTGCTCGTAGTGAACACACCATGGGCTCTGTGCTCGTACTAGTGAACACACCATGGGCTCTGTGCTCGTAGTGAACACACCATGGGCTCTGTGCTCGTACTAGTGAACACACCATGGGCTCTGTGCTCGTAGTGAACACACCATGGGCTCTGTGCTCGTAGTGAACACACCAAGGGCTCTGTGCTCGTACTAGTGAACACACCATGGGCTCCGTGCTCGTACTAGTGAACACACCATGGGCTCCGTGCTCGTACTAGTGAACACACCATGGGCTCTGTGCTCGTACTAGTGAACACACCATAGGCTCTGTGCTCGTACTAGTGAACACACCATGGGCTCCGTGCTCGTAGTGAACACACCATGGGCTCTGTGCTCGTACTAGTGAACACACCATGGGCTCCGTGCTCGTAGTGAACACACCATGGGCTCTGTGCTCGTAGTGAACACACCATGGGCTCTGTGCTCGTAGTGAACACACCATGGGCTCTGTGCTCGTAGTGAACACACCATGGGCTCCGTGCTCGTACTAGTGAACACACCATGGGCTCCGTGCTCGTACTAGTGAACACACCATGGGCTCTGTGCTCGTACTAGTGAACACACCATGGGCTCCGTGCTCGTACTAGTGAACACACCATGGGCTCCGTGCTCGTAGTGAACACACCATGGGCTCTGTGCTCGTACTAGTGAACACACCATGGGCTCCGTGCTCATAGTGAACACACCATGGGCTCCGTGCTCATAGTGAACACACCATAGGCTCTGTGCTCGTACTAGTGAACACACCATGGGCTCCGTGCTCATAGTGAACACACCATGGGCTCCGTGCTCATAGTGAACACACCATGGGCTCTGTGCTCGTACTAGTGAACACACCATGGGCTCCGTGCTCATAGTGAACACACCATGGGCTCCGTGCTCATAGTGAACACACCATAGGCTCTGTGCTCGTACTAGTGAACACACCATGGGCTCCGTGCTCATAGTGAACACACCATGGGCTCCGTGCTCATAGTGAACACACCATGGGCTCCGTGCTCATAGTGAACACACCATGGGCTCCGTGCTCATAGTGAACACACCATGGGCTCCGTGCTCGTAGTGAACACACCATGGGCTCTGTGCTCATAGTGAACACACCATGGGCTCCGTGCTCGTAGTGAACACACCATGGGCTCTGTGCTCGTACTAGTGAACACACCATGGGCTCTGTGCTCGTAGTGAACACACCATGGGCTCTGTGCTCGTACTAGTGTGTGTGTGTGTGTGTGTGTGTGTAACTTGCTTACCCACACACACACACACACACACACACACACACACACACACACACACACACACACACACACACACACACACACACACACACACACACACACACACACACACAGTCTCCTCCCTGTGTCGAACCTGACCAGAATACTCCATTTATGTATTATCTTGTATGATAATGCAGTTTTCAGAATGCACAAACAAGCTTTTGAACTGATGTACGTGTTTTCTCCTACTCTTTAGTTATGATACACTTTAGAGACACATTTATTCACACACACACACACACTCTCCCTCTCGATGGCTCTTTTAATGAAAGCCAATTCCCGACAGTGTGCCACATTACTCCTTTAAATGACCTTATAAACCAAGGCCGCCATCTCCTCTCTCCTTATTTACAATAGCATGCAGCTGTAACTCAGCTCTCTCCCGTGTTGTCAGCCTTTTACCCCGACCACATCGCAATGCCACGACTTCCCCTTTCTGCTATAAACTCTCCACCTTTCCTCTCCAATCTGTTTTTACAGCGCGCCATCACCTGCCTCTGAACGCTTTGAGGCGGTCACCCCAAAACCCGCCGGCCCTGTAAAGCTCTCAGCGCGGCTTTTCATTGGTTGTTAAATCTACAGATATAAAAAGATCAGCCTTGTTGCGGCTGTCTTTTTTTTTTCACATTCAAAACACAGGGGGAAGTCTATAGTAGAGGAGAAGAGGAGGGGGCGTCGACCAGAAGAGAGCCTCTTGTATGCGTTGCACTGTCAGTTTATTTTCAGTTATTTTTAGATATCTGCATGAGACTCTGCATCATAAATTAATAACGCAGCGTGCCTCCTCCAACAACTATCACTGAACCTCTTGTGCTGAGCACTTAACCTCACATGGTTCTAATCCCACTGCTCTGGGACAAATAGGAGTGAAATTTGGTTTAACTGCAGAGTGTCAATTTAAGGAAAGAGCACATACACAGTGAGCTTTCAATAGATAAGATATAGAAAACGGCATGTCTTTGGGGGGGGGGGGGGAAGTAACATGTTCGATTTCCAGAGGAATCTCAAACTTGTGGCTCTTTTATTGCTCGTCTCCTTTCATCCACACCGTACTCTGTAATCTCAACTAGCCGTGGTTGAGCAGGAAAGGAATTCAGAGAAAGACAAAATATGATTTAACTGTTGGAAGGAGCCGACAGCAAGGGGAGGAGGATGAGGAGGAAGAAGATGATGAGAGGTCATCACCTGTCATCTTCCCTCCATCGCCTCCTCTCTGTAGACTGGCATTAACTGCACCGGCATTATTTCATAACCGTCAATCATCTTCCACCTTCCTGTGGTCTAAACTGCGCTGGCAGTGAACAGCCATGTGCATTAAACACTTTTAGAAAAACACATATCCACCAGCATAGCCACTAAAAGCCTTAGAACGACAACAAATAAGAAGCAATAGAAACAAAAAGGCAGATACAACTGCAACTGTCGCTCTAAAATGTATAATTCATGTCGCCGCCTTCTGCTTTGGCATCAGTGTGTCGCCTCAGTCCTACATGCAGTCAGTACTACACGCAGTCAGTCCTACACGCACTCAGTCCTACACGCACTCAGTCCTACACGCACTCAGTCCTACACGCACTCAGTCCTACACTCAGTCAGTCCTACACTCAGTCAGTCCTACACGCAGTCAGTCCTACACGCACTCAGTACTACACGCACTCAGTACTACACGCACTCAGTCCTACACGCACTCAGTCCTACACGCACTCAGTCCTACACGCACTCAGTCCTACACGCACTCAGTCCTACACGCACTCAGTCCTACACGCACTCAGTACTACACGCACTCAGTACTACACGCACTCAGTCCTACACGCACTCAGTCCTACACGCAGTCAGTCCTACACGCAGTCAGTACTACACGCAGTCAGTACTACACGCAGGCAGTACTACACGCAGGCAGTACTACACGCAGTACTCAGTCCTACACGCAGTACTCAGTCCTACACGCAGTACTCAGTCCTACACGCAGTACTCAGTCCTACACGCAGTACTCAGTCCTACACGCAGTACTCAGTCCTACACGCACTCAGTCCTACACGCACTCAGTCCTACACGCACTCAGTCCTACACGCACTCAGTCCTACACGCACTCAGTCCTACACGCACTCAGTACTACACGCACTCAGTACTACACGCACTCAGTCCTACACGCAGTCAGTCCTACACGCAGGCAGTCCTACACGCACTCAGTCCTACACGCACTCAGTCCTACACGCACTCAGTCCTACACGCACTCAGTACTACACGCACTCAGTACTACACGCACTCAGTCCTACACGCACTCAGTCCTACACGCACTCAGTCCTACACGCAGGCAGTCCTACACGCAGGCAGTCCTACACGCAGGCAGTCCTACACGCAGGCAGTCCTACACGCAGGCAGTCCTACACACAGTCAGTCCTACACGCAGTCAGTCCTACACGCACTCAGTACTACACGCACTCAGTCCTACACGCAGTCAGTCCTACACTCAGTCAGTCCTACACACAGGCAGTCCTACACGCACTCAGTCCTACACGCACTCAGTCCTACACGCACTCAGTCCTACACGCACTCAGTCCTACACGCAGGCAGTCCTACACGCAGGCAGTCCTACACGCAGGCAGTCCTACACGCAGGCAGTCCTACACACAGGCAGTCCTACACACAGGCAGTCCTACACGCAGTCAGTCCTACACGCAGTCAGTCCTACACGCAGTCAGTACTACACGCACTCAGTCCTACACGCAGTCAGTCCTACACGCAGTCAGTCCTACACACAGGCAGTCCTACACGCACTCAGTCCTACACGCAGTCAGTCCTACACGCAGTCAGTCCTACACGCACTCAGTACTACACGCACTCAGTACTACACGCACTCAGTACTACACGCACTCAGTACTACACGCACTCAGTACTACACGCACTCAGTACTACACGCACTCAGTCCTACACGCACTCAGTCCTACACACACAGTCCTACACACACTCAGTCCTACACACACTCAGTCCTACACTAGAAACAGGAGTTCTCCCCAGTCGTGGCGATCCCTGCAGACAGAAACGTGTCTCTCAACAGGGCCTCCGTGTGAGTGTTGGCTCTTCACTGGGAGAGTCCCTGCTCAGGGTGTCGCATCACAGGCTGGGTTAGCATGTGTGCATTGACTGCATTGTAAGGAGCTCAGGAGATCAATGAGCGGCTCGCAGCTCGATGTGTTGACCGATCGGAGATAAGCGGCAAAGCAAACAGGACTCAGAGAGGCTGGAGTACGGGGAGAGAGGGAGGGAGGGTAAAGGTTGTGTGGTGGGAGAAATGAAAACTGGGAAACAACAATCACATCATTGTCTTCCATCACATTCAATTTGCTGACTGCCGCCCTAATGCTAAATTGCTGTGACACTGTAGAGATGTTATTGACAGATGTGGCCATTGTGGGCAAGTCAAATAGTTTGCTGCAGACCTGTTTTAGTGAATTAGGTCTTTTTGTGTGAGAGAAAGAAAATGGTGCCCCCTGTGACAGCTGTAATCTCTTGTTTTCTCTCTCCAAACTCGCTCCCTGCAGTATGCTTTGCTCCCGCTGCCCTGGCTATCTTTATCTCTCTCCCACTGCGTGTTGTTCTCCCCCCAATGAGCGCTCCTTCTCTTTCGCCTCTTCAATTTATCTTTTCTATCCTCTTTCTCCTGCGCTGGGCTCAATTATTCATCCGCATTGTTTTTCCTCTTCTGAAATACTGTTTTGATCTCTTCTTCTCTACTCCATCCCGGTGAAAACAAGAGGCAGATCAAACGGCTTATTTATTTGTCCTTTGTGTGAGCTCATATCGGGAGTTCAAGGCCAATAAAGACGACGACTCAAATTCTCCTTTTCTAGCAGACAACATATATACAGCACACACACACACACACACACACACACACACACTAAAATACTAATATAGAAGCACCTTCAAATAAATTGAAGTAAAACGTTTGAAAAGCATTCACACAACCTCTGTAAAAAGGTTAAAAGGTCTCCAAAAGTAAAATAACAATATGTCTCCTTGTCCTTCATAATTTATAATTATGATGATAATGGTGTATTATCTGCTGAATTGCTGAAGTAATACGATCTGAAATTATTATGTTTTCCAACAATACTAGAGAGAAAAAGGAAAAGTGAAATCTAGAGCAACAAGTCAGGACAAACAACATCAAGAGTGAAAATAAAGACGTGAGACCTCATCAGTCATCACATGGACGTCCCATTAACTCCTCCAAAGAAAGCTAATCTTAAACTATAAGTCAATAGACTTTCTCCCTCTTTGTGTGGCCGTTTGTCCATTGTGCCGTGTCCCTCGTGAAAGAGAGAGAAAGTAGAATGAGGAAAACTAAGACAGAGACAAAGGAGGAGACAGAGATTGAAAAAGTGCAGAAAACAAAGACTTGGAACAAAGAGAGTGCCGAGAGAGAGAAAGAGGTAAATGTGAGCGGCTAAGGTAGACAGGCCTAGGGTTCTTCTAATTAAGTGAGGATGGGAGAGGCCGGCGGCCTGGTAAATGACTCTGTCACTTTAGTAAATGGACTTGGTGAGGAGTGAGGAGCCACACAGCTGGCATTTCCATTAGCACCGCCAGGCGACCCTCCACCACTTCCACGAGAGGAAGGAGAGCTGCTGCTGCTCCCAGGAGCAGAATAAACCAACTCTGTGCCGCTCTGCTAATATTTATGCTTTCATTCAAAATCACTGCCAGAAAGTTTTTACAGGAGCTTTCTGAAATATTACAACGAGTTAATTGCAAATGAGAGAATTAAATATGCATTTTAACAAAGCATAGCTCAATGTTTGTTTCAAAACTGATCCATACGACCGTGTTCGATGTGAGGGAAAGCCAGTCGACTGCTGGAAGTCAACTAATCAATAAGGAAGACCATTCAAGAGGTATTTATTATCGCAGAGGGTTCCACATTGATGCCGCAGAGGAAGAGATGTCCTGACTTTTAGTCTCTATTATGGATCAAGCTTGAAACATGCTAGAGCCTACATTACCCAGAATGCAACTAAACAGCATCCTCAGTCTTTCAAGCAGCATGCTTCCAGTTTGTAAAGCAGGCTTTCCATAAGGAAACGTAAGTCTCCAGCAGCCTTTACACCAGGGGTGCCAAACTCATTTTAGTGAAGGGGCCGCATGCTGCCCATTTTGACCTCAAGTGGGTTGGACCAGTAAAATCACAGCATAATAACGCATACATAATGACAATATTTCTCTATGTTTAAATCATTGGTGAAGGTTTTTGGATGATAAACCCTATTTTACGGTATTTCTTCAATAAACTAGAAACAAAGACCAAAAATTCAGACATCAGCCCACTGAATCTGCTCCTTGGGTTTTTCACGAGTTAATTAATATATAGATAAAATAATTACTTATGATGTGTAACTGTCTTTCCACTATTGTAAGTCTCACATATGTTCATTTTGCTTTTTTCAGACAGCGACTGGAAGAAAATGTCCTTTTTCTCCATGTGATACGTACGACTACGTGTACCTAGGTCTGAAGAGGCCTGCTGTGCATAGATTTGAAAAGAAATGTGACTTCAATTCAAAACGGTTCCCTGAGCCGTCGTGCATGAGCGGCTGCCGGTCCCGGCTCGGGACGGAGCTCAGCGACGTGCCACTCGGATGCCGCGCCAGCTTGTGATTGGCCTCGTCCAATCACAATCAGTCACGTCTTCCCGCCCCAATCACTGTCAAGCAACAGGAGGACCAATTGCACAAGCCGATTGGTAATGATTGAGAAGAAAGAGGAGGAGGGGGAGATGGTGGGAGAGAGAAACCATTAACCTCCCCATCCATCTCGCCCTCTTTTCTAACCCTATCAGTCTGCTCCATCGCTCCATCCTTTGGGAAAAGACGGCGGAGTAAAACGGAGAGAGATGAGAGAAAGACAGAGCTATCTAGTGACAGCTAGACTTCCATTAGGACTGATAGCATCACGCCAAAGACAAGTGTCTGAGCACACTTTTCTGATGAGGCACGCACACATTCAATCAAGTACGTGCTTTTTCCCTTCTTTTTTAAGGGGAAAAACCCACAAGAGACAACGATAGGAGAGGAAAGAAGGAAGTGAGAGAAAAGGAAATACAATTAAGAGAAAGAGAAGTTGGAGCCATTAGGAGACATGGAAACCATTCCTCCACGGCTAATGACGGGCTCTCGCTTAGTCTCCTCACATATCTGCCACTGTGAGAAGGAATTAGCATCACTTTTCCCCGTTTGTAGTTTTTGGTTCCCTTCTTTTATTACGTCACAGAAAAGGCTGCAATTAATAATTAATTTGAGATTATTTTCTTACTGCTTTTATAAACACAGTCAAAGTAGGAGTGAACTGACAGTTCAGACATTGGCGGGACAACGTGTGTGAACTAATGCACGATTAAGCGTGTTGTGTATTCTGTGTGTGAGTGTGTGTGTGTGTGAGTGTGTGAGCTGCTCCGTCCCGTGTGAGGAAGGTGCTGCAATGGTTTGAACTCTTGTAATTGACTGTCATACCTCCACTTCTCTGTCTTAGTCACTGCACACCGCCTGGCTGCACCCGGTCTATTAACATTTACATAACAATGACCACCTCCTAGCTCAAAGTGCGTGTGCGTGTGTGTGTGTGTGTGTGTGTGTGTGTGTGTGGGACACGCAAGTACTCATTCAAGCTTTACTCTGTCAAGCAGGTGAGTGGAAGAGATGATGCCGGAGTCGTGCTCGTGAATCTAAATGAGCAGGTCAGACGCTCAGTAGCTGAACGAAACGGACGAAAAACAAACAATCAATCAAAAGAAGAAGAACTCCTCAATCTGTTGAAGCGTTTAATGCAGATCACATTTCCTGCACGTGCGATCCGAGCGATAAAACAAGGCGACAGCCAACCATCGCTGATGTTTAGACGCTGCATTACGCACTTGTTAACTTCAGCAGTTCCTCAGTCAGACAGAGTTTGATAAATTATGGAAAATTAATCTTTGAGCTACTTAAAACTGACTGATTAGCTGTATCCAGTTCACTAAAATGTCAGTCTTGATTGATACAACCAGCTGCTTATTGTGTGTGTTGATGTCAGTCTGTGTTAATGTGTTTGCTAACGAGATTGGCAGCGAACCAGTAATATGTGAATGTAAACAGAACGACGCACACACACACACACACACACACACACACACACACACACACACACACACACGCACGCAGAGGATTGATGTCTGACGAAACCCTATGGGTAAGATATTACTTGATGAGAAAGCCAACATGTGGACCATTGTTTGCGGTTGAAGGGACTCAAACCAACAACTTGTGAACAGCACGAGAACAACCTTTGTTCAGGTGTCAAGCGTGTGTGTGTGTGTGTGTGTGTGTGTGTGTGTGTGTGTATATACAGATTCCTCGGAGGGATGAGAGTCTTGTTGAAATGTGGAGTGGGAAATCTCTTTCAGATTCTGAATGGAGAGTCAGACAATGATGTTAGCCCACACACACACACGTTTGAATGCTGAGTGTGTGTGTGTGTGTGTGTGTGTGTGTGTGTGTGTGTGTGTGTGTGTGTGTGTGTGTGTGTGCAGATTCAAAGGCATGCAGATGTGGTTGAAGCACATGAACCATCACAGGTACAACTGTGATGTTATGCTCACACACACACACACACACACACACACACACACACACACACACACACACACACACACACACACACACACACACACACGCTTGACACCTGAACAAAGGTTGTCTCATGCATACCCATAATACACCATTTCCCTCCACTTTAACAAGCCCTCCAAATCCTTCCCGTCTGTTTCCAGCGACCATGCATATTCATGTTTTCAGCAATTAGCCTGCACCGCTCTCCACACCGCTATCATATGCATGGCTGCCATCATCAAACACACACGGATGTGTGTGTCCGTGTGTGTTTGACACTGAGGCTGAGTACAAGTACAAAGACAGCAAGCATGGCAGCTGCAGCAACACATCCAGTAGAGCTTTCTACCTCGCTGGCTACCAAACAGGAAAGGGAACGATTTGATGATGGAAAGTCTCCGCTGAGCCAAGGCGCCGTGCCGTGATTTCCCACAGCGGACGCTTTGCATCGAGGAGAGACGCTTCAAAAAGTGTTCAGTTAACAAAGACTGACATTGTTCTCCGTAAAGTTTTTCACATTTTAGCCAACAAACAGTACTTAAAGTTTCTAATCCACACCGACAGTAACACAGTTATGAGATATGACGAGGGCAGTGTGTGTATGGGTGTGTGTATGGGTGTGTGTATGGGTGTGTGTATGGGTGTGTGTATGGGTGTGTGTATGGGTGTGTGTATGGGTGTGTGTATGGGTGTGTGTATGTCGGGGGTTAGTGAATGGATCCTTATCAATAATGTCCAGATTAAAAAAAATGAACCCATACAAGCGCACAACCAAACAACAGACAAACATACACAACATTAGCTGAAATCACACACACACACACACACACACACACACACACACACACACACACACACCGCTCCTGCTGTCATATCCTCCATTGATAATAATGACAGTGATGAATATAGCTGGAACAGAGCAAGTCATAAATCACTGGGCCTCAGCCCTAACTCTGACTCACCGCCTGGTCCTGCATGTCTGTGTGTGTGTGTGTGTGTGTGTGTGTGTGTGTGTGTGTGTGTGTGTGTGTGTGTGTGTGTGTGAGAGAGAGACAGGAAGGGAGGACTCGTCGTAGGCTACGCATCAGTGGATATGTCCAGTGACACCTTAATGTGCTTGGCTTGTCTGAGGAACCCCCGCAGGCCACCAGCCACACACACACACACACACACACACACACACACACACACACACACACACGTCTACTCGCGGCATGAGAGCAGGGCTATGTGTTTATGTATATCATTTGAAAATGGGGAAAAGGGAGCCAGGTTGCATTTGTCATGGTGTGTGTGTCTCAAAACCAGCCTCCTACAACCATCAATCCCATGACTTTTGAGAGAGAGAGAGAGAGAGAGAGAGAGAGAGAGAGAGAGAGAGAGAGAGAGAGAGAAATGGGGGAGAATAGTAGCGATAGTGAGAGATCATTAAAAACATGGGAATGGGATCAGTAGAAGGCAGTTGAGAGGGGAGGACTCAATTTGGGCTTAGATGGAAACATGGGAGCATGTGTGAGTGTGAGTGTGTGTGTGTGAGTGTGAGTGTGTGTGGCAGCCGAGGCATGGATTTATAAAAGTAGGGATGGGGGGCATGGCGGGATAGATGGAGGGCAGAGGGATAAAGATGAGGGTAGGACGGAGGGCGAGAGGAGGGAATTGCCCCCTCCAGTCATTAGTGCTGGAGAGGGGGTTTAGTGAGAAGGTCTGGCAACCGCAGCCCCCTCCCCGTCCTGCTTAACCCAAGCCTGCTAACCATTAATGGGGATCAAACACACAGCGAGATGGAGGTGTGTGTGTGTGGGTGTGTGTGGGTGTGTGTGAGAGAGAGAGAACCGACAGAATGTGTTTCATCATGATGGTGGGAGTTCTGGAGAAAAAAAGGGCATGATGGGAGGTGTGTGTGTGTGTGTGTGTGTGTGTGTGTGTGTGTGTGTGTGTGTGTGTGTGTGTGTGTGTGTGTGTGTGTGTGTGTGTGTGTGTGTGTGTGTGTGTGTGTGTGTGTGTCCCTCTTGTCCTTCACTGCTCTGACTGCCAAGATAAAGTGGAGCATGCCACTAAGTCTCACACATGAACCAGCAGGCTGTGTGTCCACCTCCATGTGAGCTCCTGCTCCGCTGCCTGAAGGCTACACGTGCGTCACGTTAGCAGCCTATAAAACTCACTGGCACTTCAAACCGCTCTACTAATTGAAGAACGTGACTTGTGGTGCTAGCGTTAGCCGCTAACGCTACTTCCAACTGGCCCCCGACTCCTCTGGATCGCTGAAGCCGTGTGCCGATGCGTCTCCGGGGACAATCGTCGCCTTATGGGAAATGACTCATTCAAAAAGATGACACTGTCCTGGGAACTGAGGTTCAGTGTGCCAGTGCAGACAATTACTATTTCATTGTGTGGACTTATGGTACAACAATTTCTATCACCAAAACAGTTGGTCCACATGAGTAAAGTTATGTTTTCACAAGAGATATGAAGAATTTCAGCTTTAGGGCCATATTATCTCTTTACACTTGGTGCCTCATTATATAGAGAGCTGAGATTGTTCTGCAGTGTTAGATGTAAAACACATGGGTATGTATCATATGCAAGTGCCTTTAAAAAGGTGAATTTAAGAAATTATGTAAAATCGAGAAAATGACCCCCGACTCCAGAGGGTTAAGATCCAAGACTTCATCTGTGCTGTTCTTCCAAATTACAGATGTAAAGCATCAATATGGTGACGAGTGAAGCAGGACGTACAGACAGCATCTACTGGAACTGTTTGACACCTCAATACCAACTGCAATATCAAAACCTGGAATTTAATACTCAAATGACACATATTTTTTTAGCATTACTTTTCTGCTTTTAGAGCATTTTATTCTGGTAAAGTTCCTGCATGCTTGTGTTCAGACAACTTTACACAATCACAGACTGAGGTGTACTTAGTTTTAATAGTGATGTCATATTAGTACCCACTAATACTTTTAAGCAATACCCAGGCCCATCATCAACAGTACTTGATTTGGAATACAGAGTTTATCACAGATTACACATTTAATTACTGCAGCTCCACTTATGGACAACTGGCCTTTGGCAACAACAAAAGCAGGGAACGGGTGAAGAAGATCTCATTTTAAATCAGGCAATCTTTTCCCATTTTAGATCTATTAGATCCAGACACATTTGCATCATGTACGACCTCACTTTCCTTCTCCGCTTCCTTCACTCAGCGCTCTAATGAGACAGAAACCAGGGAGCAGCTGGGCCTGGGGAGCAACAGAGATCCCCTCCCCCACCCCAACTCACCATCAAAGTAGACACAGCCCTCACCAGCGGTGGAGCTGATAATGACCGCGGGCGCACACACACACACACACACACACACACACACACACCACATGTGACCTATAACACTCCCTGTATGTCTGTGCGTGTGTAATGTCTTGATTATTAGCAAACCGTCATGGTGGCACTGTGTGTGTGTGTGTGTGTGTGTGTGTGTGTGTGTGTGTGTGTGTGTGTGTACAGTGGGTAGGAGGTTTAAGATGTACAGGAACTAATGGCTGATGAGGGTGAGGTCTGCACCGAACAGTTGGTACCAGACTGTTGCAACATGCAATACAATAGAATGACGTGTGTGTACGTGTGTGTGTGCGTGTGTCTGCGTGTGTGTACATGCGTGTGTGTACGTGTGTGTGAATGTGTGTACGTGTGTGTGCGTACGTGTGTACATGCGTGTGGGTCCACTCAAATAAAATATGTAACTAGAGCCATATGAGTTAACAAAGCATTGTTAGCCTGGACCTGAGGTCGGAGCTGGAGTGGATATGGAGGCTAATGACAGCCACACACACACACACACTGTGTGTGTGTGTTAGGCTTTCAGAACTTTGTTTTGTAATCATCTGGTTCCTGCACCACGGCTGCACACAAAGCGGCGTGTGGCGTTTTGAGCGTGCATGTGTGATATAATGTGAGCCTATTTCTGCGTGGGTCTCCGCCACTGAGCTCACCTGCTGGTCAGTGAGCGTGTAGATGTGCTGCAGGTCTGAACAGACTGAGCTCACCTGCTGGTCAGTGAGCGTGTAGATGTGCTGCAGGTCTGAACAGACTGAGCTCACCTGCTGGTCAGTGAGCGTGTAGATGTGCTGCAGGTCTGAACAGACTGAGCTCACCTGCTGGTCAGTGAGCGTGTAGATGTGCTGCAGGTCAGAACAGACTGAGCTCACCTGCTGGTCAGTGAGCGTGTAGATGTGCTGCAGGTCTGAACAGACTGAGCTCACCTGCTTGTCAGTGAGCGTGTAGATGTGCTGCAGGTCTGAACAGACTGAGCTCACCTGCTTGTCAGTGAGCGTGTAGATGTGCTGCAGGTCTGAACAGACTGAGCTCACCTGCTTGTCAGTGAGCGTGTAGATGTGCTGCAGGTCCGGGCTGAACAGCATGTCTCTCAGTAGTGGGCTTCCGGCCTCGCTGACCGTCACCTTCTCGTAGAGCACCGCGGGGCGGCTGGGACTCACAGAGTTCACCAAGATCTGCAGAGGAACAGCAAAGAGGACGGTGAGAAACACACTAATATATTCATAAACACTTATGAAGGACTTTTACAAGTACAAATCATTGGATACAAGTAGAACTACGATTGGTTTGGTCAGGGATCGAACCGAGAACAGTTCATGTACAACTCAAAACAATGTAGAGCGGAGAGAGAGAGCGTTGTATTATATCTGCACTGGGTGCTGCTTTACAGTGAAACGTTCACGATGGAGGCTTTCAAAGAAGAACGTGAGAACTCATGACCTCCACAGACGTATCTCACATTGCGCGTGTGTGTGTGTGTGTGTGTGTTCTCCAGCAGTAACAGGTGGTTATTATTAGTGTGAAAGCATCAACATCTCTGCTTTCCTGAGGGCTTAATTGAAAGGCTTTGTTAATGGCAGTATTGATAAGTATGATTATTGTGAACACAGACATGATTACAGGCGTATGTGCATAGAAACGCACATTGACTGGGTAATGATGTTAATACAACTGTAGCGGGGAAACACATCTTTATTCAGCACCTGGGGGGAACTAATGAAAACATTTATGAAACTGAAATGATTTCAGAAAGTAGTGCGTATGAAAACATTGTTTTCCTGAATGAAGCCCAGAGAGAATAACAGTGAGACACTATCTTTGGATTTCAATGAAAACCTAATCATCCAATACACCTGTAGACAAATCTACACACACACACAAACACACACACACTCTCTCGTTGTGAGCTTTGGCGAATAATTTGCCCAGATATGGAAAGTAATGGTGCAGATACAAGATTGGCTGGCCGGGGATGGCGGTGAGCCAAAGTCATCTCAGCAGCAAATGAAAAGTGCAGGAGGGAGCATCAGCTCTCCATTACGACTCACTGCTATCAGCACAGTGACAAGCAAGGGACAGCATGATGCTGAACACACACACACACACACACACACACACACAGAAAGATGAAAAATGATAAGATGAAAAGAGACACAGACGATGACAGATATGCATATATAGGATAATATGTGTTTTGATAGATATGCACACGCACACACAAAGAAACAGGTTACATGTGTAGACGCTGAGCGCGCGCGCACACACACACACACACACACTCTGCAATGAAAGAATGTATTTACAATCTCACCAAAAGAAACCAGGGGCAACAATACCATTATCTCTCACTGCCTGTGTTTGTGCCAGAGAGAGAGAGAGAGAGAGAGAGAGAGAGAGAGAGAGCTCATAAGGCTGTGATGAAGCACCGGAGAAGAGAGGAAATATGGATGTTATTATCTAGATAATGGGTTTGTAAACAAAGGATACATTTCATTCACGGATGGCTCGCATCTGAACGAGCCCCAACACACACGACTCAGACTGGAGTTTGAAACACAGGCAACCGGAATAAGGAAAAATGATGGCTGACGCACAAAAGTGAGAGAATAGGTTTATATGCTGTGGGCTCAGCATCATTTTCTCTCACACACACAGAGCAAAAAGAGCCATTCCAGTTGGCAGCCACATCTATCTCTGGGAAGTCCAGTCCACTGGCTAATGACCATCCCCGCCCAGACTGGTTCTGCCACACAATAACAGAGAGAATACAAGTGGGGCTTCCTATCTGCTGTGTGCATCCATCTGCTCATCTCTTTGAGCGTCGTCCAGCCTGCAGGATCCCAAACGTACAAACAACTGTCTCTTCACAGTTTCCGTCACCGGCTCCAGCTTCACTTTAGGAACAGCGGCTCAAACCGTTGGCGTCGCTTGAAGCGTCGCTCCGTCCAACTTTCTCCCTCCTGACGTTATTCTCCCTCCCGTCTTTGTTTCACTCTGTCGTTCCCTTCTCTCCCTCGGCGTTCCTGTTCTCTGAGGATGCAGTTCATATATAGTGCTCATATAGTGCTTCTTTTTTTTAAGTGTTGGGAGTGAGAGAGGTGAGAAAGAGAGAACAGAGCAGAGTGGAGCCAGTGAGCGTGGGTGAAGTGTGAAAACAACAAGCCATGAAATGTCTCAAATCCATTTATTCCACAGGCACAGATGGACGGATGGATGGATGGATGGATGGATGGATGGATGGATGGAGGGATGGATGGAGGGATGAATGGAGGGATGGATGGAGGGATGAATGGAGGGATGGATGGAGGGATGAATGGATGGATGGAGGGATGAATGGAGGGATGGATGGATGGATGGACGGATAGAGGGATGGATGCATGGAGGGATGAATGGATGGATGATGGATGGATGGAGGGATGGAGGGATGAATGGAGGGATGGATGGAGGGATGAATGGATGGATGGAGGGATGAATGGAGGGATGGATGGAGGGATGAATGGATGGATGGATGGATGGATGCATGGAGGGATGAATGGATGGATGGATGGAGGGATGGAGGGATGGATGGAGGGATGAATGGAGGGATGGATGGAGGGATGAATGGATGGATGGAGAGATGAATGGAGGGATGGATGGAGGGATGAATGGATGGATGGAGGGATGGATGGATGCATGGAGGGATGAATGGATGGATGGATGGAGGGATGGAGGGATGGATGGAGGGATGAATGGAGGGATGGATGGAGGGATGAATGGATGGATGGAGGGATGAATGGAGGGATGGATGGAGGGATGAATGGATGGATGGAGGGATGGATGGAGGGAGGGATGGAGGGATGAATGAGGGATGGAGGGATGGATGGAGGGATGAATGAGGGATGGATGGATGGATGGATGGATGGATGGATGTCTAATTGAATCAAACTGAGCCTCGCTGCCTGGAACCCACCACTAGAATCTAATAATACGGTCAGCAGGGCGCGCTGTGTGTTTAGGAGGGTTAAGAGCTTCTCTAGACGTGTACAACTATGTGTGTACAATCACACGCGTGTGTGTGCATGTAAGCGTGCATGCCTGTGCATAATGTCTACTGGTATAATGTCACCTACAGGCACCTGTAGTGTAGACGCAAGAATAGAAATATGTATACATTTACAGGTGTATGTTAACATGCGTGTACTGCATGTGAATGTGTATGTGTGTGTGTGTGTGTGTGTGTGTGTGTGTGTGTGTGTGTGTGTGTGTGTGTGTGTGTGTGTGTGTGTGTGTGTGTGTGTGTGAACTGTCAAGAAATCAATGCCAGAGCCGGTGCTGATTGCAGATGCTGTGTGTGTTGCTCAGCTCTCCACTAAGTGTCTGATGGATGAGTTCTTCAGGAGAAGCTGGTCTCTGCTCTTGTCAACATGCGTGACGTAACATTAATAGACCGTCAACACATCGGGGCAGTGTCTTAAGGAAGGATGGAGAGAAGCCTTGAGAGAGGGAGAGGAGGATGAAGACGTAAGAGGAGGGGACACATGAGAAGAATCGCAGATGAGGAATTACAGTCCAATAAAACCGCTGTCTCTCGGAGGCTCTGAGGTCAGACTCTAAACCGCCACGTGTTGCTGGGTTGTTGTAAAAAGCTTTAGTTTTCCACCACAGCGCTGCTCTCTGGGGGAAGCGACCCTACGACGCTGAACCACAGACCTCTGATGGTTACTGCAGTGAACGAGTGAAACGAGTGCTGCTCCGTATGAAGTGACTCCTTCTCCCCCTCCTTCTCCTTCTCTTCCTCCTCCCTCCTCCTCCTCTTCCTTCTCCTCCCTCCTCCTCCTCTTCCTTCTCCTCCCTCCTCCTCCTCCTCCTCTTCCTCCTTCTCCTTCCTCCTCCTCTTCCTTCTCCTTCCTCCTCCTCCTCTTCCTTCTCCTCCCTCCTCCTCCTCTTCCTTCTCCTCCCTCCTCCTCCTCCTCCTCTTCCTCCTTCTCCTTCCTCCTCCTCTTCCTTCTCCTTCCTCCTCCTCCTCTTCCTTCTCCTTCCTCCTCCTCCTTCTCCTTCCTCCTCCTCCTCTTCCTTCTCCTCCCTCCTCCTCCTCTTCCTTCTCCTTCCTCCTCCTCTTCCTTCTCCTCCCTCCTCCTCCTCTTCCTTCTCCTTCCTCCTCCTCCTCTTCCTTCTCCTCCCTCCTCCTCCTCTTCCTTCTCCTTCCTCCTCCTCCTCTTCCTTCTCCTTCCTCCTCCTCCTCTTCCTTCTCCTTCTGCTTCTCTTCCCCCTCCCCCTCCTTCTCCTCCTCCCCCCTCCATTTATTTTTTATCTGTTCTCTGTGCATTAACACCTCCCTAAACCCTCCGATCCACCCCAAATCCCTCCTGCCGTGTTGTATCAGTGCCAGCAGCCCGGTCAGCTGATAGACTCCCAGGATGCTCTCTGGTGATAGGAGGCTGGAGGTGTGAGGGTGAGGGAGCTGGTGATAGGAGGCTGGTGGTGTGAGGGTGAGGGAGCTGGTGATAGGAGGCTGGTGGTGTGAGGGTGAGAGTGCTGGTGATAGTAGGCTGGAGGTGTGAGGGTGAGGGAGCTGGTGATAGGAGGCTGGAGGTGTGAGGGTGAGGGTGCTGGTGATAGTAGGCTGGAGGTGTGAGGGTGAGGGAGCTGGTGATAGTAGGCTGGAGGTGTGAGGGTGAGGGAGCTGGTGATAGGAGGCTGGAGGTGTGAGGGTGAGGGTGCTGGTGATAGTAGGCTGGAGGTGTGAGGGTGAGGGAGCTGGTGATAGGAGGCTGGAGGTGTGAGGGTGAGGGAGCTGGTGATAGGAGGCTGGAGGTGTGAGGGTGAGGGAGCTGGTGATAGGAGGCTGGTGGTGTGAGGGTGAGAGTGCTGGTGATAGTAGGCTGGAGGTGTGAGGGTGAGGGAGCTGGTGATAGGAGGCTGGAGGTGTGAGGGTGAGGGTGCTGGTGATAGTAGGCTGGAGGTGTGAGGGTGAGGGAGCTGGTGATAGGAGGCTGGAGGTGTGAGGGTGAGGGTGCTGGTGATAGTAGGCTGGAGGTGTGAGGGTGAGGGAGCTGGTGATAGGAGGCTGGAGGTGTGAGGGTGAGGGAGCTGGTGATAGGAGGCTGGAGGTGTGAGGGTGAGGGAGCTGGTGATAGGAGGCTGGTGGTGTGAGGGTGAGAGTGCTGGTGATAGTAGGCTGGAGGTGTGAGGGTGAGGGAGCTGGTGATAGGAGGCTGGAGGTGTGAGGGTGAGGGTGCTGGTGATAGTAGGCTGGAGGTGTGAGGGTGAGGGAGCTGGTGATAGGAGGCTGGTGGTGTGAGGGTGAGAGAGCTGGTGATAGGAGGCTGGTGGTGTGAGGGTGAGAGAGCTGGTGATAGGAGGCTGGAGGTGTGAGGGTGAGGGAGCTGGTGATAGGAGGCTGGTGGTGTGAGGGTGAGGGAGCTGGTGATAGGAGGCTGGTGGTGTGAGGGTGAGAGAGCTGGTGATAGGAGGCTGGAGGTGTGAGGGTGAGAGAGCTGGTGATAGGAGGCTGGAGGTGTGAGGGTGAGAGAGCTGGTGATAGGAGGCTGGAGGTGTGAGGGTGAGAGAGCTGGTGATAGGAGGCTGGAGGTGTGAGGGTGAGAGAGCTGGTGATAGGAGGCTGGTGGTGTGAGGGTGAGGGTGAGGGAGCTGGTGATAGGAGGCTGGAGGTGTGAGGGTGAGAGAGCTGGTGATAGGAGGCTGGTGGTGTGAGGGTGAGGGTGAGGGAGCTGGTGATAGGAGGCTGGAGGTGTGAGGGTGAGGGTGAGGGTGAGAGAGCTGGTGATAGGAGGCTGGTGGTGTGAGGGTGAGAGAGCTGGTGAGAGGAGGCTGGAGGTGTGAGGGTGAGGGAGCTGGTGATAGGAGGCTGGAGGTGTGAGGGTGAGGGAGCTGGTGATAGGAGGCTGGTGGTGTGAGGGTGAGAGTGCTGGTGATAGTAGGCTGGAGGTGTGAGGGTGAGGGAGCTGGTGATAGGAGGCTGGAGGTGTGAGGGTGAGGGAGCTGGTGATAGGAGGCTGGTGGTGTGAGGGTGAGAGAGCTGGTGATAGGAGGCTGGTGGTGTGAGGGTGAGAGAGCTGGTGATAGGAGGCTGGTGGTGTGAGGGTGAGGGAGCTGGTGATAGGAGGCTGGAGGTGTGAGGGTGAGAGAGCTGGTGATAGGAGGCTGGAGGTGTGAGGGTGAGAGAGCTGGTGATAGGAGGCTGGAGGTGTGAGGGTGAGAGAGCTGGTGATAGGAGGCTGGAGGTGTGAGGGTGAGAGAGCTGGTGATAGGAGGCTGGAGGTGTGAGGGTGAGAGAGCTGGTGATAGGAGGCTGGAGGTGTGAGGGTGAGAGAGCTGGTGATAGGAGGCTGGAGGTGTGAGGGTGAGAGAGCTGGTGATAGGAGGCTGGTGGTGTGAGGGTGAGGGTGAGGGAGCTGGTGATAGGAGGCTGGAGGTGTGAGGGTGAGAGAGCTGGTGATAGGAGGCTGGTGGTGTGAGGGTGAGGGTGAGGGAGCTGGTGATAGGAGGCTGGAGGTGTGAGGGTGAGGGTGAGGGTGAGAGAGCTGGTGATAGGAGGCTGGTGGTGTGAGGGTGAGAGAGCTGGTGATAGGAGGCTGGAGGTGTGAGGGTGAGAGAGCTGGTGATAGGAGGCTGGAGGTGTGAGGGTGAGAGAGCTGGTGATAGGAGGCTGGAGGTGTGAGGGTGAGAGAGCTGGTGATAGGAGGCTGGAGGTGTGAGGGTGAGAGAGCTGGTGATAGGAGGCTGGTGGTGTGAGGGTGAGAGAGCTGGTGATAGGAGGCTGGAGGTGTGAGGGTGAGAGAGCTGGTGATAGGAGGCTGGAGGTGTGAGGGTGAGGGAGCTGGTGATAGGAGGCTGGAGGTGTGAGGGTGAGGGTGCTGGTGATAGGAGGCTGGAGGTGTGAGGGTGAGAGAGCTGGTGATAGGAGGCTGGAGGTGTGAGGGTGAGGGAGCTGGTGATAGGAGGCTGGAGGTGTGAGGGTGAGAGAGCTGGTGATAGGAGGCTGGAGGTGTGAGGGTGAGGGTGCTGGTGATAGGAGGCTGGAGGTGTGAGGGTGAGGGAGCTGGTGATAGTAGGCTGGAGGTGTGAGGGTGAGAGAGCTGGTGATAGTAGGCTGGTGGTGTGAGGGTGAGGGAGCTGGTGATAGTAGGCTGGAGGTGTGAGGGTGAGGGTGCTGGTGATAGGAGGCTGGAGGTGTGAGGGTGAGGGAGCTGGTGATAGTAGGCTGGAGGTGTGAGGGTGAGAGAGCTGGTGATAGGAGGCTGGAGGTGTGAGGGTGAGAGAGCTGGTGATAGGAGGCTGGAGGTGTGAGGGTGAGAGAGCTGGTGATAGGAGGCTGGAGGTGTGAGGGTGAGAGAGCTGGTGATAGGAGGCTGGTGGTGTGAGGGTGAGAGAGCTGGTGATAGGAGGAGGAGGAGACGTGACGAGTGAGGAACCAAACTTCTTCTTAAAATAAAAGACGGGAAGTGAAATCAAGAGAAGAGGAGGGAGGATGTAGGAACTTCAAAGACTTGAAGGAAATGAATTAGCAGCTGAAGGAACGGGACTAAATGAAAAGGTCCAGGTGTTCCAGGTGTTCCATCAGCAGCATGAGCAGAGAGCTGCGGTAATGGCGTTGACATTTCAAAGCAGTCTTGGAGATGTGTGTGTGAACACAAAGCATATGCGACGCGCTCATAGCGTGTCGAAACGCACACGCAAACACACACGCACTGACTTTATAGAAGGGTTAACTTGACATAAGTAGGTCTCCCCGTGCATAATGGTAACATTCCTGACTTTGATGTGGAGGGCGGCCCCCGTGTGTGTGTGTGTGTGTGTGTGTGTGTGTGTGTGTGTGTGTGTGTGTGTGTGTGTGTGTGTGTGTGTGTGTGTGTGTGTGTGTGTGTGTGTGTGTGTGTGTGTGTGTTTAGGGGCCCTCTGCAGAACAAAAGAAAAGGAGCAGAAGGGTCTTGAACAGAAGAAGAAATGAAGCAGGGTCCTCGAGTCCTTGGACTGAGGGAAGTGATGAAGTGGTGAAGTGGTGAAGTGATGAAGTGGTGAAGTGGTGGAACAGATGACGATACTTTGTGTGAGTAGACTCTAACACCGGGTGTTTTAACATCTACAACTCCATGACAAATGGGTAAACTCTGATCTAATGGAATAAAGAAGAGTGTGTAATGTGCGCTAAAGCTCAAAAGAAAGAATTCAATCCTCTCACACACAACCACAACTTCCCTTTGACCCTTTGGCCTCACAGAACCCTGTATATAGACAGTCACATGCGCATCACATCCAGCCCAGTGACAGCGCCATGTCTGTAGCTGTGTGTTCTATCTGCAGCAGAGGCGCTCAGATAAAGGAGTGATCACAGCATCCATCAAGTGTTCTGGAGATGTTGCCCACAGAAACATCACGGAACATGCAATTACCCTGTGTGTGTGTGTGTGTGTGTGTGTGTGTGTGTGTGTGTGTGTGTGTGTGTGTGTGTGTGTGTGTGTGTGCGTTTCAGGGAAATTCAGGACAGGCCCACGAGTACTGAGCACTTCAGCCTTTTGCCTTTGCTCACACTCACACACACACACACACACACACACACACACACACACACACACACAATAGCGTTGCATTGTTAGTGAGAAGAGAGCATCCCCTGGGTATGGGGAAAAATATATGATAGAATAAGTTGTTTTATCTTTTATCACTCTTTTTATTCTATAGTGTGTGCGTCTATATGTGTGTGTGTGTGTGTGCGTCTGAGTTAGAAGCTGTGAGCAGATGGAGCATCACACATGAGTGAGTGATGGCTCCGATATACATCTATGGGACAATCCACCACCTCACACACACACACACACACACACACACACACACACACACACACACACACACACACAGGCTGTATATACAGAGCAGCTCAGAGTAAACCTGTACCATATGTGGGTCAGACAGCTTCTCCCTCAACAGCACCAAGACAGACAAAGAGCTATGGTGACAATGACGGAGGAGGCGTGCAGTCAAACACACACACACATTATATATATATATATATATATATATATATATATATATATATATATAATATACACACACACACACACAGCGTGTCAGTGGGGCTGCTATCAATGCACAGTGTGTGTCTGAAGCAGGTTTATTTTAAGGCCTGGGAAGGAGAGCAGATGCAATCATTCATTTTGTTCTTTTATTGGTGTGAAACGAGACCGCATGTGTATTCTTCTGGAAGGGCGTGCCCACGAGGAAGCCCTGCAGGGCGAGGAGCCCGACTCCTGAGGATTACTTACATGTTTATGGATACGCACTCGATAGAGATGCACTGAGTGATCGACACTGGCCTGAATCCTTGGAGTAATCCCAGCGACACCGGCATGGGTTCTCTCCCGAAAGAAAATCTAAATTGGCTGGATTAAAAATCAGCCAGAAAGATTGCAAACCGTGCATCTCTAGCACTCAATAGCATAAATAAAGAAGAGGGAGTGAAGAGAGATCTCTTCTCACACACAGCTGACACTAATGTCCACACCTTGGAGGTGCCTGTACTTACAAGCACGCAGAATAACGGCTCACTTTCATTACTACAGCTCCATTAAAAGACAAGTCTATTTCTATCTTTCTAATGTTTCTACACAAGACGGGCTCCCACCGCCGTGACCAACCGTTGCCCGTTAGCGTCTCCAACGAAGCCGCACCTGTCGGCCGCCATCACAGACCCTAAAGCCGACCGCAGGCGCCCGTTGGTGAGGGAGATGCGAGGCCGCGTGATGCCGTGTATTCTGTCATATCGGGTTACTCGCTATGCCAGCTCTTATTGACTGGCTTCAGTATTCACCCACATGTCTACACCATGGTTATTCATGTGTGAGCCCGTGGCCTTTCACCAGCAGAGCTTACAAAAGGTCACATTCTCTCTCACACACACACACACACACACACACACACACACCCCCCCCTAACAACAGGCTGTGGAGGAAGAGGAGGCAGGAGAAGACAAAAAGGAGAGAAAGGGAACAAAGAGCCCATGTGGTCTGATTCTCCAAGCGCACATGCATGTATATAATACATATAATACCCTGTATTATATGTATATAATACATATAATACCCTGTATTATATGTATTATATACATGCACGTGCGCTTGCATGTGCACGGTGAAAGAAAGTGAGAAAATGAACCCTATTCATCACTGTTAAGGCCTTTTAATCCTCATGCTCGCTGGAATTAAACGACCTCGTCATCGCTCTATCCCTCCATCTCTACCCATGTCTTTCCTCCTCAGCCGTCCTCCTCCGATGCATTGCTCTCCTCCTCTCATTCATCTCCCATGTACTCACCGTTTTTTTCCACCGTCCCTCGTCTCTACCTTTCCTCCCTCCTTTTTCCCCTCCAAATGAAATGCCTTTCGCTTGCAGTCGTCAGATAAGTGTGCGCAGCGAGTCGCTAGACACGGCGCGGCGGCGGCATTTCATCTTCCGACCATCACTAAATCACACTAACTCAATCATCTGCATGGAGTTACACACACACACACACACACACACACACAGACACACACAGACACACACACACACACAGACACAGACACAGACACACACAGGGCTGCGAGTGTGAGAAGTGCTTTACTATGACTGATTTTATCAGCTGTCTTTCAAACGGGGGAAGAAATTGCACCACAACATTATCATATACAATAAGATGAGACTGGAGATAGGGGATTCCAAATGAATGCCTTTTTAGTGTCGCCATTCAAATGAGTAAAGACCTCCTCTTATATTGAGCCGCAACACAAATCCCTTATGGGATATCTCAACCCAGACAATATTACACATTTACATCAAAGACTGCCGAGAGGATATTTATGTTAAAGACATAGCGTGCATACGCTTAAGCGCTAGATGTAATATTGATACGGCTATGGGTGCTTGCACAGAAGAATAGCAGCCTGGCAGGATTCCCACAGCGGCCCCGGCGTGTTTGGACCGATGCTAACCATGCAAGTCGCTGAGGAAAAAGCGAGAGCTACGCTAACAAGCTGCTCACCTTATCAGAAACAGGAAGGTGGGAGACTAAACAAAGATGGGGAAGAGTGCTAAATGCAACGAGGGGGACTGATGCTATCTTCTATCCTATGCAGTGTGTATGTGGCTCCAGGAGTGGAGCGCACACACGGGTAAGAGATCGGCTGGGGAGCGGAGTGTTTGTGCAGAGCGGAGGAGTTGGGGAGGGTGTGTGTGTGTGTGTGTGTGAGAGAAAGTGTGTGTGCATACAAAGTGGGTCTTTCTGCATGTGTAGCAGAATGCATGCGTGCAGTGTGTTCATGCGGATCGCGCAATTGTGTGTACGGAGATAAATCTAAATCAGTCGCATTAAAAATGCATCAATTAATAGCGTGAAGAAATGAAGAACGTAAACACACTCCCACTGTGGATGTGACGCTACGCAGCGCCGCTTGACCCGCCGCCGCTTACCGACTAGATCAGCCCCGCACCGGGATTACAGCGAGGAGGACCTGATCTTCAGTTGTAATTACTAAGGTGTGTGTGTGTGTGTGTGTGTGTGTGTGTGTCTTCCTGTGGGAGAGCCAGAGTGATTACATGGCCACTGGTGCCTCTAATAGCATATTTTAGGGAGGGAGAGAGGGAGGGGAGGAGGGAGAGATAAGTGATTTCCATTTTTTCTTGTGAAGGACCAGAATTATGGCGCTCAAGATGTGGGTCTGTTTTGATTGTGCCGTCATGTACAGTAATTGTGTGTGTGTGTGTGTGTGTGTGTGTGTGTGTGTGTGTGTGTGTGTGTGTGTGTGTGTGTGTGTGTGTGTGTCCAGATGTTTTTAATAGATGTAACACAAGAGGCTAATGGAGCCAGGCCATAACCACACCTCAGCGTAATGCGTGCCAAACCATTCTTGGCCACCGATGCCAGCCTTCACCCGCCTCTTTCACTTCTCATGTTCTCCTCTGTTCATTCCGTTTCACACACTCCTGAAGCTTCTCTGCTTTGTTCCTTCCTTTAAACTGCTTCCCTCTGCTCTTAATTTGTGTTTTGACACTTTCCTTCACCCCTTAATCCTCCTCCTTTTTCTTCCTCTTCTGCCTTTCCAAAAACAAAAAGTAAAAAGCTGACTCAGCTCTTACACATCCACCGCATGACACCCATGAGAGAGAAAAATGAAAACAAACTCTGAGAGAACCGAAAGAGATAAGTTTAAGTAAACAAAGTCAAGATGAGCAGCGGAACCACAACGTCGTCAGCGTGGTGACGCAGAAGACGTTTTAGATTAGGAACAAGGTTGCTGGTATAACAATAGGTGCCTTACATGAGAGGAGAGTTCATGGGGAGAAAAATAATGACAGAACACACACACACACACACACACACACACACACACACACACAATGTCTGGCAGTTGTAAAGAACGAGGAATGCAGATGGTGTTTAAAATGAGCTTTTATGGCGTGGTTTTGACAGATTTACAGCAGCGGTTGGCCGTGTGTGTGTGTGTGTGTGTGTGTGTGTGTGTGTGTGTGTGTGTGTGTGTGTGTGTGTGTGTGTGTGTGTGTTGCATGGTACCATTCAGAACGTGGTCCTGTATCTTCAGTGTTCCACCCACTATCTGCTGTCTCTGGTTTCTCTTCAACTTCACTTTTTGTTTTCCTTCTCATTTAGCCAATAAAATGTAAATAAATAGTGATTGTGTTTTTTACACAATTACATACGATAAAGATGAGCAGTAAAGGGTCTCATTTAAGAAGCTGAAGCCAGCAAACGTTTAAAAGTTGAACTCTTGAGGCTAAATCACATCAGAAAGTGAGAACTTATTGCCAGGCATACGTTCCTAAAATGTTGTCTAACTTCCGGAGTAATGAAAATGTTTTTTAAATATACAATACAAACAGTCTCAATTGACCCTGTTTATAGCTGCAGCTTATCCTGTCAACAGTTCTACTCGTACTCTTTTAATTATGGTCTATAAAGAACACGCGTTTTGGGCCGCAGGGGATTTTCCACTGGAAATAATGGAAGCAAGGCTGAGTGCTGCTGCTGGAGAGCTAACGGCTAGCATGCTGCAGAGCTAACGGCTAGCATGCTGGAGAGCTAACGGCTAGCATGATGGAGAGCTAACGGCTAGCATGATGGAGAGCTAACGGCTAGCATGCTGGAGAGCTAACGGCTAGCATGCTGCAGAGCTAACGGCTAGCATGCTGCAGAGCTAACGGCTAGCATGCTGCAGAGCTAACGGCTAGCATGCTGCAGAGCCAGAGGCCTGCTAGTCAGTCAGAATACTCTGAGCTTTGTGTTTGTTGTTTGTCTTGTACTCTGGCTTACTCTTCCCTCAGAGGTCAGCATGTCAATGTGTAGCCTTTAATGGAATAACTCATTAAACCAACTATTCATTTCATATACGTGATTATTCAATTTAGCTCATGTGACCAAACTCTCCTTCAGTATCTGTTACCCACTGTAGGCCTGTAAGTAGGTCACAAGTGCAACATTTAGGGAGCGGTACGGGATGTTGGGTGTGTGTGTGTGTGTGTGTGTGTGTGTGTGTGTGTGTGTGTGTGTGTGTGTGTGTGTGTGTGTGTGTGCTTTAGAAGAGTTGAGGAGGCACATTCCTGTCATGACTGTCCTAATCCTGCCCTTCAATGCAACCCTCTACTGCCCCCACAGCCACTTTGTGTGTCTGTGTTTGTTAATACCTCTGTGTGTTAAAACACACACACACACGCAACCGCCTCGTCTCATCCACGACACGCTCCATGTGTCATGAGGGAACTGGAAAGACATTGGCATAGCAACCTCATAACACTCAGAGCAGGGAGGTGCAGAGGAATAAATATTTACACACATATATATATATATACTATATGTTTATGTGTGTGTGTGTGTGTGTGTGTGTGTGTGTGTGTGTGTGTGTGTGTGTGTGTGTGTGTGTGTGTGTGTGTGTGTGTGTGTGTGTTTGCATATGCTCTCTCAGTTCCACCTTACAAGTTAGTGCCAGGAAGGGACAAAAAGAGTGTGTGGGGAGTGAACTTTGGGTTGGAGAGAAAAACTAAATATGTGCTTTTCTTTTGAATGTGATGGTGATGTAGTATGTGCTGTGTAGGTCTGGGGGGTTCTGCTGTTAGCTTAACGCGGCTAGACTCTGTTTGTGTTTGTCCAGGAGGCAGGACTCTGTTTTTCTTGGCATGGGGCTGAATGTAATGCCTTCTGCTGGGAGTTGAGGACAGAGGTGAGCTGATGGATGAGGTTTAAGTTATTGATGCACCAAACCTGGACAGGGAGAGAGGGCGGGTAGTTTCAGAATAAAAGTGAGATATATATATATATATATATATATATATATATATATATACACGTATATGCTCGTGTATCTACTGTACGTGACTGGGAGTGAACTTGAGGACACACAAAATCAGAACTCCATAAAGCGGAGTTTGCAGAATGTTGTTGTTCATTCTCTTTACCGATTGTGTTGATGAACAACAAATGGTTTTTTGTGCGCACACATGCACTCGATAACTTGTGTAATGCTGCTTTGCCTTTTCACTCCCTTCAGTGGAAGTCCCCCAGTGTTCTTCTCCACAACACATAACATCCCTTCATCCCTCCATCCCCAGGTGAAGCCACCCAGTTTGCTGACTCTTCTTTGGGGCGGAGCCAGAGGAAAGTCCCCTGCTTGTGTTTGGGCCTCCAGCTCTGAAACCGAGGAGGAGAGCAAAGGGAGAAGTGGGACGGCTGCCACTGACAGCAACACAAATGAGAGTTGGAGCAGTGTGGCTTTCACGCCTCCTCTAAACGCTTTTTCTTTCACCGCTTCATCTCTGTGTTCCTCATTCAGCATTCTTCTCTTCTTTACATTTTTATATCTCACTCCATCTCTCGGCTCAGTTCCCATTCCCCCCCCTCATTCCACTCTCCCGGTGTGTGTAATGGTCCACGGGGACGGTCTTGGCTGCTGCTGACTAAATACAAGGAGAATGACTGATTTAAGAGCCAACAGACTGGACTGGGCAGAGAGGGAGAAATGGTGTGTGTCTGTGAGGGAGAGCGAGTTTAACAGAGGGAGAGAAAGTGGAAAGGAATAAAGTCCAGTCTGAAGTGAAAACAATTAAACAACTGAAGAATGAGAAAAGAGCCTGAGCTCCGACAGTCATCTCCAG